>MCGO01000093.1:0-159824 GCA_002104985.1 Rhizoclosmatium globosum | reverse complement strand
TGTTGATATTGTCGGAGTGCTGGGGAAGGAGACGAATCTCGTGGGAGAGAAGCGAGAAAGTTTGCCGTGTTTGCAGATGTAGCGATTGGCTGCTGATATTGATATTGAGCAGACGGAATATTCATTGGCCGAGATTGTGCCGAATTTTGTGACGACGCTAAGGTTTTTGGAGGTGGTGCTGGAACTGTTGGTGGTGTTGACGATGGGAATTGCACAAACAGGGCCGGAACCCTTATTCTGCTGCATTAACGGATTCGGTGGGACGGGTGGGGGACTAATGGATTGAGGAGCTGAGTTTGGTGATTGGTTGAAGCCATTGGGCTTTGGTGGAATCACAGGAGCATTTCCACTAGAAAATGACTTTTGCGGAATCGCTGGAGGGCTCTGAGAATATCCTCCAGGTTGAGGAGAGGATGTGGCTTGTCTTTGAACGAGAGGATTATGGAACAGGTGGAGGTTGTTGTTGATTTGGAATTGCTGGTTTAGCGTAAACGGGAGGCTCCACGGCAAACCATTTGGAGGGCAGCCAATAAATTTGTCAGAGAAACGTCCTGTATAGGTTGATTGGTTCAGTATTTTGATGTGGTTGGTCATTCAAAGCTTTCATACCGATGACGGCATATTGTGCCAATTCGCCAGCATTGGATGATACACTCGTCCTGCTAAATCGACGTGTCGCCCAGAACGGACAAGCATATTAGCCGTCGGAGTCACGAAGGCTATCGGTGGATGGCGCGGATACGTCAGTGGCATCCACACAGCCACAGGGATATTATCTGAATATCAAATAATGAGATATTTCGATGATGGGATGTAGAGAACGCACAGACGACGCCGCGGAATGATACAGGCAGTGTTCCCTGCAAAGCAAGTAACACCACTGATTCACCGGTATCATGCGTAAAGCTATCGAGCTTAGGTCGCAGTCCAGAAAATGATGTTAATGCAGCTTCAACGTGAGATCGAACGACGTCGGGACTGTGGTACTGTTGTGGTCGTGAAGGTGACGAGTTGAGTTAGATGCAACGGATATTAAGAGAGGATTCCCTCTAATGTGAGTATCACTCATCTCACCTTGTTAGCAACAGCTTGCGCGAGCCAAGCTGATGTTGCGTTCGTTGTCATTCACAGAAAGTTTATTCTGTACTAAACAAGTATAAGATATGAAGCGACGAAACGACTATGTGGGCAAGCGGTCACTGCTATAATATAAGTAATTACATCGAATTGTTTATTATGCACGTTGGATGAGAGATACTTGATCACCCATCATTGATCCCATTTCATCGTAATCCTCAATGTCACCCCTTGTGTCCATGTGTTGTTCATACTCATGAACAGCCTTCAAGATATCCTTCTTCGTTATGAGTCCTTCCAGTCTGCCGTTATGCAATATGACGACGTATCGAGGCCCAAGCTTCTTGAACATTTCAATCACAACTTCCAACTGCAGTTTGGGATGAACCGAAAGTGGCGTTCGATTGATGTACGGTGTTAGGTCCACCATCAAATCAGAC
This sequence comes from Rhizoclosmatium globosum, assembly GCA_002104985.1. NCBI lineage: Eukaryota > Fungi > Chytridiomycota > Chytridiomycetes > Chytridiales > Chytriomycetaceae > Rhizoclosmatium > Rhizoclosmatium globosum. The sequence goes on along the minus strand of MCGO01000093.1, from coordinate 158,307 downwards.
ATTCGATGCATCGCCATATTTCGACCGTCTATACTTGAGCGGTTTTCTTCATGAGTATCAGAGCCATCATATCCTTCATTTCTCGCGTCGTTGATTGCTTGAATGATATCAGACAAATTGACGAATCCCATAAACTCTCGTCCTCGTTGACTTCGAACGACTGGATATCCACGAAACCCAGTGTTTTCGCTTACAATATGCTCGGCTTCGTCCATCGTCAATAAAGTCTTTTTTAGGACAACAAGCTGGCTGAATGGAGTCATTGCGTCTTGAATCGGACGTCCAACAATTCCAAGCGGTAAGTCTTCAGCGATTTCCAAGAACGGATAATGCAGTGCATGAATAGCCTGGTCTGTCATTCCTCCCTTTCCAAACGCATCTCCCACTAATTTCGCAACCATCAATACAATCATACATGGCACAATATAGTTGAGCGTTCCAGTGAGTTCGAACATAATGACGGTTAAAGCCAGAGTCAGACGCGTGACTCCTCCCAAAGCGCCAATCGCTCCCAAAACAGCATACATTCCAGGAGTCACACAGGGTTTATCTGGGACACATGATGAAAATACAGATAAATGTGGCCACGACCTGTGAAAGTCGTTAACAAACAACCAAAAAATTATTGAGACAAACTTTTGAAACGTCTCCATTCCAACTCCAACCAATCGTCCAAATAATCCTCCCCAAAGCATGGACGGGATAAAAATACCAGCTGTGACTATTGTTATTAGTCTCAAAGAATCAGTGCCGACGTTGGACGAAGTAGGTGCTCACCTGGAACTTTCAAACCCAAAGACACAACCGTAAGACTGAGTCTGACACACAAAGCTATAAAAAGCAAAATCACAGTGGTACCTCTCGCATCAGGACTAACATTATACCGATGAGAAACAGAAAATATTCGACGCAAAACTCACTTGCAGAGATAGTCAAACTTTGATTCCTCACATTCTTGGAACAAGTGTTCCAACAACTCACTTCCATCAATCCTATGAGAGAAAATGAGTCTAATACCGTAAAATAAATCATGTACCTCGTCAAAGGGTTCGAGAAACAAATAAGGCCAGTTAAAATAGTCATTAAGATAACCTCCAGAATAGGGTGCTTTGTTATCCAATGCTTCTTGCGAATTCCTCCCACGACTTGAGAGATTTTAATCACAAAGGCTCCAGAAAGGCCCTTTTGGAGAAGTCAAATGTGGTTTACAACGAATTGAGAAACCTACACCAAATATTCCAAGAAGCAGAAATCCGATAATTTCAATCATGAGCCAATTTCGGCTGAAAGTGACCTCAAACAGGACACGTTTTCCGCGATATGGATCCACGAATTGAAGTGTGACACACGCAACCAAGGCACAAAAGAAACTTCGAAGCATTGTCTTTGAAGGAAAGAATGATGATAGCTCTTCAAGAGAAAATAGAGTTCCACCAATTGGAGCTGGTATCATAAATTGAAGTCAGGTCACAAAAACAAGTGTCTCCAAAGTACCTCCGAACGCCACAGCGACTCCACTAGCAGCAGCAACTAAAAAGAACACGCGTAAAACTTGGGAATACTATGGAAAAGAACTTACTAGCAATGATTTCGCGTTTCCGTCCTTCATTGTGTTTATACTTTGGAAAGAATTCCGGCAAAACTCCTGCCAAACTACTCGCAACATGGATCATCGGACCTTCTTTTCCAACAGCGAGCCCACTGGCTACCGTCAACGGCAACGTCAGAGCTTTGATGAGGAATGTTTTAAAGTCCAGAAAGTCGGTTGTTGAAAAGCCTCCAAGGATAGTTTTGATTTCAGGCGTTCCACCTCCCGCTGCATTCGGGGCAATTTTGACCACGAGTGTTGCTGTTATCGCGGCGAATGTTGACTAGACGCGGTTTAGTGTTGTAGGAGGGGGAAATTGAACAGCTTACCGCAAAGAAAATATACACAATCCAGCTTGTAAAGTAATTACTTGACCAAGGTATCCAACGTGGACATTCGTCTGATGAAAAGGTTGTTGAGTTGAGCACATGGATGACTTCCAGAGAGGTACCTTCTCGATAGCCCTAAAGTCGGAACACAATAGCGTATCAGCGTAGTTATAAAGGAAATAACGGTATTACCGTGCAGCAGATCGCCTTTGAGAGATAGAACTCCGATTCACAATGCCCCAGCCTCACGTCCACAAGCCACGCTGCAATCTAGTGGCCCACTCATGTAAGAAATATGCCAAGAATGGTTAGAAAATGACATACAATGTCAATGAAAGCTGCAGTGAGCCCCAAGGAAACACCTATGAACAACCCAATTAGCTGTACTGCGACATACAAAGCCTCATTTATTACCCAGTATCAGCAGTAGGATCCATGATTGCATGGATTCAAATGCCCCTTCGACAGCTGAGGATGGAGGGGACTCTCGCAAGTCCCTTCGTCTCTTGTGGTCTGCCAAAACATCTTGAACCCAATCTATCACATGGACGTCAGTACCATGTTAGTATAGCATGATATACAGTACCAATTGTGTCAAAGTCGTCCGGGGCTTTTGGCATTTGACGATAATTCCAGTGAGCTTTATGTGATTAAAAGCAGATAAATAAATTAAAACTTAAACAGAAGAAACGTATAACTCTAACTTTATGTGTGATAAATGGCGGGAAATGAGGCACAGGGAGTAACGATAATCTAAAAACAAATAAAAAGACCCAACCTCATGTCGCACTTGGAGGAAAACTTGATCCACCATTCACCACAGTACAATTAGACTTATGCTACACTTTTGCTGTCATGAGCTTTGTGCTCATAATCACGTAAGGCTTTTCCAATATCTTTTTCGTTATCAGACCTTCAAGCTTCCCGTCTTCAAGAATCACAATGCAGCGTGGTGCGACTTTCTTAAATATTTCAAGTGTAACTTCTAATTGAAGCTTGGGATGAACTGAAATTGGCGCCACATTTATATAGGGAGTCAAGTCTACTGTTCCATGGGAAATTGGTTGCAAGAGAACGTCGCTTCCATCAACGCTTGGTGGAATCGATTCCGCTTTGGCATCCAATTGGTTACCCCTGGCTTCATCGATTGCTTGAACTATTTCAGTGAGATGGATGCTACCGCGGACATTCGATACGGTGTCTTCGGAATTCTCCAGGAATCCTCGATTCTTGGCATCTTCAATTGCTCGAATAATATCTGGCAAGTTGACGACACCGAGAAATTCTCGTCCTTCTAGTGTTTTCATGACTGGATATGCACGGAATCCGGTGTTTTCCTTCACGATACGGTTGGCTTCTTGTAATGTGAATTGAGTCTTTCGGAGAACCACAAGTCGCTTGAATGGCGTCATGGATTCATGAATAGGACGATCGATTATGTTCAAGGACAAGCTTTCGGCGCTTTCAAGGAAGGGATAACGCAGAATACGAACTCCAGCTTCAGTCATGGACTCCCGACCAAAGATGTCGGCAACAGATTTGGCCGTCATAATGACAATCATACAAGGAATGATGTACTTGATACTTCCAGACATTTCGATAAATACTGCTGCCAAAGTCATCGTGAGGCGTGTAATGCCCCCAAGTCCAGCAATAGTACCCAAAACCGCGTACAACGCAGGGGTAACGCAAGGTTTGTCAGCAACACACGAGCTGAACACGGATAGACCCGGGTTGTTGCTATGGGAAGTTGGTCATGAATAAATGACAGTGACGGTGGTGAAAACATACATTTGGAAAAATTCCATTCCAATCCCAATCAGCCTTCCGAACAAACTGCCCCAGACCATCGAAGGGATAAAAATACCAGCTGTAAATGAACTCAGTATTTTAGAAATAGCTGTATTGGGACAAAAGGCTTACCGGGAATTTTCAAACCCAAAGACACGATTGTAAGGTTCACTCGAACAAATATGGCGATGCACAACAGAGCGACGGTTGTACCTCGCATGTCTGCACTAATTTATGATCTCATTCAGAACGACAGCCAAAAAACTAGTGCTACTTACTCGCATAGTTGCTTATAATTTGATTCCTCACATTCTTGGTACAAGTATGCAAGCAATTCACTTGCATCCAACCTGAAACACATAATCAAAATTGAGGTATTGCATCCAAAGAAACTTGTTCGAACCTTGTCAGTGCATTTGGATAACACAGCAAACCAGTCAAAATCGTGAGCAAGACCACTTCGAGAATGGGATGACGCCGGACCCAGTGTTTTTTACGAAATCGCCCAACAGCTTGAGACATTTTAATGACAAAAGCTCCAGAGAGACCCTGAAGCCGCTAGAGTCAAAACCTTTGCAGAAATACATTGCATTCACTCACCCCAAATACTCCAACGGCCAAGAATCCAATTATTTCAATCGGAAGCCAATCTCTAGTCAAGGAGAACTGGAAAATGTGCTTGCCACCGAAACCGACATATTGCAATGTGATGTATGCCAATAGTGCACAGAAGTAGCCGTGAAACAAACCTCTGGTAGAAAATGGTGCAGCTAGTTCTTCCAATGCAAATAATGTTCCTCCAATCGGTACTTTGAAATTTTGAGTATTTATGGTGAACATTCCAACAAACTACACACCTCCCAGAGCGACAGCCAGACCACTACCCGCTGCAACTATAACGAAAATAATTGTTAGTATTATTATTATTAAATCTGGATTTGATAGACGTACCGGCGATGATTTCCCGCTTTCGGAATTCACTGTTGCGATAAGTTGGGAAGAAGCCATGGAAGGCTCCAGCCAAACTACTCGCAAGTTGAACAAACGGCCCCTCTTTACCAACGGCAATTCCACTTCCAACCGTCAACGGCATAGAAAGCGCCATGGTCACAAAGAGTTTGAAGTTGAGGTAGTTTGAAGTGGTGAACCCATCGAACAGGGTCTTGATTTCAGGAGTTCCACCACCAGCGGCGTCCGGTGCTACTCTTACGACTAGAATTGAGGCAAGTGCACCAAAAAGTGACTATTGAACAAGTCAGCATATTAAGATTACTAAGGAGTCTTCATACCGCGAACGCCAAATAAACGCCCCAGCCACTCGGGAATGTATCTGTCCAAGAAATCCATCGGGGACAGTCGTCTATATTGAACGCTTGAGTGACTACGTACAAAATTGAGTGTGAAGCAACTCAACCTTCAGGAAATCCCTAAATCAATAGATAACTTGTTAGTTAATCCTTGTACAGCCTGAGGTTACGACTTACCACGCAGCACGTTGCTCTTGAGTTGAAGATCTCTGATCCACAGTGCCCCAGTCGAACGCCAACTAACCATGCTGCGAGCTTTGATTGGATCAATACCATGATATCTTAAGCATTATCAACTTACGACGTCAATGAATGCTGCAGCGAGGCCAAGCGACACACCTGCCAAACGTGTCCCATATCAGGAGAAATTGATCACAAAGTCCCCTTCGTCCTTACCCAGTATTATCAACAATATCCACGATTGCATGGATTCAAAGATGCGATTCAAAGGCGATAAGGCCAGGGACTCTTGCAAGGCCCGTCGCCGCCGTCTGTCCGCCAACAGATCTTGGACGCAATCTGACGATAAAAGGATTAAAGTCCGTTCTATGTGCGTGTTGTAGCTCGTCTTTGAGTTACCAGTGGTATCAAACTCGTCTGGATCTTTTGGCATTGGTGGGTGTCAGTGGGTTGAGTGCGTCCAAGAAATTGAATGCGAATGAGGTCAAAAATGTTTATGGGCGTGCGGCGTGACAACAAGCGAAGACGCAATCAAAGCGTGCGAAAACCTTGAACTAACCCTCTTGTTGAACTTGGCAAATATCTGAATACGAGATAGCGTCATTGGCATGGTGGGGACTTTGTTAAGTGTACAGTGCAATATATCACCAAGATCTCTAATCATATCTTCAATAATGTCTTCTTCTCTTTTCTCTATTACATTATAACTATAAAGGATACCAAAACTTTTGTCCTTCGCTCCATCAACCAACACTTAATTGAAAAACCAACAAAAGAAAATCAAATTGAGAAGCATTAGTAAAAAATGCATGCTGATTTTACGCCACTTCTCTTCAAAATCCAATAAACTTGTCCTTGTGAGGATCTGGTCCCACCACACCATATGGCTCATGATCTTCTTGATATTGATCAAAGTTACTCGTATCGCCTTCTCCTTTGCACGGTGGCAAGTACGGTGCAGGAACTTGACAGTCCTCCATCTTTTGCCACTCAACATCAGCAAACCATTTGTGTGTCTTGATGTCAACAACACCGGCCTTCAAGTTACCATAACGCTTCGTAAGATCGGTTGTCAGAATTCTTTTCACAAGGTCCTTTGCGTTCGGGTCGAAGTGAGAGGGGAACTTTGGTTTGCAGGCGAGAATCTTTTCGTAAAGCTTGAAGTGATCGTCGTCATAAAACGGCGCTTAATTAACTTTTCGTCAGCAAGTTATCTTGAGGAAGTAAATAACTTACGATGACCAGCAAGCATCTCGTATAGTAGAATACCAAAGGCCCACCAATCAACAGCCTTTCCATAACCCTTAGATTGAATGATTTCTGGAGCGAGATAGTCAGGAGTTCCACAGAGAGTCCAGGTAATGTCAGGAACGTGTTTTGCAAATCCAAAGTCAGTGATTTTTACATGTCCTTTGGAGTCAATCAACAAGTTCTATGGTTCGTTTTAGAACTCAACGTCGCTGTGACATTCGTTTACCTCTGGTTTTAAGTCTCTGTAAATAATATCACGCATGTGCAGATATTCAAAGGCGAGGATAACTTCGACGGCGTAGAATTTTGCGACAGAGTTTTGGAATCTCTGTGGTGATGTCAACAAAAGCCAACTGGTCTGCTACGACTTACACCCGATCGTCGCAAAAACGAGAAAACTTCTCCTCCTTGCACATATTCCAGGATAAAGTAAAGGTTGTGGGAGTCCTGTTTAGCGTATGAGATAGAGTGTAGGTTGAAACCAACTTTACCTGAATGGTTCCCAACATGAAGACCAAGAACGGATAATCAAGTTTCTCAAGAATATTCTTCTCGTTGATAGTGTGCTCTACTTGCTTCATCTTGACAACCTCATTCTTCTTCAAGACTTTCATGGCATAATATTTTCCTGTTGTCTTCAATCGGACAAGATGGACTCGGCCAAAGGATCCAGTTCCGAGCGTTCTATCAATAGAAAGATCTGCGAAGTTGTACTTTTGTTTTGGTTTGAACGGTGGCGCGTTTGCAGGGTTTACTCCGCGAGTCGTCACAGACGCGATGATCATACTTCCATCTTGAGAGATTGACTCCGTCTGCTTTGTAGCAGATAGAGTTTGAGTATTTGGAGATGGTTTTGACGGTGATGTTGCGGCTCCATTTGAGGCGGACGGGAGTGACGCCTTGTTCAAGTTGGATTGTGAACCTGTGTGGGACACAGCTTTCGATGCACTGACAGGGGATACAGTGTTACTCTTTTTAAATAATGTTCCTTCCTTGGCTGAGATGGTCAGCTTCTTAATGAAGGACATCTATGTTTTTGACGGCACAGAATCAGATCGGCACCGCAGTAGATACCACCACTCACCTTCTCTGTCATCTTGGGCCGTTATTATTCTCTTTGAACGTGGGATAATGAGAATAATCAGATCAGGACGAAGTGGACAGAACGAAGATGTTTTTTCGAGTTTGACAATTTTCTTAAAAATCGACGAGGAGCCAGACCCCATCGTTCTTAGTTGCTATTTACAGCTTTTTAATTTCAAATGGACGACTCCGAACTGGATGAACTACTTCGAAATATTGGAGCAAGTGGAAGCAACGGCGTGGCTACCCAAGGCAACGGATCGCTACCGTTCTCGACTGCCAGTTCGTATTCGCAACCGCCGTTCAACGATACGCAACAAAGAATGGAAACCGAGGCGGCCCTCGATGCGCTTCTTGGGCTCGTTGCCCCACCAGCACCACCACCTTCTTCTTCAGCCCAACCACTCCAACCACTCCAACGACGCCCAACCAATCCACTTCTCGGCTCGACATCGTTCGTTCCGCGGCCGCCTTCGCAACAAACATCAACAACAACGGCAACAACGTCACCTCAACTGAGGCAACAGTTCACTCTCCCGAGCCTTGCCCTGCCCTCTCCTCCAACAGCCTCTCCTCTGCGTCAGCCTCCTCTTCCAACGCAATCACAGCAACCACCTCAACAGAAACCTCCGCAACTGCAATCGAAACTGCAAAAGAAAGCAGAAACTGAAGAAGTTATCGATCTGACTGACGAATTCGACGACGAACTGGATGAGTTCATTATACCCGTAAAACCACAACCAGTACCTGCGAAACGGAAGGTGCCTGATTCTTCTTGGTCAAATACGCAACGGCCGGTTGCGATCAGACCTGCAGATGTGGGTGACTTGCGAGAACTATTCGAAGATTCTGACTATTCTTTGAACATCTAGAACCGAGGATCTGCCGCTTCAGCAGTTATAGACGTTGACGATTCTGCTACGACAGAAAGACTTGCACAGGAGAGGAGAGAGCGGGAATTGAAGGCGCAACAAGAGCGCATTCGATTTGGAAACGAGAATGTGTGTTTTGGAACACTGCTCGTCAATATCGTCGACCTTCTACCGTCAAATTATGCGCGTTGTTATCAAAACAAATTGATGATGCATGCACGATTGTATCCTGAGCCCCCGACGCAACCTGGTGGTGACTTGAAAATTAAAGTGACTGCTATAGATGCGGGAAATGTTACTTGTGTGCTGGGATATCTTGAAGGACGAGTCGTGCAAGTATTGAAAAGACTCTTGTCGCAAATCAAAATGGACGCTTGGATTCCTCATACACTGCCTAACGTAAGCTTGTTCCGAAATATTTCCCATGATGACTCACGTCTTCCTTCTAGGGCTCAACTATGGGTATCTATCTTACGGTTGTGGGACCACGTATGATCGCGTCTCTCCTTGGAACAATCCTGATTCAAAACAACATGATCTTGCAACCCGTCAAAACACCTATGCCTGCAAATATACCCACCTTAAATCCGCATGATAGTTTCCGCGGAGGAATTGGAGGATCATATTTGGGAGGTTCGAATGTGACAACTGTTCAATTGAACCGGGATGCTGCAGAGGAAGCTAAGAATCAGATTGAAGCTGTATATAACTCTCTGATTGCTGCCGAGGATTTACCTCAATTGGAGCCAGGTGAGGATCACTTCTTCTCTTCGCAAAATTCTTAAGTGCTGTTTCTCAGATGATTCCATTTTGACACCCATGTATGCGCATCAAAAGCAAGCGCTTCACTTCATGACCGAAAAAGAAAAAGAGCTGGACTTTACAAAGTATGATCCAAAAACATCTCTGTGGAAGTTTGATGGACAAACTGGAATGTACACGAACCAAATCACAAACGAGAAAACAAATACGAAGCCAAAGAACAATAAGGGTGGAATTCTGGCGGGTGAGTCGTTACATTACAACTTAATGACAAACATCTAAACCTATTGCTAGATGATATGGGTCTTGGAAAGACGATTGAAGTAATTTCATTAATCATGACGTCTCGCGCTTCTGTCCGATTACCAGCTGTACCTACATATCAAAAATTCCGAATCGGAGGGATAAGGCGGTCTGCTCCAAGTACTCCCCAAACTCCAGACAATGCTCCCACCCCACCCGTCCAGCAACAACCGCTATTTCAAGATGAAGTCTTTGCGATTGATGATGGAGAAGACGAAGATAGTGACGATGATGTGGTTTGTTTGGACGATGACAGGGGTGATTTAGTCAAGAGTCAAGGCACATTGATTGTATGTCCGTTGAGTACCGTTCAGAATTGGGAAGAGCAGTTTGCGGCTCACGTGAAACCGAATACGGTCAAGATTTGTATTTATCATGGACCCAATCGGATTCAGAATCCGCAGGAGTTGGCGAAATATGTGAGTTGCGTTTATGTTGAATTTCTTATGCTGAGCCCTCATCTACAGGATATCGTAATCACGACATACAATTTACTTTCTATTGAATACGGGAAAGACATAAAGTCGGGGTCGACAAGTACGAAGAACAAGGGTGGTTCTCATAATGATATGTCCCAAACTCCAATTACTGTCAATTCAACGCTTCAACTTGTGAATTGGTATCGAATTGTATTGGATGAAGCCCATATTATCAAAGACCCGAAACATCACAATCGAAGGCCGCTTGTAGTCTCACAGGTGAAAGGCGGTGGGCGCTAACAGGAACTCCGATTCAGAACAAATTAGATGGTATGCTTTGAATTTTCGACACTTCCAGCATCTAAACTTTTGTTCAGACTTGTTCAGTTTAATCAAATTCCTTCGTATCCAACCCTTTTGCAACAAATCCTCATGGAACTCCCAAATCAGTAAACCCATCAAATTCTCAGCAACCTATGACTCCAACACTGGTGTCAAAAAACTACAAACTCTCATGAAATCCATCACGCTGCGAAGAACAAAGAACCAGAAAGTGAACGGGAAACCCATCTTGACTCTTCCAGAACGAATCGATGAACTGATAACGCTGGACCTGGCGCCAAGTGAGCAGGAGCTGTATGATAAAGTACGGTCGAAGGGACGTGCTTTCTTCCATCAGTTGAAAGACAGTGGAAATGTTATGCAGCATTATGTACACCTGTTGGAGATTATTTTGAGAATGCGTCAAGTTTGCGTTCATAAAAGTCTGTTTCGCGATTGGGAGCGGGAGTTGGCTGCACTTGGTATGAATCTTGATTCTTGCGCTATTCAAGGCCATGCTAAATTTTGATATTAGATGAACAAATGGAAGGCTTGAAAGATGACGTGAAACCGCCATTGACTCGACAACGCGCGCTTCATTTGTTGGGGCTGTTGAGGGAAAGTGGGGATGACTCTTGTTGTAGCTGTGGAAGTGTTGTGGATACTTTTGGGGCTGCAGCGGCTCCTATGAATGACCAGAAGCAGGATAAAGACGAGGGAAAGAGTGTCTGCGTGGCCAAGTGTGGACATTTGTTCTGCGTTGGATGTATGGGCACAATCAAAGATGTAATAAGTGGAGGTGGGGCTGCGAGAGGGGAATCTGCGCCGGTGTGTCCAATGTGTAACTTTGAGATTGGACAAGGGGATATTATGGAAATCAAGGAGAGTGATGTGGTGAGTCTTTTTTGTTGGCTGAAAGTAAGGTTTTCTAAACGGCTTTGAATAGTTGGACGATGATATTCTTGGAGACATGTCTTTGTTGGAAGCTGATGGACAGAGCACTAAAATTCGAGCACTGGTCAATAGCTTGGCTCAAGTTCGTGCTCAAAATATGGAACGCAACGAGAAACCCAGCAAGAGTATCGTATTCAGTCAATGGACAACTGTGTTGGACCTGTTACAAGAGCCATTGCGTGCCGCTGGCTTTAAATTCACGCGTCTGGACGGAAAAATGACACGGCAGGATCGAAATACAGCTATGAACACTTTTAAAACTGATCCTGACTGTACAGTCATTTTGCTCTCATTGAAAGCAGGAGGTGTTGGTTTAAACTTGACGGCTGCAAATCGAGTGTATATTATGGAGCCTTACTGGAACCCTGCTGTTGAATCACAAGCGATTGATCGATGTCATCGTATGGGACAGACACGGGTAGTGAATACGGTTCGGTTCATTGCCAAGGACACAATAGAAGAAAATATTCGACGTCTACAGAAAGCCAAAATGGAACTAGCGGAGATGGCATTCAAAGGCGGAGGTGGAGGGAGTGGATTGGGAGATGACGATGGGTTGGGAGCAAAGGGAAAGAGGAGGGAGAAAGCGAGAGAAAATAAGGAGCAGATGGCCAAGCAGAGAATGTTGGACTTGAGTATATTGTTTGCATAATTAAATAGTTGTGGGTATATTACTCGTTTTCTCTTTGTTGTACTGTTTTCTCATCTGTTCTGATTTGTTTGTGTTCGAAAAAGCGAAGTGCCAAATGAACAACTACGACAGTGACTCTGAGCAGGATGAGGACATGGAGTGTCCCCTCTGCATGGAAGAGATTGACGTGACAGACAAGTACTTCAAGCCGTGTCCGTGCGGGTACCAGGTGGGCCCTTCAGTGCAACATCATCAAAGCACTCTTTTAACAGTTCCACGCATTTGAAACCAGATTTGTCGGTTCTGCTGGAACCACATCAAAGAGGATCTGAATGGTCTGTGTCCTGCGTGTCGGCGCCAGTACACGGAGGAGCAGGTCGAGTTTACGCCCGTTTCGGTTGACGAGTGAGTTTGTTTGTCTTGTCTCTTGGTCCACCACATCCACTTCCCACCCACTCCGACACAATCTAATCCAATCTAATCCAATCTAATCCAACTCTGAAATCAGACTCGTCCGAATCAAAGAAGCGAAAAAGCGCCGCGAACGAGAACGAAAAGAAATCGACAACGCTGCCCGACGCCACTTGGCAAATGCACGCGTGGTCCAGAAGAACTTGGTCTACGTCGTTGGAATACCGGCAAAGTTTGCGACGGAAGATGTGCGTGTTTGTTTGATTTGTTTGATTCGGTGCATTGGTTATTGGGTGGTGGCTCTAACTATATCTACATACAGTATCTCAAAGGTTCAGAGTTCTTTGGTCAGTTTGGAAAGGTTGCGAGAGTTGTCATCAACAGAAAGGGGCATGGTCACACTCCTGTGGTCTCATCCCTTTCTCCTCTTGGCGTCTTTATTTTCTACACAAAGAAGGAAGATGCCATCAAAGCCATTGAAGCTGTAGATGGAACTGTCTTTGACGGAAACAAAGTGTTGAGGTTTGTGTTCTTGCATTCAGCTGTGAATGTCCTAAAATTGCGATGGTAACAGAGTTACCCATGGTACCACAAAGTACTGCCAGTTCTTTTTGAAGAATATGACCTGTCAGCACACTGTTTGCCAATACCTTCACGAGCCTGCGGAAGAAGCTGATACATATGCCAAAGAGGAGCTATCCCGCCAGGCCATGCGCGATCGCAACCCTCGACCTGTTCCCTTCCCGACTTTGATGGCTTACTTCAGAAAAGACGAGAAAGAGGAGAGTGCTCTTCCTGCGACTGCTAGCTGGTGAGTTGACTTTTTGATATTCTGTCACCACCTCAACAAACGTTTAACGAATTCATACTAATGAATGACATTATAGGGCAAAACCAGTCGGAACCAGAGCTGCGGCTTCCCCAATCCCCCACGCTCTTGCTCCATTGCGCAGCACTCCCCAACCTTCAGATTCAGACTTTTCTGACTCAGACCTGCCACGTACAGTCCAAAGCCAAAATACCACCAACTTGATGGACTTGATTGTGGAAAAGAAAAAGAAAGTCAAGAAGTCTGCAGTTGCAACTCCCACCGTTACGGCCAGCGAAGTTGCAGCACCACCTCTACTACAGCAACAATCTTCATCTGTAATGAACGGTCCACCTGGCTTGGTACCAACTAAGTCCCAAACTGAAGTTGGCCCAAGTGTTTCACCCAACGTGAACTTAACCTCCGCAAAACCTGCCGCTTCCAATGTGTCATCAGCTACGTCTAGTGTTCCAGATGAAGACCGAGTTCTTGGTTCAAAGGCTCTCAATGCGGATGGCACTGACGAGCTTGTCCCAAATCTTATCAGAAGAGGCCCACCCAACTCAGCCTTCGCCGTTGCTCGTGCCGCAGCTTCATCCAGAAAGGAAGCTGCCAAGAAGGGTGGCGTCTCCCTGTACAATTTGGGCTATATTCTGAATCCAACTTATAATGGATTGTTTGATCCTTTTTCAAGCGACCCAATGGCTTTGATTCGAGGAGGTGGATTCGCAAGTGACGAGTTTGGAGCTGCTGCGGCTGCCAATCGCTTTAACCGAATTATTGGAGAAGACGAAGAAAAGGTGATTGAGAAGCCTGTGAGTCTTATCACACTTACGTTTCCTTGGACTAAACCTTCAATCAGCGGAATATGTACCAGGGAAATGCTCTTCCTCAGCCTGGAGTTCCAGATGTTGAAAGCCGTTGGTTGGACTCTGGTGCTGCAAACAAGGTGCCAGATTTCGGAACAGCTGCTGGCAGTCAGTGGCCGCAACCATCTCAACAACAGCTTTTGCGAGAGCAAATTCTAGCTGAAAATGCCCTTCGTCAGCAGCAGTTGCTGCGGAATAGTGCTGGTAACCAGTTTGGTGCAACAGCCAGACAACAACAAGAACTCTTGCAAATGCAACAGCAACAACGGTTTCAACAGCAACAACAGCAACAATACCTGAATGGAATCGGTGGTGCTGCTCAAGAAGAATATATGGCATCGTTCTTGAGGGAGCAGCAGCTTCGGGAGAATCGGATCCAAATGCAAGAGTTACAATTACGTGATCGCGAACGCGAACGAACTAACGCGCTTCTTAGTGGGGCGGGTAACAACGCGCTCAATATGAAAGGTGACTTGAGTGGATGGGGTATGACGCCCTCAACAGGCTTTGGTGAGTCAAAATTTGTTGGTCATGAAGTTGTGAATATGCTCTAACGATGTAAGAAAGCTCAGGACTCCTCCCTCCTCCGCGATCTCCATGGAGCAACCACCAACAACTCTTTGGGAGCGGGACTCGGCTCGAGCAGTCTCAACACCCCACTGGGTGGGACGAACACTACCCAAATCCAGCAGCTAGCACAGTTACAGCGCGAAATGCAGGAGCGCGAGTTGTTGCGGGACAACAGGGAGTGGATGCAGTTACAGGCCCTTCAACAGCAGCAGGGTCTGGGTATGGGGTCTCCTACTTCACGGATGCAGGCAGCAGCAGCGGCCGCAGCAGCCGCGAGGAGGAGAGCGTTCCCCAATTGAGGGACGCAAGAAGTGTGGGTGGGGGTGTGCGTGAGGTTCGGGTGGGGGCTGGGGTGAAGGAAAATTCAACACAAGTAGGAGGGAGTGAAGCAAGTAGTAGTAATGGGGTTGGAGATAAAACGGGGTCAAGTAGTAGCAAGCTGCCTGCGGCACCTATGGTGAAGGAAGTGGTTGGGGCGCCGCCCAAGAAAGTCAAGGCCGAGAAGGCGATACCATCCGCTGTTCAAGTCAAAGTTGCCGAGCCAGTCATTGTTTCTGTCCCGAAGGCACCGGCGGCAAATACGCCTGTAATTAGCAAGAAGGAGAAGGCGAAACAGCGTGCTAAGGAGAAGGAAATGATTCGTCAGTTGCAGCGGGAGCGTGATTTGCAAATTCAAAGAGAAAAGGAGCAGGAAAGGAAGGAGAAGTTGCGGTTGGAGGCTGAATTGTTGGCCAAGCAAAAAGCTGAAGAAGAGGAGCGTGTTAGAGCGGAAGCGGCGGCTCAGGCTGCTGCACTTGCTAAAGCAGAAGCTGCTGCAAAGGCTGAAGCTGCGAAGCTGAAGGCAGTTGCAGAACGAGCTGCTGTTGATGCTGCTAAATTAGCCGCAGCGGAAAAGACTGAGTCCGAAGCTGATATCCCATTGCCTGGATGTGGAAAGTCGAAGAAGTCGAGGCAGAAAGCCAAGAAGAAGGCTCTTGCTGAGGCTGCAAAGAGTTTGCAAGGAGAGGACGGGTTTATTCCGCCTTCTTCAGTCGTGAGAGAAGTTCCACCTGCTTCAAAGAATTCCGAAGTTCTTTCGACATCGCCCAAGAAGGTTTCATTTGTTCCTTCTACCCAGCAAAGTGGTTCTACTGCAGCAGAGTCTACAGCTGCGGAGAAGTCAAGTCGCCGTAAAAGAGCGAAAGAGCGTGATGAGCTTGCTGCCAAACAGTCTGCGTCAGCAAATCAACGACCAACTACTCCAACCTCGTCACATCCTCCGCCTTTGCCACCTATGTTCAGGGAAATTTTAGCCAAAGCTGCCTCATCAGCAAATGCTCCCAACAACATGGCTGGACTGTCTGAACAGCTCTCTCAATTTGCAAGCGCCTTGAACGTTCTTCCTTCTGACCTAGCTGCTGACATGAACAGTATGGCGGCAGGACCGTTGAGTGAGATGACAAAGCAAATGATGGTGCAAATGAGTCAAGGTAATATGGGCAATGCTGCCAACTTTGCGAACATGATGCAAGCAAATAAGGCGACTCTTGCTGGTATGGCGAACTTGGCCAATGTCTCGAACGTCTCGACAAAAGCTGGATCTGAATCGTTGGATGTTTCGTTTGACTGTGATATGACTCCTGAAGGGTTGTCGAAAGCTATGCTTGCTATTGCTGAAACGTTTTTGCAATCAACTGATAATCCAATGGCTGGTGCTGCTGTCAGTATGGGCATGGGAATGGGGGTTGGAATCGCAGCAGCAAGTGTTCCTATTTCAGCTTCGCAGTTGAGGAATGCAGCGGCAATTGCAAGTGGAGGGAAACCCGAATTTCAGTTCCAAATGGATTCCACAACTGGAAATGCAGTTTTTACAGCAGTGTTGGGAAATAATGCAAATGGTGCACCAACTGTCGTCCCTGTTCCTCTTGGTTCACAGCCATCATCTGATGCTCAATCACGGGTTCCAAAAGTTGGTGGAACTAGAGGAAATGTTGTTTTCGGTCCTGAACTGCCACCTGGCTTTCAACGTCAACCAACGATTCAGACCTTCTCCAATTCTATAGCATCCAACTCGGCAGCAAAGTACATTAATCCTTTCCCCATGACTCATCCGAATGCAACATCGTTGGACGTTGACTCTGAATTTGATGAATCAGTCTATGGCGATGACGACGATGATGATATTGGTGGAGATGACGACTATTACTCTGACGATGATGATGATGATGAGATTGAATACGAGGATGATGACGATGATGAATACGAGGATGTTGATGAAACGGATGAGCTCTACGGGTCCGAGCTGCATTTGGAAAATCCGGATCGTGCCATTACGTTTTTGAATCAAGGATCGGCGTATATTTCCGAGTTGCTTGATTCCGTGCGTTGGATGGTTTCCAAAGGTGAAAGCCTCATCAACTCACCAACCTATGTGAGTCCGGAAGTCAGGGACATGTTGATGCAGCTGGACGTGGAACATCCTCTGAATGGATCTCCTGGTGTTCCACGCAGAGAACCGTGCCAAGACTTGATTGACTTGTTAGAGGAAGAACACGCACAGTGTTTGAAGGTGCAAGAGGAGGCTGACAAGGAGCTTGTACGTATCATCGATATTAACCGTAAGAATGCTGGAGAGTTTATTGAGCGGTTTGGATTTGACCCGGCTGTGATTGAAGGAATCTGTACATATCCCATCGGTGTGAAGTTTGCTGGAGGTGGTGTGTCTACTTGACGAGTTGTTGATGTTTTTGAGCCCTTTACTACTATTTATTTACCCTTGCTGGGAGTGTTGAAGTTTTACTGATGATGTTGGTTCTTTTTTTTTTCTTTTGAATAAATTTATGTGTTATCGTTTATTATTTCGACACCATTCTGTTGTGTATTTGTCCCCCGTCCAAAACTTTCTACATGTTGCAGAAAACCCAAATGGAAACCAGTAGCCACGTTCACCTCGAAGTACCATAGCTGCTGCTTGCAGCAACCTATCGACTTTGTTCCTACAGGTCAAATGCATTCGCGCTCGTTTGAAAGCCTCTCTTGCCATCCATCGCAGTCGTTTAGTATCTTGCAGATACGTTTGAAGCATTTCATTGATTTCATGAACGCCCATATCCACTCGCAAGGGTATGACGACATCGCGGAAGATGTCCTCCATTTCCAGCGGTATATCTGACGCGACAACACAGCCTGAGAGAAAGCTCTCTTGAAATTTCCGAATAGCTTTTCGCACTATGGAGGAATCGAATACACAGATTTGTGTTGTTGCCAGGACATTGGCCCAATTTTGTTGATTCTTTTTCTGGTGGGAGTCATATAAGAGTTCACTCTGTCTAACTCACTGACTCACATGATGGGAAATTACAGGATCCATTGGGTCAAATATACCAATTTCAAGTTGTTGGCTAGGGATTGTTTTTTGGTTGGTTTGTTGAGTGTGTTGCCAACATGTTCGTAAACTTCAGCATTCTTAATCTTTCCTGATTTGATTCCCTTCCAGATTGTGTACCGCAACGGATAAAGCTCTTTTTGATGACTCCCAATCAATCTGATTTTATGGGGTCGGAACTGTTCCCATTCCTTTCTTCCTGGAATTGGGTGGAGCAAAGTATCATCTGCACAATCTGGACTGTGAAAAAAGAATGGCATTGGCTGCTCCATGTTTTGTCGCTGGGTTGCATTCAGATTTGGAAATAACTTCTTTATGCGTTGTTTTTCACGTGAGGCCCACTGTTCTGGTCGAGCGAATTCGAGAATAAGACCAGCATAGCGAAATGTAATTGCATCAGCGTGAGTTGGATAGACGTCGTCACGTAAACAGTTATGTTGGTGGCAATCCGCTGGGCCACGAGTCAGTTCAACTTGACTGAGTTTCAGAACTCACCTGTTCCGTGTATTACAACAGCAGTTGTGGATGTGATATTAAAATGACGCGTCTTGGAATAGATGATATCGAATGATATGTTTGGGAACGTTCGGCGTATATTTTCTGATGAGGACAGTTTTGGGATATACCCTTCCCATCCAGGCCCCCATACGCGGACTTCAAGGCGTGGATGTGATACAGCAGCTGTAACCTAACAAATCAATTAGTATTACAGAAGGGTGGCGACCTGGCGGTAAATATACCTCGTCGTAGAAGTATCGGTCCGTTTTCATCAGATAGTCCTTTCGTTCATTAAAATACAAGACATTTATCATTCGAGTTCCATTCAGTCGCGTTTCGTGACGAATCCATGTGCGCGGTTTGACGTCGCTGCGTTTTCGGTCAGCTGTCAATATATGGGGCACTGGTGTAAATTCGTAGTCGAAGTCACATTTTTGGTTCTGCAAGAAGCAATCCGTAGTCTCATTGGCTAGATTTTTGATGGTTGAGATAAGTTCTGGGACTGAAGATACGTTCTGAATGTGAGGTCCGTCATTTGAGAGTTTGATGAACCTGTCAATTCGCTTTTCGTGACGCAGGATACCAATGCTACCAATAATTAATGCAGCACTTCCGAACGCAATAAGTATCTTGAAGTACGAGACTGGGTATGTTGACGTCTTTGTTGGTGACGAAGTCGACATTATTTAAATTATGGTGAAGAATAGAATGAGTCAAGGATAATGTAACGGAGAAACGTTTTACTTGTCGAAAATCACAAGTTAAGGTATGGTCGATGTCCAACACTGTTTCTAATGAGTTAAAGCGTTTAATTCTCGTCATATTAATCCTATAAAGTGAAACCTCAGCACTGAACAAAGCCGATGCTGTTTCTTTTTCTGGGTCTCAATATTCATAGATAATTTTAGACTGTGACGTATGCCAACTAGAGGATTGGTAGGTTTTTTTGTTCGGCGAACTGTAGGACAACCACGTTAACGATGCACTTCAATTTTTGCATCCATTTGTTGCCGTTATTAATGAGCCACCCCCACATATTATCAGGAATTTTCGATCAGTTGGTATGGCGGTGAAAACCATAATAAACAGGCCGTAACCCCTGGGTTCGAGCCATGCCGTGACGATGTCCTTACATACGAAGCGGTGTCCCTTGGCTGTGGACACTGCTTTTGTCTCACGCTACGAACTATTAATCTTATTTATTATCAGCTTTGCATCCTATCATGACTTTGAGCATCCAACTTTATATGTTTTCACGTTGATATTATTTTGCCCTCTTCTTTCTCATGAAATAAATGGCCATGAAAGCGGAACTCGGTTGTGCACCATCGCCTGCTTTAGGCACCACGTGTGCAGCGGGTTTGCACGAAGAAGCCGAGACAATACCTGATTGTGGTGACAGACCCGTTGAGGAAGATTCCATTTTGACAGGTATCCTCCCTCAAAAGAAGCGATACGAGTCGTCAGATGAAGACATCGAACTCAACGCTAAGAAGCAGAAGCAAGTTGAACAATCGAGTATGCCCACCGGTTCATTCTTTTTTCGCCACCCTGACCGGGATGCTCTCGTAACTGTCCCTGAACTTGGTTCAGATGCAATCAATGCCATATCAGATCGCCTTTTGAATACTGTCTCGGAAGAAGCAACCACAAAGATTCTGGAGAAACTGGCTGCAAAGGGGTATTTTGGCCTCAACGTTCCAGGCCTACTTCTCCCCAAAGCCCAAGTCTTTGTATTGTCAAACACTGCACAAATGGAAACGGTCTTTACTACTATTTTAGATGGATTCGCTTTCAAAGAGGTTGGACTGGATTGCGAATTCGCCAACAATTCGTTGTCCACTATACAAATCGCGTTTTCGTCGCACATTGTAGTCATATGTCAGGTACGTCGTGATTACTGTTACGGATAGTTTTGAATTGACCGTCTTTTACAGTTTTGGCATTTGTTTACATCGTCAACATCCCACCCAACACTTCCTCCGTGTCTCCTTGCTTTCCTTCTTAATGTCGATGTCATCAAAACGGGTGTTTCTATTGGTTCAGATTGTAAATCGATTAAAACCGCGTTTGGTATTGAGGTACGAATTACCTCAAGGTTGGAACCTGTTTGTTGATCTCCATACTTCAGGTGCAAAATATCGTCGACATTGGAAATATTGCAAAAGGACTTAATATTCGCGCTCAATCCCTGAGATCTCTCTATTACGTCTGTGTTCACACCGTCGAGCCAGCTTTCAAAGGCCCAAACTGTTCAGGACATGACTGGAGATTACCCAATCTTTCGGAAGCGGCTGTAAAATATGGAGCAAATGATGCAATCGCAAGCTTATTGTGTTATCGATGTCTTAAGGAAGATCCGCCACTTATTTTGGCGAAAGTAGCACCGTGGGATGACTTGCATTTTGGAAACCGTGACGCTGTCACTCCGCACAAGAAAAAGTCAAAACTTCGGCTGAATGAGTGGAAGGAACCTAAGGGGACATCATATATTGATATCAACAGTTGGTTACTTGGAGTGAACAGTTCCGAACCAACCCGAGGTGAAACTATGAAACCATCCACGTTTGAAGACATTTTGACGAAATTGGTTCGTGGTTACAATATGAATCACTCTTGTAAACCAATTAAAGTCCCCACGAAGGCGAAGGAGCGCTTTTCGCAACTGTTTGAGGAACCATTTCTCCGGCTTGTCCTCTACAATATCCGTAAGGATCAGTGTCCGGTTTACCATGTCTTGGATGTTATTTGTGATGGTTGGAAAGATGTTTGGAAATTTCGTTGGCCTGAGCAAAGCGTCAACTGTACGTTGGAGGATGCGGAGCTTTTTGAAACCACAGACACAGACACGAGGCGTCTTATTTCCGCGGAGCTTGTGTCGATGTGGATATTGAATGGTGATTTTATTGGAGTCCGATTCAAATCCAAACAAGGCTTTCGCCCAAACTGCATCTTCTCAAATGGATGTGCGAGAGTAAGGCAACGAGTTATTGAACGTGTTGATAATACAGAAGCCGGATTGATTCTATGTTGACACTTCACTTTACCGTACAAGTTCCTACTGTCTCTTTTACTTTTTTGTCAGCATCATACAAGAAAATATATATACACTCGTTTCACTTAACACTTTTAATTAAACTTCACGCTTTCGACACCATTCAGTCATATGCTTTCCGCCAGCACCACCACCTTCCTCAAACAGTCTGCATGTTCCTCGAAATTCAAAGGGAAACCAGTACCCTCTTTCTCCACTAACAACCATCTCAGCAGCTTCCAACAATCGATCCACCTTATTCCGGCACGTCCATAATGATCTCGCACGTCGAAATGCTTCCATCGCCATTCTCGCCAACCTTTCTTTATCCTTTAAATACCGTTGCAACACGTCGTTGATTTCTTCTACTTCCATGTCGGCACGTAATGGGATCACGACTCCTTTGAAGACTGATTCCATTTCAAGGGGAATGTCGGCGGCGACGACACAGCCGGACATGAATGATTCTTGGTATTTGCGGATAGCTTTGCGTAGGATAGATGAATCAAACACGCAAATTTGGGTGGTGGCGAGTGTCTTTGCCCATGATTGTTGGTTCTTCCGCTAATGCGAGTAATATTGAATTGGAATCAGTTTCATTAGGAAAATGGGGCATCAAAACTCACGTGATGCTCCACAGCAGGATCTTGAGGATCAAAGACTCCCAATTCCAAAGAGGAAATCTTTTTTGCTTTGCCCTTCTCAGGTTGCAGAACATAACCGACGTGTTCATACACTTTTGCGTTCTGAATAAACCCCTTTTCAATTCCATGCAAGATTTTCGCGCGAAGAGGATACCAACTGGAATCCGTGTATCCCAATAACTGAATCTGCGTGGGTCTGGAGTCTTCCCATCGTTCAGACCTCCACCACCGTGTTCTCGAAGACGACCGAATAGGATGCATCAAAGCCTCGTCAGCACAGTCGGGAGAATGAAAAAAGAATGGCATCGGTTGCTCCATGGATCGTTGATGTGTTTCATTCAACTCCGGAAATACTTTGGACACGCGTCTTTGTTCCCGTAATTTCCACTGTTCCGGTCTACCAAACTCAAGAATTTCGCCCGCGTATCGGAACGTGATTGCGTCGGCGTGAGTTGGGTAATACTTTTCGTGAATACACTTGAGTTTGTGACAGTCTCCCGTTCCGTGGATTACAACGGCAGTATCGGAAGTCACATTGTGATGCCAAGTTTTCGTGTATATAATGTCGAATGGAAGGTTTGGAAAAGCTTGTGCAATGTTTTGTTGAGCCGTCAGCTTTGCGTTGTATTTCGGCCAACCAGGGCCCCACATGCGTACAAGAAGGTTTGGGTGACTGGACGCTGCTTTCACCTTGTGGGTCGTTAATTCGATGCGCGGGTTATGATTTGACAAGGGGTGTAACTACCTCATCGTAATAGTATCTATCCATCTTTTCCAAGTATTCCTTGCGCTCATTAAAGTACAGAATTGCAATCTTGCGGTCCGAGTTGTGGTTCTCTTGGAGGGACTCTTCATCTTCGTTCAACACATTCCAACCATTAAAGGGGTCTCGTAAGCGAGGCAGCAAGAGAGGAGATTGTCCTTTTACGCGCCTTTCATCCCATTCGTAGTCGAATATGCAAGGAGAGGCGTCAATACCATAGAAGCAGCGTTGTACAGCTTTCTGTTTAGCAGAGGTATACTTTGATGTTGACAGGTTTGATGGTTTACGCGCCATGCTATTCCACATCAAGAAAGCAGTAATTGTAACAGCAGTTATTGTGAGGATGCGCCTGTACCTCGGCTGTAGCTTTGAATGCATTTGATTAGCTTGATTTGAGAAGAGAGAAACTTTGCACCATCAGTTCTGAACTCACCAATGTCCGTCCAAGAGTTCGCGCACCTTCTCAGCAATCCGGATCAGTTTGTGGTTTGTAGCTACTTTAAACTCGCAACGAGAGAGCAGCTAACTCGTTGCGTGTTTTGTTTCCAGTCTGACGTGTTCTCGTTTGTGAGCAAGCGCGGCGAAGAAATGACGCCAGACGACGCGGCGGGACTCGCGGCCTTCATTTTGCAGCTCAGAGACACGTTCAAAACACAGGACGAGGCCGAGTTGGAGCTGGCCGAGGGTGCGCATTTGTTTGGTTCTTGTTCTTTGTTACTTACTTATGGTACCAGTCATGCCCTCCGCAAAGGACTTTGTCGCCTGGGTCTACGAGTACTTGGAAAACGATTCGAAGAAGGTCAAAGAAGGTGACTGCCTTGAGCACCCGGATCATCATCGACTCACAACTGCGCATCCCTCAGCCTCGCTAAACAAGGCACGGGAAATCGAACAATCAAATACTGCATCGAATTCAGCGGCTGAAGCAGAAAATAAACCTTCAGCATCGGGAAAGCGCTTTGCTCCAATCGTGTGGGACTTGCCTGAACCAAAGAAGGATGCAGTTGTGCCTCCTCCTGCCAAACGAGTTGCTGTTGATTCAGAAGAAGCGCGGAAACAACGAATGGCTCGTTTTGGTATCGTTGAGGAACCTTCAAAACCTCCTGCTGCAGTGCCAACACCTGCCACAAAGTCAGTGGGGATTGTGGGTCGAGGAACTGGAACAGCTGTATCCCCTAGCCCAATTCAGTCTAGATTGGGTGGTATAACATCAAGGTTGGGACAGGTCTCGGATGATTTGAATCGAGGACAATCACACCAACAACAGCAGAATGGACGCCATGAAATTCAAATACTCCCAAACAACAATCAACAACAAGGCCAATCATTAAATCAGCTCCATGGTCAGCAACATGGCCAGCAGCATGGCCAACAACACGGTCAGCAACACGGTCAGCAACACGGTCAGCAACACGGTCAACAGCATGGTCAGCAGCACGGCCTGCAACATAGTCAACAGCATGGCCAGCAGCAGTGGAACAACCGAAATCAAAATAACAACTTCCGCAACTTCAATTCATTCCAGCAACAGCAACAGCGAAGCAATATGCAGCAACTCCAACAGAACCTTATGATGCCAGCCATGACACCGCCACCTGGATTCTTTTTGGATTCTTTCGGAAACTTGGTTCCAACTGGAATGGTTCAAGGTGGTGGAATGCGGGGAGGGTTCAACGGTGGTATGCGTGGCGGACGAGGCGGATATGGAGGTTTCCAGCAACAGCAAAACTTTAGGGGCGGTATGCGGGGTGGATTCCAACGAGGTGGCGGTGCAATGAGACCAGCATTTGGACATGATCAACAACAAACATCTCAAGCCAGCATCGATGAATCCGTCGCAGCCGAAGATGCTGCACCTGGAAACACCGCAGTGCCTAAATCAGCTGCCTCAGTAGCCGAATCAGAAGACGCGGAAATCATTACCGAATCAACTCCTCAACCAGACGGACAAGTCAACTCAACCCAACAGCAGCAACAACAATACCAACAACAAACACCACCGCCATGCCGCTTCGGTGCCCAATGTACCCGATACGGATGTAGTTTCTGGCACCCATGGAACCAAACCGCTGCAGCGACACCTACTAAACAATGCAGATTCTATCCAAACTGTTTAAACCCTGCATGTCCCTTCTTCCACCCCCCTGGAAACAATGCTGCCGCTTCAACCGATATCTCTCAAGTACCCTGTCGTTTCGACGGTCACTGCAATAAACCAGGCTGTCCGTATAAACACGCTGTGAAGGGCGGGAACAGGACTTTGGTGCTCAACCAGCCAAAACCACATGTCAGTGAACGCACTTTTGCTGTTGAGGGAGATGATGTTGAGAAAGTTCTTGGCGAAGGTGTTGTGGATGATTCTGTTGGAGTTGATGGGGGCGCCGGTAGTGGTGCTGGGGCTGGGGATGAAGAGGAATTGATTGATGCGGACGCGTTGTTGTAGATGAATTTTGCTATTTATCGTAAGGAGGTTGGGAATTTTGTAGACGATGGGAGGGAGGAACTCCTGGTTTTTTGGATGATGGCATTTGTTTTTTGTTACGTTTTTTGATCTTTGCACCCAATAAAGATATTTGGGAAGGGGAGATGACTGCTGCATAAAAAAGCGCTCTCCCGATTTAGTTTTACGGTTTGTGTCTTAGTTAAGAGGTGATTGGCGGAGTTGGGAACAATGGTGGCGGTCTTTGTTCGTGATTGGAAGAAGCGAAGGAGAATACTTCAGATAAAGTCAAATGGGTTTAAAATGGACATCGCGACTCCTTCTACTACTTTGTACACAGTCGATGTCTGCTGCTGATTCATGCACTACTTATTCAAGTGGGGGTTATTGTTCTGCAATTGTTGACTACCCAATATTTCTATCGGACGGAAACAAGATTTCTGGGATTGAATCAATATTGAAGAGCTATAATATCGAGCCTATGATGATGCTGAATTCAACAGCGAGTTATGTTCCATGTGTCGAGACGTTTTTACATTGGATCTGTTATTCAGCGTATCCAAGTTGTGCAAACAGTAAGCTTTTCTTTGTTCTAATTAGGATAAACGTTGATGTATATTGCAATCTAGATATTATGGACAGTTTAGCTTGTATGTCAGTCTGTTCAACAATGACATCAACCTGTGGGCCACTGTTTTCGCAGCTTGGCTTAAACCTTCCTTCATGCTTTTCTAACGTTATTGGAGCCCCATACCCATATTCGCAAGATGCCCAATGTCTGGGATCTGACTACAAACCTCCAGGTGAGTATCACGTTTATAACCTTTACATCTAATAATTCGCAAAAGTGTACGTGCCTCCCACAACGACAACCACTCGTGTGTCTGCAACAGGAACAATCTTCGCGACAATATCGCCAACACCGTCACCGTCGACATGCCCGTCCGTTATGCTACCCATCCCATCATATAACATCGTAAATCTTTCAAAGAATATGACTTCAGCGAATGGACAACTATGCGCAGGAGAATGCTGTTTCAAGTGCCCCTTTGTCCACAACTTCTACCCTGAAAACGCATTTGCAACATCAGTCCCAACTGTATCAGGAATCTCAATCATCTCGTTCTTCTGCTGCGCGTTCCTGCTGACATCTCTACTATTCGAGTCCCCACAATTCCCTGGAAACTTGATCCATCACATTGAATTCGGGATGCTCGTATTCCATTTGAATCAAAGCCTTATCCTCGCATTTCCATCACAGTTTATTTGCAAGGATAGTATTACAGCAGCAACACAAGGAAACAGTTTCGCGTGCTTATTACAAGGAGTTGTTTTCATCACGTCAATATTCTATGTCAACTGTTACACCGCTGCGTATTGCGTTTCATTACACTTACTCCTTGTTTGGAACAACACGTCTCTATCAAAATACCGAAGCCATTTGTTCGCGTTTGTTGTTGTGGTCAGTCTAGGCGTCGCGGGGAGTATTGCTGGGATGCATGGGTACGCAAGTAACGGAATTATGTGCACGATTACGGCGGAGGAAGTAATGGCGAATGATTTGTTCTTTTGGCCTCTAGTGACGTTATCCGGGCCACCGTATTTACTCAACTTTTGGACGATTTATGAGATGCTCAGGATTCAGCTTGCGAGTCCATTGAGAGCGAATGCGCCGTCGTCGCCGAGTGTTTTAGAGGCTGCTGCGGGAAGTATTCGGAGGAGTGTCCTTGGACGGCAAATGGGATCGGACGCGGAGTTGGACAAGTATAGTAGCCGAGATACTATCAGTACACAACTAGATGCATCATCACCTGTAAAAGAGCGTCCGAAATCGTATCTTGGAATTGCGATGGAGAGGGCTGCAGAAAGTGTGGATAATGGTCTTCATAGACTGAAAGACATTGTAACAGAGAGTGGTAGGCCTATCGCCATGTGTACGGTTTGTATAGGACTGTTGGGTATCGACTATGTAAGCCATTTTCTTGTGACTTTATCAAAGTCTAATTATGATTGCAATAATAGGACATCAGCAACAGCACTATCAACACGTTCACAACTTTTATAGAGTCTCCTCCTGATTGGACTATCGATTGGTTCATGTGCATAATGTCGCACCAGTCACAGACCGAATGTGCACGTATTTCTGTGCCGAAATTGTCAAGCAAGTTTGTGTTACAGTTTGGAATGTATTCTTCGTCAGCAATGGGAATTATAATGTTTCTAATTATGGCTCCCAAGACGTGGAAGTTGTGGAGGAAGCATGTGATTGATAGATAGGGTTGTATAATAAAGTCCGAAAGTGATCAAAAACTGGACAAGTCTAAAGTGCAAAAGCAAGTCCGAACAAAAGTCTCATCCAAACACGAAACAACGAAACAGACGATGGCACGCGACACGCTCCACGTCTCGTTCGCGGCGCCACGCATCCACCGCGGCAACTTGTTTGTTCTTCTTCGTCGTCTTAGTGGGTTCTCTCTGATTGGTTGGTTTCCTTTTGACTTGATTCCCATTCGAACCGATTCAAATCGATCACAATAACAGGATTCTACGCCGGCTTTGTGTTTGCCGTGTTCCGCAGCGACGATGATGCGGCGTTGGCTGCAGCGGTTGTTGGCGCGGTGCCCGGTGTTTTGTCCGTGGATTGTGCGAAACAAACTTGTGCGTGGCTCTCTCTTCTTTCTTTGCTCTGAATACAACACAATCAGATTCGGTGCCGTATCCTCAACCAGACGATGCGGAAGAAGCTGGATTGAACCCGTGCGTCATCCATATTACTCACTTGCCTCCAAACTATGCCAAAGAAGAACTGCTGATCATGTGCCAGGACTTGCTGGGGTGAGTGTGAATCCCGATTTTGCTTGTTCTGATCTTTATCTTATTCATGGCAGGTTCAAAAGTGTTCAGTTCTATGGAAAGTATTGTTATGCTACGTTTGCAACACACAATGACGCGACGGCAGCACGCTTTATACTTCGCAAACAAACGAATCTGGTTGTTACTTTTGCCAAACCAAAGCCTGTCGTTCTGGAAGCCGCAAGCATAAATTCGTTGACACAATCGGACATGAGATTGGAGGTTTCCTTAGGATTCAGTACTGGCAGTACCGAGAGTTCTGGATCTATCATAACCCTATCGAATGACGTTTCAGCTTATCAGCAAGCTCTTGCCAGCAAGCTGGTTGCAAACGTCAAGGAGTTTGTATCCCAAGGGAATCAACTCACTCAGCACCACTCGTCCAGACAACACGAAATATCGTCCTTCTCGTTTCTCAGAACCAACGCGTCGATCGGGGACCGTGAAACCCAACATAGCCATCATCAAAATCGTGTCGCATACTCAAGCACACACAATTTAACCAATCAATCTGCAGGTCGATCAGAACGTATTTATTCCCCGAACAATATTACCAATACTGTACACGTCTCGTCTCTTTGCTTCATGAATCCTGAGCAGCAACGACTCTATTCCAATCATAATCTTCATTCGACAACTTATCCGACCCCATCCCAGCCAACGCCTCAAATTTCCTCGAAACCAATCATATACACCGACTTCCGTCCACTGGCATTGAGCCAAAATGCCCCTGATTCTCCGCCTCTCACCAATGAAAAGAAACTTTTGACAATGCACCGATTCTCCGACGAGCTCAATATGTCTCCTCCATCTTCATTTAGACAAACATCCCTGTCAGGAAACGTGGTACCTAATATAGTTCGGCTTCTTCCAGCGTCGCCAAAACCCTCAACTCCAACCCCAGCCCAACGAAATTCATTCAAACCACTTTCTTTCTTCCATGAATATGACACTGCTATGATGTTTGATTCAGACCCTATTGCTAAGAGCGCAATGGTTACCGACAGACCAGCTCAATCTAATCGTAGTGCCACTATACTTCCGAAGTTGCAAAACATGGCATCCAAGCAAAACTCTTCTTTTTCAGACACTGATTCTCCTGCTCAAACACCCACCCAGCCTCCAGACCAACCACCTTCAAACGAAAGCTCATCCCCGACATCCTCGAACTCGTCATTGACAACATTTGATACAATTTCGACGGAATCCTCTGAACTCGTTCAAGAAACGTCAGAACAGAGGTCCAAAGCTGCCTACTCATTTACAAACCTTCCTCCCCGAAAACTTTGTTCAAACCTGCCGTTTTTAACTGATTACGATCAATTGGTCTATTCGATTCCTCTTAATTCCTCGCATTTTGTTTCTATCCCTCACAGCGTGTATTTACGCCGGGACTTTGTTTCGCGTATTGTTGGGTTTGATGATTTGGATATCAATACTCTTCCTCCAAAGGTTATATACCGCCGCCCCATTCTCACAGCTCGACAAGTAGTATATCAATGTGGATTAACATATGGATCTGCACGTGTAGAAGTTGGGGGACGGGAGGTTTCATTCTCAACACGACAGGTTGGACGGGATAGACGACGAGGGAAAATTGGTGAGATGGTTGTGGTTCCGGAGGAGGATGTGGTGAAGAGACATTGTGTGGGAATGGTTGGGGCGAAGTTGTTTCAATTGTTTTGAGGATGAATTCTGTTTGTTAGCTTTTCTGCTTTGTTGCTGCACACAAGATTTGGTGTTGCTGACACCCTTGAATCCATGAAATTCTTAAGTTTAATACATACTTTTAGCCATTACAATATTTAAATCAAAAGTTCTACTCACATAATACATCATCAACCCTTCATAAAACGATTGCTTTGGGATGAGCAGTATTTGCACAACAAATGACGAAGGTAATTGACATTTATGTAAGGGCCTCATTAACTAGTTTAAAGTTGATTCCTTCAAAGAGAAAAAGGCAGAGCAAACACGCTTAGTACTGGAACGACAACAGTGGATAGCAGCAGTATTTGCACAAACCCAAGTTACCCTACCTCAAACTACAATAACGAACCCAATAAACGTGGAAGGTAATTGAAATTTGTGAAAGGGCTCATTAAATAACTTAAGGCCTAGCATCACGTCATTCCAGCTTTTTCATCGTCCTGGTATTATTCTTACGACAGTCAGTGATTTTTGCTTGACAATCCCAATGCCGATCAAGTTACTTTTGTTGGATCAATGGAATGAGCTTTGGATTTCTTGCCTTTGTCAGCTTTTGCAGCGATTTCCCATATTACCTCAAACTCATCACTTACTTTAGCTCCCTCCCCTCACTGCTCAATACCTTCAGACTTGGAATGTCAAAAGACTGGGTGAACGAACATCAGTTCACGATGAGCGTTGCAAACAAGACGAATCAAGACCTAGTTCGCTTCGTCACAGTACCATTACCCTACGCTGTCTAAAATTGAATTCGGACCATTTGGAAAAATTCGAACCATAGAATTGAACCGCCATGGCGAGGGTATTGTGGAATTTGTGTGGAGGAAGATGCCCGTCGTGCTTTGTCATGGATGGATGGAAAGAAGATCAGGGACGAATAATTCTTGTGAAATTGACTCCACCAACATTTATAATGCCGAAGCCGTTTCCGCTGTTCCCTGTGTCTACTCATCCAAGCCCAATTCCATCCAATACCGCGGAAAATGTCGTTTTGGATACAAGTAAGCCAACCTTCAATCTAAACAAGTTTTAAACGTAAAGCTCAAGCTCAATCTGCAGCCATCACCAATTTTCTCTCCATTTTGGCTAGAGGACTTCCCAAGGATGACGACAACGGAACCATCGAAACAAAAGCGACTGATGAAAATACTTCTGATCTGAAGATCCAAACTGACATCTCTCAACAAGCTCTATGCGAGAAAGACATTCATATGTTTAAAGTATCAATGAACATTTTAGATGTGGAATCAGAACATGTTCAAATGAATCTTGTAACTACAGGTATAACCTTAATCTTTACAAGTTAGATGCTTAAACTTTCAGTTCCTTTCACAACTATAGAATCGCCAATATCGACTTTCAGCTTAACTTGTAAAAAAATAGTCAATACGGAATCACATAATTCAGAAAAGGATATCGAACAGTCGAACAAAACAACGTCCACGATGGCTATAGAATCATTATCACCAACTTCTCCAGCAAATTTAAGTCATGTTTCAGATGTATCGAACTTGAGTGGATCTACAGGGTTGAAGGATCCATTGCCTTCACGAATTCCGCTTTTTCAACGGGTTCAGAGGTGGTAATAAATGGATGACATGTGGCCGCCAAATGCTGCACGCAAGTATTGACATCTTTCCTATTCATGAATGTCTGAAACTACCGTTCATACATCGTAGATTGAATATCCAGATTCTGGATTTCGCACTGACGTGGTTCCACCAAAGATCGTGGGTTGAGTGTGACCCACGAAACCTACAGCTTCAAAAGCGCAAAGCTAGAGCAATATTAAAAGAATACACACATAAAAAACAACAACTGAGAAAGATAGAATGGGTATCATCAGCTTCGCATGCAAAATCGGTATCATGGCTTACGCAATCAACTGGGTCTTGGACCACAACAAGGACAAGTGGTGAGTCAACATTCGAGATTTCATAATTCACTAAATTATAAATAGTCCCAAGAGTTCAGGTCGAGCAACACCAGTCTTCAACGTATCCGTGCCTGATCAGTCTTCTTCCACTGCCCCATCATTTATGCTTCTGAGCTGCAAAATGGAAGAGTTGGACTGGAAATCGATTTGCCTGGTCTCTCACGGAATGATTTGTCGATGAGTGTCCAAGGAACAGAGAATGTCATTCTACTACGAGGAACCAAACCTGCAAACGAAAAGACAGGAGAGAAACAACGAGATTTCTCTATCAAGATTGTATTACCCGATACGGCAAACATGAATGATATCCATGCCAAGATGGAAAACGGCGTGCTAAAGTTGGATGTGGGTAAACAAGCGTTTGAAGGATCACAGATTCACATTGAGTAAATAAAATAAACTGCGTTGTATGTAGATTTTTGTAGTCGAGTATTCTTTGGTTTTCTGATTGGCCAACAATGGAACAAGGAACAATAGAAACCTGTCTCCAGAATGACAACTCATCAACAACCCAAACGTGACACCACATTTACAGATGTCTTTGGAAAACCTCCCCAGCTGGAAAAGCCAGATCAGCTTCAATTCCTGCAGCCCATGCATTCCAATCGTTCTTCCAACTCCACGTGCATCCTTTTCTGTCATGGTTCCACACAACGAGCGTCTTGAAAAAATCAGAAAACTGAGGGAAAGTACATTGAAAGCTCCAGAACTGCCCCCGCTGCATCTTTCAGCGACTGCTCTCGCTCGAGCTGCAAGTGCATCTCCATCCATAATTTCAAATGGAAGTGTGTCGCCAGCTGCAGTTTCCAAGATTGTAATTCCGCAAGGAAAGGAAATGTAAGGCGATAAGAAGAGCACTTTGTTCAAACTCAAACTCAATGTTGCAGTATTTCAAATGTCTGGGAAACACGAATTAAGGAGAGAACATACGATCTCAACTTGGTCACAAAGCAGATGCCGTATGTACAACAATGATTTTTGTGTACTCGTTGCTTATTCTCAGGCTTGGCAGTGTTTATGAGCCTCTCCTTGACGACTATTTATGGGACTATTTTCAGAATCCAAAAACACGACGCCATTTAACTGATTTGGGATTAGTTGCGCGTGATGGGACAATCATAGACCACAAAGACTTCAAGTATGCTCAAATCCGATTACAAAGATGGAATATGAGAGAAATATTCTGAAGCAGGATCAAGAACGAATCCTGGACCGTGAAATTGAGGTGATTTGTGCTGCATTTGCGGTATATCATGCTAAGTGCTCTTCTTATATAGATTGCAATACGAAAGAAAGCCAAAACCGATAAAATGAGAATGCAAGAGCACTTTCAAAGCATGCCAGATGTGAGTATCATCCTTTACAATGCAATCTCTAATATCCTTTCAGCCCGCTAGCCGTGCTAGAAAGCCGTACCCGAATTCCTACAAAATTATCCTGTAACGATGTGGCGAACAGTCCTCCTCTACGCCCAACGTCCACCATCACTCACACATGTTGGAGTCCCAAGACAACGTCCCAAAACCTCTCGTCGTCCTAATACATCCAAAACACCCCTCAACGACTCTGAAAAAGTTCATCAACTATTTAGTAACGCACGTAAAGAGTTTGATGCAGGGAATTTGGAAGCTACTAGCAACATTCTCTGTGAGATTATCACACTCATTAAGAAGCCAATTTCACAGACAAGTCTTAATGGAGATCATATGCAAATATCTCAGGCGATTCAAGATGCAATTGAAAAAGCAGGAATCGTCTTGACTGGGACTGAGAGGTTGCTGATTGGTTATATTCAGAAACTTGGCGGAGACGTTGAAACGGTAACTTTTATTTTAAACGACAGTGTTATGTTAAATTGTGACTAAAATGAAAATCCAGGTTATCCAACACTTGCAACAAGGCCGCATAGACTCTCACCCACTCCAGAGCAGCCGTCGACCCTCCGCGATTGCAACTGCTCCCCAACAACCAACACCACCCCAAGACCAACCTCGAAAAAGCATCACAGCTCGCCCTCAATCTGCCCGTCCAAACCGTAAAGCCCAATTCCCAAACGCCGGCAGCTTCACAAACATCATCGGAACCGCATCAAGCCCCAACATCCCAGTCCTCGACCGCCCAACAGCGCCCGAAAGAATCGCGACGCAGATTTCCCCGCAGCAAGTAGCTTCAGTATTGGAAACCAGTCAGAAAGCGTTACATCTGTTCACTTGGAACGACCTGCGAGTCCACGGCTGAATCGTGGTGTCTCTGTGAACGAGAATGGGGAGAAAGTGGGTGTTAAGGCGCTTGAAGAAGAGCGAGCAGAGATTGAGGCGGCTTTGGAGAGTGAGTTGGCTGGGTTTGAGCGTGTTGAGGAGAGTGGAAGTGGTGCTGCGGGGCAGAACAAGCTGAAGATGAATACAAGTATGAAGAGGAGGGATTTGAAAGTGGCGTTACTGATGGGAATGCTGCTGCTGAGTCAAGTGAACCAAATGCTGTAACGAGGCTTCTCCCGAGCATCAATCTACTGCTGTTGAGGATTCAGGAATTCATGAAAAAAAGCGATTGTAGAGCCTGTTTTGAAAGAAGTTGAGCCAAAAGTCGAGGACGAGAATAAGCCTATTTCCGACGGAGTACAGGCTTCTGAAAAATCATCAGAGGACGCTCCAGCTGAGGAATCTGTCGCCTTAAGTGAACTTATCAATCCTGAAGATGTTCCTGTGCCTGCTGAAGAATCTTTAGAAGAGGCGGCTACCACAGATCCTACTCAACAAGAACAAGTAAAAGTTCAGGACTTAAGGAATCTGAGATCGAACCAACTCGACAAGAATCTGTCCAACAAGAAAACGCTACACCACCGAAAACACCAACCTCTGAATCAGCGACATTATCACCAAATTTAGGCGCTCAACAAGGAATCCAGCTTGGATCCTCCTTCTTGACACAAACCGACATTGACCACATGTTCCGACAAGACTCGGCCAATTCATTCATGTATGGAGGAATTACTGGAGCCAGAGCCGATTCGACGGATGAAATTCGATCCAACAGCCAAATTGGCTCTCGGGTACCGTCGCAGTATGCTTCCCAAACTAGTGTCACAGGAGCGGTCGCTTCAAGTGAAAAAATTGGGCATGGAGGCACCAAGTTGAGGGATGAGATTTTGGAGGAAGGTGGAAGAGAGTCAGATGTGGTTGGCGGTGGGCAGAATGAGGTGGATGAGAAGGCACGACAGAATGAGGGTGTCGACGGTGTGATTGATCAAAGGGAACCAGTTCCACAACAAGACGAACCGGATTTACAATACGAGAGCGAACAAGAGCCGGAAATGGCCGAGGCTCACTATCTTGACCACAACGCTGTGGTACATAAGTCTGAGCATGAAGATTTTGAGCATGAGGAATCTCAAGGACATGTCGCACAAGAGCTTAAAGACGAAAATGCTGAGCCGCAAGCTGTATCAGAGCTCAAAAAGTCATTGCATTCACTTTCTGCGTCACTCACCAAACTCGCGGAAGGGGCACAATCTGCAAGTGTGAAGGGTAACTAAGTTTCGTTCCGTAGCTATTATTATTTCTTCATTCATAAAGCTGAATTCTGAGCTCACTCCTCCTATTTGTCTATGTAGGCTCACGAGCGACTCTGGTTCAATCTGAGGAGAACAAGACAGCAACTGAACCAGCCACGAGCATCTGGGATGACATCTTCAGTTTTGCCTCGAATGCACCAGTACGCAGCTCTCAATCATCGAAATAAAAACCATTGTGTTTCTTTCTTTTATTCCGCGCCATTGTTCATTTCCCCTTGATGTCAACTCCACCGCCACCCTCCGTTGCGCACACGAATTACCACTCCGGCGGAGCAGGCGGGGTCCTCCTCAACGGCGATGTTCCAGCGGAGCGGATCTCACTTCGATCGAGCGGGTCCGAGTCCGGCGAGTCGAACGGCTTCTTAGTCGACAGTGATTCGGACTCAGCGTCTGAGTCAGCGGCGGACTCGGCTGATTCGGACACTGCGGCTGCGCAGTCGAACTCTGACGCGGTTTCGTCCGAGGCGCAGCAAAAGAACCAGGCCGAAATGCGGCGGCGCATCGTTGCGATCCAGTCCGACCCGGCGATTCCACCGCAGGAAAAGGCGAAGAAGATTCAGGTAGATGCGCTGGCTTTTAGTGGCGTCGCAGAGCCGCAGAGGGCCGCGTTTCTAACACGCGAAACCAGGAACTCATGACCTCGCAGTGGTCAAACAGACAGCGCAGACATAGTAGCAGATCAATTGGCGCGAGTAACAAGCTCGACAATAAGACTGAAGACTTTGGAATCGTCACTGTTGCTGACACTGAGGTTTCATATCATGTAAGTGATAACCGTTATGGTGGTACTCCCTTTGTTCTCCCAACATTGACTCGACAGTTCAACCCCATCAGGATAAAGACCGCACAGTAATTGGCTGCAAACACTACCAACGATCTTGTAAATTGCAGGCTCACTGCTGTGGAAAGTGGTATCCTTGTCGATTCTGTCATGATGAAGTTTCAGATCACAACATTATTCGGTGAGTGAAAACATTCTTGAGCATGGTTCGCTTCGTGTCTAACAAACAGATATTGTAGTAACCTGACCGTCACAATGATGTGTATGTTCTGCAAGACTGTCCAACCTTCAGCTCAAGTTTGTATCAACCCTGACTGCCAGAAAGCAGTCTCCAAGTATTATTGTAAAGAATGTAAATTGTGGGATAATGATCCTCGCAAAAATATATACCACTGGTGAGTGATTGGTATCATTCCCTTCTATCTAACACTTCCCTTGAGCTATGACTGTGGAATCTGCCGTATTGGAAAAGGACTCGGCATCGACTATTTCCACTGTAAAAAGTGTAACGTGTGCATGGCAATCTCATTGAAAGGAAAACACAAGTGCATCGAGCGAAACCTAGAATCGGATTGCCCAATCTGTGGAGAATACATGTTCACGTCCACAACCACCGTCATTTTCATGCCATGTGGACACTGTATCCACTACAAGTGCCATCAAGAATACATCCAGACCTCATACCAATGTCCAACCTGTTTCAAGTCTCTCGCAAACATGACAGAATACTTTCGCCGTATCGACGCCATGCTTGCCCAACACCAAATGCCGCCCGAATACAACAACTCCTACTCTTACGTATACTGTAACGACTGCGAAAAGAAATGCCACGCCAAGTTCCACTTCTTATACCACAAGTGCATCTTCTGTCGCGGATACAACACCAAGATCCTCCAGACCCTTGAAGTCAAAGACGGCGTTACTCTTGATTCGTTGAATGAAGCTCTGTCTCCGACGATCGCAACTGCACCGAGTGGAGAAGGTGTTTCGTCGCAATCGGGAACGGACGTGGCAGGGCTCGGGGAACTAATGCGACAAGAATCTGTTCAATCGATTCGTCATATTTCATCGGCGACGCCCGGTTTCTCGACTTCAAACACTTCGGTTCTTTCGGCGGCGACGGGGTTGAGCACAACGTCCATGTATGCCTCGTTAACGAATGCGGCAAGTGTGACGGGCGCGGGAGGTGTTTCAAGGCTGACGGTTGAGGAAGAGGAAGTGTTGGGAAGTGGATCAGGTCACACAAGACCTGTGTCGACGGAATCTGCCATGGATACATCGTCACCTGGGGGATCTCTGTAGTTCAATTCATTTTTTATTTTGATTCATTACTTTAGCATCTTTATTTCGTTTATACGCATTTTGGAAGGGAAATTGATGAAAGAGGAAGAAGACGGGGGTTTCATTTATCTCGTTTTCGTTACAATAAATGCACCAATCAGTAACAATGGAAGCTAATTTACATTGTTCCCTTCATTACTTGCTAGAGCCGGTTAGTGAAACGACTTTGAGACTGGTGTTGGAGATCACAGCAGAGCAATTTTTTTCATCTACCATCCAAAATGTCTAAGGCTGCGTGAGTACTCCAGCGTCCTCTTCGCCTGCCCTAGCACCGTTACACGGTAGCCGACGCTACAGATTGCTTCAGCGGATCGTCAACTACAGTTCTGGACTGGACCTGGACGGCTATGGGTTCGGGAACGGGCGTGTGATTGATTCATTCAGAGCGAACAATGCAATCGTTATCGACTCGTGGCTGGGAATACGACGGATGAACTGGAGACTGTATACGGCAGCTTCGTACACTGGTCTGGAGTCGCTGGAAGGTTTCGTTGTGGCGCTGGCATAAGATGTCGTACTCAGTGTGACACTCTCACATGCGTCCATCAAGGCCTCCCAGAGACTCCAGACCATCCAGAACAACCATCAATTGATGTCTCTCGACCCATCAGACGGATCAGTCAGGCCTGACCTATGAAACGATGGTCATATAGGCGGGGATGGAGGCGCGCACACCAACACCTCAGCAACCAACGACAGCAATGAACCCGTGAAACCCTGAAATTCTCCCTCTCAATCACTCGAATCACAACAAAACAACGGAGAACTCATCAAATTCTTACAACACTAGTGCTTCTTCCGGATCCAAGTTCCGTATGACCCTCGGTCTTCCAGTCGGAGCCGTCATGAACTGTGCCGACAACTCCGGAGCCAAGAACCTCTACGTCATGGCCGTCAAGGGAATCGGAGCTCGTTTGAACCGTCTCCCAGCTGCTGCCTGTGGTGACATGGTCTTGGCCACTGTCAAGAAGGGAAAGCCAGACTTGAGAAAGAAGGGTGCGTATTTGTTGTTTAGCGTGTTCTGTTTGGGAATGTGGAATGCTGATTTTTGGTTCTTGTGTGTAGTCATGCCAGCTATCGTTGTTCGTCAGCGTAAGCCATGGAGAAGACAGGACGGTGTCTTCCTTTACTTCGAGGACAACGCTGGTGTCATTGTCAACCCTAAGGGAGAGATGAAGGGATCTGCCATCACTGGACCAGTTGCCAAGGAGTGTGCCGACTTGTGGCCAAAGATTGCTTCCGCTGCCGGAACTGGTGAGTTTGAATCCTCAAATTTAACTTTCCCGAAGTGCTAATTTGTGCTTTTCCTAGTCGTCTAAATTCCTTTAATAACTCTCGATTCTGATATATAAAGTGTTGGTTGTTGTTTTAAGTTGTTTGGTTTTGTGTTCGAGAATGCACACTGTTACTCAATGGGAGCGTTCAGTTACAAATAATAAACTGGAGGCTTCGTATATTTCATAAAATGATGTGATGCCTTGCTTTTGTTGTTTGTTGGACAATCCATGAACAATTCCCATTTAGAACCAAATTTCCAGAGTAATGATACATATGGAAATACTGTATTATCCAATTGATAATTACTTCGTTGGCAGTATTTACGATTGCCTGCCCTCTGTCTCCTCTTATTGTTGGAATGAATGTTACTATATAGGCCAACGCCATTAACTCATGTATTTCTCTTCAGTTCTGCATTCCATACATATTATCGAACATTCTGGTAGGTGGGATTAAGAAACGCGTTAACATGATAATTTGAAATTTCGTAACGCGATATCACGGTTAACAGGTGTCTCTTGAGAACATTGTCGTCCTGCTTAGAAGCACAAGGAAGGTGCCAGAATGTCTGGCCAAAAATTGAAAAGGCGTGAA
This sequence comes from Rhizoclosmatium globosum, assembly GCA_002104985.1. Lineage (NCBI taxonomy): Eukaryota > Fungi > Chytridiomycota > Chytridiomycetes > Chytridiales > Chytriomycetaceae > Rhizoclosmatium > Rhizoclosmatium globosum. Next base: position 119,051 of record MCGO01000093.1, on the reverse strand, counting down.
TTTTCTTCATCCCTTCTTTTTTTCAAAAACCAAAAAGTGAGTTTCACATCCGGCTCCGTTGTCACCTTCAGACAACAGTGCGATTCAGTGAATGTAGCCGTGTAGTTGTTGGTAATTAGCTGGACTGCTTGCACCGGGACTGTCTTGGATTTCGAAAAGGAAGCTTGGACGATCACTCCTCAACCACAACATCAAAACACGAAACTAACTGTTTACCCTCAATAGTGTCCGGAAAAGCTGTTGGTATTGATTTGGGTACTACCTACTCCTGTGTCGGAGTCTGGCAAAACGACCGTGGTATGTATTCAGCCCAAGCACAGATGCTGTTTTGCTTTTTTCCACAACATTCTCCTAACTTCCTTGTATTCTAGTCGAGATTATCGCCAACGACCAGGGTAACCGTACCACCCCATCCTACGTCGCCTTCACCGACTCTGAGCGTCTTATCGGAGATGCCGCCAAGAACCAGGTTGCCATGTAAGTTGTCACTGTGATGACACGACATGTACAGCAGTTCTAACGTAATTCACTAAACAGGAACCCAATCAACACTGTCTTCGACGCTAAGCGTTTGATTGGTCGTCGTTTTGCTGACCAGGAAGTTCAGTCTGACATGAAGCACTGGCCATTCAAGGTCGTTGACAAGGGAACCAAGCCAATGATTGAGGTTGAGTTCAAGGGTGAGACCAAGACCTTCTCCCCAGAAGAGATCTCCTCCATGGTTCTCCTCAAGATGAAGGAGACTGCTGAGGCCTACCTCGGTACCTCCATCAGCAACGCCGTCGTTACTGTCCCAGCTTACTTCAACGACTCCCAGCGTCAGGCCACCAAGGACGCCGGTGTTATCTCTGGTATGAACGTTCTCCGTATCATCAACGAGCCAACTGCCGCTGCCATTGCCTACGGTCTTGACAAGAAGACTGCTGGTGAGAAGAACGTCCTCATCTTCGATTTGGGAGGTGGTACGTTCGATGTCTCCCTCTTGACCATTGAGGACGGTATCTTCGAAGTCAAGGCCACTGCCGGAGACACCCACTTGGGAGGAGAGGACTTCGACAACCGTTTGGTTTCCCACTTCGTCCAGGAGTTCAAGCGTAAGCACAAGAAGGACTTGTCCTCCAACCCACGTGCCCTCCGTCGTCTCCGTACTGCTTGTGAGCGTGCTAAGCGTACTCTCTCTTCTGCTGCCCAGACCACCATTGAAATCGACTCCCTCTTCGACGGTGTTGACTTCTACACCTCCATCACCCGTGCCCGTTTCGAGGAGCTCTGCCAGGACCTCTTCCGTTCCACTGTCGACCCAGTCGAGAAGGTTCTCCGTGACGCCAAGATGGACAAGTCCACTGTTGACGAGATCGTCTTGGTCGGTGGATCCACCCGTATTCCAAAGGTCCAGAAGCTCGTCTCTGACTTCTTCAACGGAAAGGAGCCAAACAAGTCCATCAACCCAGATGAGGCTGTTGCTTACGGTGCTGCCGTCCAGGCTGCTATCTTGACTGGTGACACTTCCGAGAAGACCCAGGACTTGCTCTTGCTCGACGTTGCCCCACTCTCCCTCGGTATCGAGACCGCTGGAGGTGTCATGACTGCTTTGATCAAGCGTAACACCACTGTCCCAACCAAGAAGTCCGAGACTTTCTCCACCTACGCTGACAACCAGCCAGGAGTCTTGATCCAGGTCTACGAAGGTGAGCGTACCCGTACCAAGGACAACAACTTGCTCGGAAAGTTCGAGCTCTCTGGAATCCCACCAGCTCCACGTGGTGTCCCACAGATTGACGTCACCTTCGACGTTGATGCCAACGGTATCTTGAACGTCTCTGCCGTCGACAAGTCCACTGGTAAGCAGAACAAGATCACCATCACCAACGACAAGGGTCGTCTCACCAAGGAGGAAATCGAGCGCATGGTTGCCGATGCCGAGAAGTTCAAGGCTGACGACGAGGCTGCTGCCGAGCGTATCCAGGCCAAGAACGCCTTGGAGTCCTACTCCTACAACCTCCGTAACACTCTCCAGGACGACAAGGTTGCTGGAAAGTTGAACAAGGACGACAAGAAGAAGCTCACTGCTGCCATCGACGAGACCATCGCTTGGTTGGACTCCAACCAGGAGGGTGCCAAGGACGAGTACGAGCACAAGCAGAAGGACCTCGAGGCCGTTGCCAACCCAATCATGATGAAGATCTACGGATCATCTGGAGCTGCCCCAGGAGCCTTCCCATCTTCTGGATCTGCCCCATCCAACCCACCAAGCGGCCCAACCGTCGAGGAGGTCGACTAAAGGAAAGGATTTTACCCTCTCTTCTTCATCAGCGTAAAAAGGCGTTGTTTGTGTAGTATTAGTTGATGTTTTGAGTAATATAGTTCAATTGCGTTGAATAAAACTGCATGATATTTGTTATTTACTCATGTTTCTTCCCCCCTTTTTGGTATGAATGAAGGCTCATCGTATTTCCTGTAGTATAACTGGCAGTCGCAACAACTGATTGAATGGCCGTCATCGTCATATAAATGTCGCTTGGATTCGTCCATTTTAAAATTTTTTTCGGGCTCCTTCCGAGGCTGTAAACCGTTTTGAGGCTGTGCTGCCACAAGCTTCATTCAAAAGCAACAAACGATAACAGAAAATTCGAACCAAACATAATGCTTCTTTTCAGCATTCTCGCAAGTTTGATCACAGTAGCAACAGCTGCAACCACATCGTCTGAAGGTAAAGTAGCAATGAGTGATACTCAATGTATGCTGATAACTTGAAAGGTTTGGTCTCAAATGTGGAATCGTTTTCCGGATATGCAGACCAAGCTCTTGGTGTTGGCCTCGACAATTCCATTTGGATCAAGTACACCCTCGGCACTCAATATTGGGCGCCTCTCGCGGACCAGCACGAGTGCTAGACCTGGTTCAATGGCCTGACTATTCATGGGTGGCTATTGGTACAGATAACTCTCTCTGGCTTTGTCCATCCGTTGGATTCTGGTTCCAATGTTCATCTTTACCGAACCAATTACCAGTCAAGAGTGTCGACCTTCTGAGCGACAAGCAAACTTTAATTGGTGTCGGAATGAACAACCAATTGTACACACGTAACGGCCTTCTTGGTGTTTGGACACTCGTCCCTAATTCTGGTTTTGTGGTTGACATATCTGTTTTGTCAAACGGTATCCTCCTTGGAACTGGCCCAGACAAGCAACTTTACTCAAAGCAGAATTTGAACACACCCTGGGTCTACATCGGAGCTTGCTGTGTTTCTAGAACTGCTGGATTGCCTGATGGTAGCATTTTAGGTATTGGAGATGATAATGCCATCTACAAAATGCAGAGTTTGGGAGACAAATGGGCACTTGTTCCAAACTCTGCCGCAGTTGTTTCTGTGGCGGCTGTTTCGGCGTTATATCGTGTGGGCGTGCATGTTGGTATAGCCCCAGACAATACACTTTGGGGCAAGAGACAGTCTTCTCCTTCTGGCGCATGGATTAAACTTCCAGGCGGAATCAAAGCCCTCGACTTCATCCAGCCAAGTTATAACACGTTCGTTATTGTCGGTACTGACTACCAGCTTTACAACTGTAACTCCTTGTACAACAATGCCCACTGTTCTCTACTTCCTAACTCTGGATCTGTTAAAAGCATTGCCTATATTGACTCCGGGAATAGGCTTGCTGGAGTTGGTTTGGACAATCAGCTTTATACTCGTTCATCTGATCTTTTTGTTCCTTCTGAGTGGACTCTGGTACCAAAGTCGGGGACAGTTGTTGACATTACCACTCTCGGCAATGGAGTTTTGGTCGGAACTGCACCTGACGGTCAACTTTACACGAAAAAGACAATTGATTCGCCATGGGAGTTCATTGGTGGCTGCTGTGTTTCTAGAACTGCTAGTATCGGATATGAAGGAATCCTTGGAATTGGAACAGACAAACAAGTGTACCAAAAAAACACGCTGGCCTCCAACTGGGTCCTTATGCCTAATTCGGCTACAGTAATCAACGTAGTTGGAGCATATCTTGCTTAATCTGATTGTTTTCTCTTTTGTTTTGATTCACGGCTTCTATAAATACATCAAATGAATACAACGAAAGCAACATCCCTTTTTAATTGAAACAAATTGAAAGTAGCATTCTCATCGATAACTAACTGATGGTCTTGCTGTCCCTGTCATAGCACCACCGTTTCGACCTATAACACCTTTTTGAATCATCCCTCGTACGCCAGACCTCTCAGGCTGGGGCTTGACACTAGGTACTTTACTTTTAGATCCAACAGTAGATGTTGGTTTCTTATTTGACATTGATCGGGGTGTCCGAGAAGGGTTTATAGCTGATTCTTTGGTATCATAGCTGTAGGTTAGACCCATTCCTCCCACAGAGCCCATTCCACCCATTGCTGCATTCATATCATACGAATAAGAGCCTCCTCCACCTGTACCACTCATACCTGCCGTTGAAATATATGTCAGCATGGTACCATTTGCATCCATTCCCATTTCTTCCGGCGGTATGTATGTTCCAGGCGCGTGCCCTGTTGGTTCGATAACGTACGATTGCTTAAACGTAACAACAGGAACAGTTGTTAGCTTTATCCTCGCGGGCATCAATCCTGGATGTACAGTTGGCGGTGGAGGATTATAGGGTGGTGCTGTTAATGCAAGAGCATTTAATGATGGTAATGGAGGCTGTGAGTTCATTGATGATTTATACGTTGGCAATTGTGATGGCATGTGTTGAGAGAACTGATGAGGTGGAAAGGAGCCGCTAGGTAGGTGAGGGTGGGAAAGCCCAGAGGGGAGCCGTAAGATTGGCCTTGTTGCATAAACGGTGCACCAAACGGTGAAAATCCCCCCATAAATGGAAATGGTTGGCCCCACTGTTGATTCTGTGGCATTCCTTGTGCATCGGCTTGCCCAGGACTCGCAGCTGCCTTTTTCGAGGTTGGTTTTGGCTTAGATACAATTGTAACACGAGTTTTCGGTATTGCCCGTTGTTTCGGCGGTTCAGTTTCTGCTGGTTGGTCATCCATGATCGAGCCTGAGTTTCTAATTGGTGCAATTGCTTTCTTAGTGAAAAGTTTAGATCTCGAATCTGACGGGCTGTCATCCATAATACTGCCTCGAGTCGGTGCGACTGATTTGTTGGAGAATAGGGTCGTCCATTATCATCGTCATCATCCATAATTGAGCCCTTCACCCATAGGGTTTCGGTTTGTTTTTGCTTTTGCTTTCAGATGCCATCTGTTTTGAGGGCATAGTACTGCTTTGGTTTCGGACATCGGTCAAAGAACCTTCTGGGGTTGCTTCAAGTGGTTTCGCCTTTACCATGTACCATTTTAAGTAATTAACAGTTTCTGGAGATACCATGCCCTGATTTTGAGCCGCCTGTAGAGCAGATGAAGTGAGCATCAATCGTTCTGGATATTTCTCAAGAGTGTTGGGTTCTCGACCAGGTCCTATTGAATCTTGAATGAACGTCGCAGAAATAATTAACACAATTACCGTTATTGTTGTACTTTCCAGATATACGATCAGAATACCTGTATTCTTGACTTGAATTGGAATTTTGTTCATCGTCATTTGACTGTCGCCGTCCAGCTCTTTCACGACCATATCCGTTCGCATTGTACTCAACTCCACCATCTAGTTCCTGGATATCGTCGTCGTCAGCTGGATCGTAACCGCCAGGATAATCGGACACTCGTCTTTGCCGACTCAGAGTGTTTCTGTATTCCCCAGGATCCATTGACTTTGAGCGCCTATCATCGTGATCATAGTGACCGAATCGCGTTGGATAGTTCCGATTATCGTCTTCTCCTCCCATCACGCCATACGCAAGCGCTTTAATAGTTTTCCGACGTGACGAAGGGTTTCGCGATAATGTAGGCTTTCCAGGTGGCGAATACGTTTTTTTAGTGACGGGAATGGCAGCAGTTGGGGCAAGGTAGTGTGGCGGTGGTGCGGGCTGATTTCCAACACGTTTGTGACCGTCTGATTTACCACCCTGTGAATTCCCGAATCATCTGACGGAGATAGACCCATCGCCGAAAATCCATCGGTGTCGAGCTTCATTTGAAGTCTGCGTTGGAACTTTTCTGATCGAGAAGCTTTTGAAGAGGAACGACGAGCTGGTGCTGGTGTTGTAGCTTTTGGAGTTGCAGCTTTGGCGGTTTTCGTAAGTTTGGCCGAATCTGCCTGCCGTTTTGACGGCGTTCTTCCCCGTTCGACTGAAGGTTTTGATTTCAGTGAATGATTCGACCGAACTTCTTCCTCTTCCTCTTCTTTATCATTTACAAATTTAAAGTCATCCAGTTTTTCGGCACTGCTATCGCCAAGTTCTTCTTGTGGAAGTGGATCTGAATCAAAACTCAACGAAACGTTTTCAGTTGAGGTTTCTTCTGAAGTAAATGGTTCAACTTCTGGTTCTTCGGATATAGTAACCTTTGGTTTCGGTTTCTTTGGAGGTGGTTTTGCTGCTGCAACACTGGATTTTGGGATTGGTTTTGGTGACGACACAGCTCCTTCAACTGGTTTCAGCTTCGACTTTTTAACTGTAACTGTTTCTCCATTCTTCCTAGCAGCTGTAGGAGAATCATTTTCTTTTGTTTTTGCGGCGGCCTTTTTAATAGGTGGAGGCGATTTTTGTTTCGTTGGACTCTTTGAAGCTAAGTCTCCAGGCATATCGTCCTCATCATTTAAATGCCGCTTCGTGTTCGCGTGTGTATCCAAAGCTGTCGCAGGACGCGTTCTTTCATTAACTGACGCGACTTCTTCAATTGAACTCAATTGCTTATTAAGAGACTTCTTTGGTTTCGCTAATGATTCGTTTGTCTTTGTTCGTGTTCGCGTTTGAGTTGGTGAGGACGCAGGCTCCGCGTTCGAAGGATGTGATTCGTGGGTTTGAAACTCTAATGGGAACCGTTCAGTCACACGAACGCGTTGGATATTATCGTACCTCCGAATAAGTCGTCATCGTTTCCAAGAACGCCATGCCCATCCAGCTTGTGCGCTTCACCACTTTCTTCGCTATTATGAGGCTGATAAAGTTCCGCCTGCTGAGGTTTTACGGATGGAGGTTGTATGGAAACGCCAACTGATTTGATTTCGGGCGGTGGCTCGACAGACCCAGACATTGTGTCCTTTGTGATAACTTCTGGAGTCTGATTACAATATTGTAGATTTGGAATATATCGCAGATGTGAGGAGCGAGGATATGATTTGGCCAGATTAAATAGAGAACGGTACAGGCAATAAACTGTACCTTTGGGTCCGTTGGCAACGGAGGCAGGCCTTCGTTTCCCTTTCCACCACTAGCTTTGACGTCGGGGGTCTTGGCCTTCTTTTTGAACATCTTTGACCGTTCTTCTCTGTTTCACTGTCTTCTGGACAACTTGGAGGTGAAAATGACAGCTGGAGAATAGGACAAGGAGATTTTCTGGCTTTGTAAATCCTACATAATGGCAGATACATACTTGAAATATTTCATTTAATTTTAACCGTGGAGTAAGCTTCGATCGTTCCTCCCTCTTTCTCTACAACATTTAATTATCCAATGTCAAAAACGGTACCTGTTGGTACTCTCGCAACTTCAGCCGCAACCCGAGATTCACTCCCAAGTAACGTAGCAACACTTCTTCAAAATTATCCTTCACTTGTAACGTAAGTTTCATTATCCTGACCTCTTGCTTCCTCCTTTAGCTGAGATTAAGAATGCAAACTAGACTGCCAGTTGCATGGGCGGACCAAGACGCCTATAACCATGTGAATAATGCAATCATCATTCGATACTTTGAATCGGGCCGTCTTGCGTATTTTCATCATGTTGCATCACATGTGGGTGGTTCCGCGGAAGATTTCATGGCAGGCAAAGGAGTCAGTGTCGTATTAAAACGGATTTCATTCAACTACAAGGCTCCTATAACGTTTCCTGATACTGGTGAGCCTCATGCGATCATGGCGTTGAGTAGTTACAATCATTCTGCAGTGACAGTTGGAGTTCGAGTTGACCCAAAGTCAATCAAATCGGATAGATTCAACCATGAATGTATAATCGTGAGCCATAAATATGGCGCTATAGTTGGGGAGGGTGCGTTTGATTCTTTGATTTCAACATCTTGACAACTGACATCATGTTTCAGGAACGTGCACGTTGGTTGCCTACGATCACGATACGAAGCGTAAAGCCTCATTCACAGATGAGTTCTTGAAGTCTGTAATTCAATGGGAGACGTATCATGACCAAAGCTGGAAAGTGATTAATAATCCAAAACTGTGACCGAAGTAAAATAGGTTCTTTTCTTTCCATTTTATGCCTGAAATTACTATGTGGTCGCGTTTACAGAAGGACAGATGCCACTTCCCCATTCTTTAAAAAGAAGATTAATGGCGATTTGATTTAAAAGAACGCCCACAAAATGAAACGTTTGGCACATCTGACATCTCGTAGATTCCAGTCCACATCATCAAAAGTGGTTGTTCCTGTTGGCGCATTTGCGTCAGTAGATGCTACCCGTGCATCTCTTCCACCAAAGGTTGCCGAGTTGCTCCGAGAGTACCCATCTGTGATCACGTAAGAGATCCCATGAACTTGTCCAAGTAACTCAATCTCTTTACAGACTTCCAGTACAGTGGGGCGAGCAGGACAGGTGAGGAGCGGGCGAGTATTGGACGGGGATGGTTGACAACTCTTTCAAGTTATGGCCACTTAAACAACGTGTACTATTGCCGTTATGTAAGTCTTTGAACCTTTCGTATGCAGCCATCTGATAATAAAAGTAGTTTGAATCCGGCCGCCTCGCTCATTTTGAGCAAGTTGGGTCCAAGTTCTTGACCTCAGAAGAGACCGACCGATTTGTGAAGGCTGCCTCTTACAAAGCTGTTGGACCAATTGTTAAATCAGTGAATATCAACTACCGCAAGGTTGTGGATTATCCTGACACTGGTAATCACTTCTGACATCAACAACATCACACATTTGTCACTCTAAATCGCGTTCTATAGTAACTGTGGGAATCAAAGTTCCTCTCGATTCCATTAAAAAGGATCGTTTCGACCATGTATGCAGAATCGTTAGCCACAAACATGAGGCTATTGTAGCGGATGGAACGACGGTTGTTGTAACATATGACTACGCGACTGGAACCAAGGCAGAAATTCCAGCGAATATTGTTGCAGCGATTCGCAAGAGTGAAGAAAGCGAGAACAAATAAACAAGATTTCCTTCATCAGAACACTAAAGACTACGATGCACCCACCACCACCGCCACCGCCACTGATGTTCTCCGATGCGTTTTGGGCGACGGCGTCATCCGTTTCAACCAAGGCGCGCACGTGGTTTGAGTCCTTTTGTTCTGAGCGAGCAACACTCTGACACGTTGTTTTTGACTTCGAAGGCGGCTCGTCGAGGCCACGAATCCGCAGCGATCGGACACACTCAAATTGAAACATTGGAAAAGAGAAGACGAGGCCGACGACGGTGCGTTTTGATTGGCTGGCGACGTTGGTCTGACTTCAACCAAAACAGTGATTCGGTTTCAGGTGCCCACTCAGACTATTGCTTCTTACTCGGACGAGGAGTACGTTGCTCATCTGCAGAGTATGTTGAAGGGACTTGGAGTTGGGTATTGTCGCTGATGTGATTGAACAGGCACTGAATGGACTAAGGAGGAGACTGACCACTTATTCGACCTGTGCCGTCAGTTCAACCTCAAGTTTATTGTCGTTGCAGATAGATACGATATAGAAGGGAAAGTGCGCACTGTTGAAGTAAGCAGTCTCGAGACATTACACACCGACAACTTACAACTTCGAAGGACTTGAAAGAGCGATATTATGACGTTCTGGGAAAACTGCAGATAGCAAGGTCGCCGGTACCATTAGCTCAACCTGTCTTCAAATATGATAAAGAACACGATATTCAACGAAAAAAGAACCTGGAAGCGCTTTTCAACAGACCCCCCGAAGCCATCAAAGAAGAGGAACATTTATTCCATGAATTGAAACGACGGGAACTTCACGAACGTAAATGGGCATGTGAACGCGATTATTTGGTCAAGATTCTCTCCAATCACGAAGTTCCAAACCCGTTGCCTTTGCCTATTATTCCTGGTGCTATTGCTGGTGGGCCATTTGATCCTAAGGTGAGTTCTTTACTTGTAGGAATCTCTCTTCTCAACCTTGGCATTTCTAGAAAAAGGTCAAGAGGCCAGACGGCATTGTCCCTCCGGATGCAAGAAAGCATCGTGCCCCTCTGCTCCCACAAGACAGCTGTAAGGAGATTTTTCTGCTGTCTCAGTTTCCTGTGTAATTCAAATTCTGTCAATCGTAGCTTCAGCCCTCGCAAAGAAGGACCTTCCTCCTGGTGCATTCCTTCGCAGTCAAAAACTTGTTTTACCACGAGCATCCAACCTACAATCAAAGTTCAAAGAACTCTTGGACGAATTCAATCTATGTAAGCCTGCTTCCACATTTTCTGTGCCCTAAATTCTCCACACCTTAGTCAATCCGCCCGTATTTCCCACTTCAGCAGTTTGTGATGTGGCCGATGAAGTTCGCGGAAATTTGCTAGTGTTGATGGACATCAAGAAATCAATAGAGCGCACGGAACAGGAAATGGTGTCTTTGCGGGAACGTAAGAGAATGTTGCTTGCAGGAGAGCCTGTTGTACCGCACAGACAAAATTCAAGTGGAATGATTGACTACATGGAGAGTGGAGACGAATATGATGAAGCCGAAGCACGCAGAAGGAAAAAATCGGGTGGTTTTGCAGCTGGTGGCAGTGTTCTCAAAAAGGCGCGATTGCATTGAATGGACAGATTCTACTCAATGCGTTTGGTTGTGATGAACAGAGATTTTCAGATTTTCGGTAGTCTTCATTCCTCCTTCTTTCAAGAATGGAATCCTCTGAAAAGCCCCGATCAACTTACATGGATCCTTTTGATTTGGGGCTCAGTGTAACGCGCAGCCTGTTTGATCCAAAACAGAGTACACAAGATGCCCAACTGATTCCTCGAAAATCTTTATCGCCGCGTCACTCTAGCCATAAAACCAAACTTAAGGCAGACATATCCACGGACCTTGTGTCCGCAGCTGTTTCTTTCAGTTCCCCAAAAGTTATTATGGAACCTGTTAAAAAAGCTCGGGAAAAACTACCTTCCACACAAACATCCGTCAACAACAATAGCACATCCTCTTCGTTACTCGGACTCTACAAGAGTACACAGCAAGTCCCTCTTATCTCACGTGATCACTTTCTTGATGCCTGGGCGTTTTGCGCAACGATGCCAATTGCACCTTGGACTGAGTCCCCACGTGATCTATTAACAGAAGTCCATGCGAAACAAGGCGGTGCAGGTTTATTTGGTGAAAATGGTATATCGTCTCCATCAAGTAATAACCTCGATTCCAACTCTCAACCATCAGCAACTACAACGAATGTAACAGACCGTCTCCCTTCTATCAAGCAAAAATCGCAAGTTTCTGAACCACGGCCTCCAACTCGCGGCGTCTCATTTGAAGACTTTGACCTCCTACCTCCAAAACCACCACCATCAAGTCCCAAAAAGAAGAGGCGACAATCAAGTAAAAAGACAACAACACCAAAACACGATGGCGAAACCAACGAAATTGTAGTCTGCAAATACGTGCACGAAGGTCCATATCGCCCGAAAACAGCCTTAGCTCGAGAAACATACCGTGCCTTCCTTGCTGAACGTGCAGCTGAAGGGAAATACCGACCTGACGCATACCTCGAGCCCGAACATTTCCGAGAGTTCTTGCAGTCGCGCGGAATGGATACAGATTACAGGCCTGTCGCCGCTGGTCGGCATTTGTCCGATGAACTGGACGGTGAAAATGGAATCGACTTCTTTGATGCGCCTGTCGCTACTATTGAGGACTTTGTGATGGAACATGAGCACCAACAAAAACAGAAACAGCAGCAGAAATCCAAAGGCGGTGGTGTTGGTGGTGGGAAACGGCGTCCAGAAACTGCAATTGCAAAAGACTTTTTTCGCGCTTTCCTTGTTGCACGTGGTGAGGAGTCGGAATATCGGCCGGACACAGCTATTGCAAAGAAGCATTATCGAGAATTTTTGAGTAAGAAGCCGGATGAACGGATTCTGGCTTTGCAAAGAAAGAAAAAGGTGGATGATTCCCCAAAGAGTGCTAGTCATGGTCAGCGCAAGGTTGTAAGTGAGGGTATTCCTAGAATCAAAACATCTCCGACGGATACTAATAACGGTGGTTTATTTGACGAGGAAAATGTCAAAGATGCCAATGCCAAGAAACAAATTTCGATTCCACTCTTGCCTCACCCAAGACCATCAACGAGACCTAGCAGCAAGGCAAATTCATCGCAACTTCATACTTCTACTGTTACTACGATTCAAAACCAAACACTTCTTATCCCATTACATCAAAACGACAACACGTTAATTCGACTGTCGACTCCAAAGCCCCGCTCTCTTGCAAAACAAGAACGAGATTTATACCAGCCACAAACCCCGAAAATCAGAGTCTTTACTCCACCGTCTCAACCTGAAACCAAAAAACCAATCAAACTACTTTCTCACTCAAAGTCCTTGTCGCAGTTGACTCCACCAGAACAGTTACCTGCCACGACAACAGAATTAACACGACTCCCCCCACGTCCCCATTCCACACATCTCCCACCTACAATGCTCACAGCACCTATAGAACCCACAAAACCCCAACAATCCGAAATAATCACCAAATACATCAACCGAAACCGAAAAGCTGTGAAAAACCGCGTTACACACGGAATCCCTCGAAAACCACCCACACCACATCCAATGCAAAAAGCAGTAACACCAACCTCCAAAAAACCGTCATCACCGCATAAAACACCCGTCCTCCCATCCGTCACCAAAAAACCCATCACATCAAAACCAGGAACACGTCCAAGCACACAGCAACGCGTAAATTTAATCGTAAAGGGCGGCGGAGATGCGTTGTTGGGTGGAAAAGACTCATGGACAACGTTTCAGAATTGCTTGGAGACTGCGAAGGCGATGGGACAGGATGGTGGAAGTGGTGATCCTTTGAGTCTGTTGGATACGGCAGAGTTGGTAACACAGTTGTGGAATCATTATCGGATGGTGAAGAAGCAATAATAAGACTGGTTTATTTCTTCATGATATAGTATATACATATTTTAAAGATTTCGTTGAAGTGGTTCACAAATTGTGAGGGAATCCGTGCACGTGTGTTACAGCCGGAAGTGACCTTCTACAGAAGTGTCCTTTATAGCCTTGAGCCAGGCCGCAACAGAAGTTTCTCGCAACACGAGAGTTACTTCACGAGTACACATTCAACAATTCAACAAATCAACAAACGAGATGCGTGAACACACGTTCAACAATTCTACACTCCAACAAAGCATCAACAATTCAACAATTCAACAATTCAACAAAGAATCAGCACTTCAACAACTCAACTGTTCAACAAGGATTACAAGGAAACATATTCAACAATTCAACAGTTCAACAAAGAATCAGCACTTCAACAACTCAACTGTTCAACAAGGATTACAAGGAAACATATTCAACAATTCAACAGTTCAACAAAGAATCAGCACTTCAACAATTCAACACTTCAACAAGGATTGATAAGGAAACATATTCAACGATTCAACAGTTCAACAAAGAATCAGCACTTCAACGATTCAACACTTCAACAAAGGATTTGCAATTCAACAATTCAACACTTCAACAAAGGATTTGCAATTCAACAATTCAACACTTCAACACTTCAACAGAATCCCCAAAAACACTGTTTTAACACGAATTTGTTGATAATAAATCCGAACAATTCTCAATATGTTGTTAGCAGCCTAAGTTTGGAAGCTAGACACAGAGGAAGAAGAAAGATCCCCATCTCAACCTCATTATTCCATCACTCTAAAACTAAACTTCCTGAACATATCCTCCAACAAAAATATTTCGGGGACCTCATTATTATTAGGGGGGAGGGGGGGGGACAAGCCCCCCCTTCCTTCCCCCCTAAAAACCCCCCTCGAGCCCCCCCCTTTTGGACAATGGTTGTGATGTTGGGCCTTTTATTATGCGTACTCTTAATGTATTATCAATGTATCGTAACTGCAACCAGTTCCCTTCCTCATTTTGGGTGACAATTTTTGGAAGTGTCCTGAAACTCTTTTCCAAGCGTAGTTTTTCAAAAACGAACACTGCCAAAGTTATATAAAGCATTGCAAAATCATTAACCAACCTCAAAATATAGAGAAAGGGTGAGAATAGGACGAATTTTATTGATTAAAGGCGGAGGACAGTTGTGCGAGAAGGACACTTCCGGATGTGACACACGTGAAGAAGGGCCAACGCCTGTTCGTAGTTTGCCAAGCACGTTGGTGTTTTGATCCGTAAATCAATATAACACTACCTTGGCCTTCAGTGCATCTGAAGAAACTAGTTCCATGATTTTTGCTTCAGTTGTGTAAGATTGGGAAGATGGGACGATACGGATTGCGAGTCCTAATGAAAGCGTCGTATTTCAGGCAAGAAGGAAAGAACGTCCTTTCTCACCAGTAAATATAAAAGCATATCGTCAACTACTTTCGTTGCTTCAGGTGTTTCAAGGCCTGGAAAAAGATAAAATGTTGTTGGTACATCTGGAAAGAATAGCTTCACAAGCTTATCCAGCAATGGATTCACGATTCTCAGAGTCTGAAAGTGTGAATTGTATTTAAATTTGTGATACATATGATGGATGGTTACCACACTTACATCATTCACTTCTTCTTGAGTCATACATTTGTCCACTAACAAAAGCTTTAACTCCATGACTTTTCGCACATTTTCCACAGCCCCTCCGTGATTTTTTATAATGAGTAAGTCCTTAGAATGGGGAGTTTAGCGAGGCTCTAGTTTGGCTGAGATCTTACCTCAGCACTTAAAACGAGATCAGCCAATTGATGGACCAGGTCAGAACATAATTTCAAACTAGGCACGTTATTTAAGTCAGATTTCACATTGTCAACGACTTGTTTCATGCTTTGGACGTTGTTGGTTGACTCAGTATATTCGTCAGCATCGAGATCAGAGGAGTCTGAGAAGTTTAGCAATTCGTCCCATGCTATATCTTCAGAGACTACGTCTTGAAGTCTCTGAGAATCTGAGGAATGATGTGGCATTCGAAGTTCCGCGGCAGGAGGGATTGTTAGCTGATGATTAGGATGGACTTGCTCTACCGCTGTTCGTGTGCTGGCCTCAAATAATTCACTTTGATGAATCATGGCAGTTAGAGACATATTCTCTTCTTGGAGCTCAGCCAAATGTTGCTTGACGTCCTCGTAACAAACGCAATCGCTGCAAACACCCCCTTCACATCCCACTGTACTAATCGTGTACGAGTTAGACGTATTTGTTAATTCTGCGTATCGTCTCTCCAAGTCCTGGTTAACACTATGTAAGCAAAGTGAAGCATCTACTTACAAAAACCTTCCTCATCAAATTTACCTTGTAGAGCCGGTTTCTCTTTTCACGGTATCGCTTCTGTGCTTCCCGATTTTGTTTTTGGCGTCGAGCAGACGGTCCGGTTTTGGTCAGTGGGTCCGTGCTAGATGATGGCTCTGTTTGTTTTGGTGGCATGATTGAAAGAAGTTGGTGTGCATTAACATCGTCAGCACATCATTCCAGTGATACAATTACAATGATAGAGCCTGAAATGCATTAATTGCGGTTTGAAACTGTATTTTCGCGCATCATTTTATGAGAGCTGGTAGTCTTGCCCCGATTTTAGAATAAGGCATAGAGAGAGTTGGAATATGACTGGCAAGGATAATACATCAGCGGCAAATACACCATTAATGGATGTATTGTAGTCGAAATCGAGGAGTAGCTAGATTTTTGCTATAATGATGGTTTCGCTCAAATCTAAAATTTAAGCCTGATGACCTTTGCGACCTCCCCATAGTTTGTTGAAGTTATTCATACAGGGACTGTTTGAAGTGCAAGACTCATGGGGTTTCTTACAAGGTATTGACTATTACAATTCCATAATTAAGTGCAGAACCCTTTCTCGGCAAACACTTCATAGTCACCGCGTCAGAGACCTGGAGAAGCATTGGAAGAAACAGACCGTCAAGCTGCTGCGACTCGTCTTCAATAACCCATGGATTGATGTGGCCGCGAATTGTTATTCACAACCATGCAAAGCCGTTGGCTAAAGAACTCAACATGCATACCTAACCTCAAAAAAAGATTGGACAACCTACTTCGAACTGCAAAATTCACTCACTCTTGAATCCATTACTTAAGCTTCGTTTCAAGAGAGGAAGTCGGTGTCATAGTGAAGAGCAAAGGGAACCTTAAAGGCTTTGACCAAAGCAATGAAAAATCCTCCTCATCCTCGTCGACCTGAATATATCACATATCGCTCATCATAAAAGGGGTGAAATTGCTCACCGACACCGAGTCCGGCAGTTGGTATTTAGCATTTCCAAACTTATGGACAAGAGAAGCCCCTCAGGGGCATAGATCCAATAAATTTAGATGCTTTGTGCATTGAAAGGCTTAGGATGCCATGTTACGTTGTCGAAATCTTGGTGGACACAGTTGTTTGGCTCGATCTAATTCTATGAATTTCCATCCGCAATTCAATCAGAATTCTCGGAATCTGTAGTCTCATTTACATCATTTCAAGCGAATAAAACAAGATCCTACGACCGTGAGTACTCATCTGAGCATGTAGGCACGTCTCTTTTACTTGTGTATAAAATTAACAGTTGATAGCTCTGATAGTTCTCCTCGCCTCTCTTTTTCTTCATCTGTCTTGGCATGTTCACTGTGTGTACAAGATTAGAAAGGAAACTCCTAATGTTGAACAGCTGTCAAATCCCGTTCATGAACAGGAAAAGCTGACTGCGGAGGAAGAAATTGATCAATTTATTGAATTTATTGCAATTAACGCAGAATCGTTGATAGGTAGCATAATAAGATGAGACAAACGCGTTCTTGACGTAGATATCATATGTAATTAGCCCATCGCAAACAATTGCTAAAGATAAATCCCATCAGCGGATTGCCTGCCACAAAGGCTAAAGAAAACAAACCTTAAATCCATCAATAGCACGAACTGTGGCAACACCAACATTCTTTCCTTTTCCACCACCAGCACCGCCAGCTTTAACAACGCCCGAATTCTTTGAAACAGCACGCAAAGTATTTTTCATGGTGGGTTGCACAATCGGACTTGGACGAGTCGAATTCGATTGGAGTTGCTTCTGGACTGGTGGTGCATGAGTAGACTTGGAAGGAGCAACGACAGGTTCAGCTGCTGTAATAGTCAACATCAACTGGTTCTTGGACGCTACATGTGTCAGTTCTGGAATATTGAGTGATCAAGCAAAAGGGCGAAATAACAAACAGACATTCACAAGCATCCACAAGAGACTGGAACGTTTCAGAATCTCTAGCACCTTGTTTCGAAAGCTCCATGATTTCCTTGTTGAACCAAGTATTGAGTTTCTGAATTCGATGTGTTAAGCGACAAAGCGAAGAAGTACTTCATAAGCACGAACCAAGATGGCGGTTTGTTCCTTCCGAATCTGTTCAATGATCGCCAATCGCTCCATTGTCAGGGCTTCCATCTTTTCGGAGTAGTCCTTGGTTTGCGCGTCGCTGATTCGAAAGAAGTTAGAAACGCGTGTCGCGGAGTCCTTAGAGTGCTAACATAATCTTTTGACGATCGTTCACGAAGTCCTTTGCCATTTCCTGGATTTCAGCTGTGATTTGAACAACGAGAGTTGATGAATGAGCCAAGCACGTCAAAGTAAAACACGAGAAACACGAACCAGTCACATTCGCGTACGCCTCTTTGACCTTCTTTTCGTTCGCGGCGGACTTCTTCTTTCTCTTTTCTGTGGATTGGGTTTGATTTGAATGATGGAGAATGTGGGCAAGTTGTTGAGTGTTGTGCAAGTGATTTGACTGACGTGTCCGCCCTTGAACAAAGGACCCACCTTTAAACAACGCGAGAACATCCTCAAAACCAAGGTCTTCTTCATCGTTGTCACTGTGAGACTGATGCATTGTTTGTGTGTCCAGTTGATTGATGATTTGATTTTGTAAGACGACGGAAACAAATGGCGGCGATGCCAACTGACACTTTGACACCAATCCCGTTGTCGCCCCGCGTCGCTGCGATCCAGGACTCGTCGGCGAGTGTGTGTTCAGTGTCCGAAGATCCGATTCAGCCCTATTCGTTTCCAAAGGGGAAGCTGCGGCGGGTGATGCAGGGTGTGTTTGATCCCACTCCCCCACTCTATCCTGCACGCTCAATCTCACCACCTCGCTTCTTTTTTAAGATCCAAAGAAGATCCCTCTCGTCCTTGTTGGTTGCGGTTCATACAGTCCTGTCACTTACCTCCATCTGCGTATGTTTGGTGAGTGCGAAGTCTTGTTAACAGCTCATCCTTTTCCGCTCAACCAATGCCAACCCACCACACTTTCACCAGAAATGACAAAAGACCATATCGAAGAACATCAGCAATTTGAACTCCTCGGTGCCTACTTCTCACCCGTCTCTTCCGGGTACAAGAAGGCTGGGTTGGCCTACTATAAACACCGTGTGCGCATGTGTCAGCTCGCTGTTATGGGTTCCGATTGGATTGATGTGGATCCGTGGGAGGCTGAACAGGTTCAGACTCAACGTACTGCTGTTGTGTTGCAGCATTTTGATGATTGGTTGAACAATGAGGAGCTGGCGGGCAAGAATTGGGGTGTTGAATGTGACGGTACGTTTTCTTCAGCTTGATTCGATGCATGTGTGTGCAAAGGGTTGACTGATTTCTGTAGGTCGACGACGAAGGATTCGTATCAAGCTTGTTGCTGGTGGCGACTTGATTCAATCTTTTGCTTCATATGAAGTCAAGAATGGTGAAAAGATTCCTGTATGGCTTCCAACAGATGTAAGTGTTTGTTGTTGCGGGCAATCGTTTAAGCCAGGGTTACGCATCAACATAGTTGGATATCATTCTTGGCAAATTTGGATGCTTTATTATCGAACGAACTGGTGCAGACGTGCATGATTTCCTTCTCTCCCATCAATCTCTATATGACCATCGTGTAAGTTCTGATGCTCATGGCCCCTGCCCCCTTAAACCTAATCTCAACCTCCATCTCAATAGAAACGCGTTTACGTCGTCAAACAATTCATTTATAACGATATTTCATCCACAAAAGTGCGTCTCTTTATCAAACGTCACATGTCCATCAAGTACCTGCTTCCGGATCCTGTCATTGAATATATTCTCCGAAAGAGATTGTATATGGTGGATGAGCCATCAGGTCGCACGGACGGTCCGTTTGATGATTGGGATGAGCAGGATATGAAGAAACTTGAAGAAGATGAGACTTTGGAAACACCACATGTTGAGTGAGTTTCTTTTCAATTTGATTTTATTCGTGTCTGACAATTCTTGTAGAGTTGTTCAAATGCTTGATGAGGATGTAGAGGTGTTGAGGCAGGAGCAGAGAAAGGGGTTGGACGTGGATGATTAACGAGTCAGCTGTCTCATGAGGACCTTTTTTGGAATTATTAATTATCTCCTCGTTCAAAGTAAATGGTTTGATTTGAAATGGTATACGATGGCGTGAATCTTATCACTTTCTTTTGTCTTTGCCCAAAAATGCTTACTGAAACACTTCCCCTTGCCTCACCTTCCGACACTGTCTTGCTCCTAGGAAACCCAGCTGCCTCGACAGCAGAGTTGCAATCCCTGCACACTCTCGTCTCATCGCAAGTGACGTCAAGCGGTTCAGTCGCCTTTGAACAACTCGACCGTCTCGACAAGAGTTGAGTCTACTTTATCTACCATACGTCTCCATAACAACTTAACCAACCACAAACCTAAAAGTCGTCCTCCCAACCGCCAAACACACCCTAATCCTCTCAGGCTTCGCCGGCCCCGCCGCCTTCCCACACTCCTCCGAAACCTTAACCTCCCTCGGAACAACCCTCAAAACAGGCGCAACCTTGAAACTCCGCGAACCAGTCCTCAGCGACACATTCACCGCCGCCCAACAATCCACACTCCCAACCGCCGTTCGGTCCCGCGTCCCGTTCCGCACAACTGCACAACTGTTGAGTGCCTTGAAACTCGCCGGGTTCGTGGACGCTGTTGTTGTCAAGACGTCTGCGGTTAGTGAAGCGCAGTTGCGGCGGTGGTGTCAGGGCGACTGTTGGGGTGTCTCTGACGACAAGGAGGACGAGTTTGTCGAAGGGTGGAAGGGTGGACGGTTGGAGGTTGTTGAAATTGTTGCGAAGCGGCCTGCGTATGCTGTTGGTGCGGCTGTGAAGTTGAGTTTCGGGAAGAGGAAGCAGCAGGCGACGGCGACGGCTGCGGTTGTTGAGGAGGTGAAGAAGGTGGAGCCTGTGAAGAAGAAGGTTTGGATTATTAGTGCGGATGATGAGGATGATGATGCGGGAATGGATGAGGAGTTGGAGGATGAAGAGGCTTTGTTGGATGAGGAGGATAAGAAGGCGCCTGTGATTGAGACTGGATGTGGGGATGCTGTGACGGAGGGAAAGAAGAAGAAGGCGTGCAAGAATTGTTCGTGTGGGCTTGCAGATGAACTGGAGGAAGAGGAAGTTCAGTTGGCTGCAAAGGTGGAGTCTGAGATTACTGTTGTGAAGCCACCAAAGAAGGCTCCTGTTTCATCGTGTGGAAACTGTTACCTTGGTGATGCCTTCCGATGCGGAAGTTGTCCATATTTGGGAATGCCTGCATTTAAGCCTGGAGAGACTGTTACTCTTGCGGGTAACTTGTTGAATGATGACATTTGATTTATAAAGTATATTTGTTTGTGTCTATTCATATTATTAAAGCAAGCCAGAGGTTTGCTGAGGTTTATCTGATATTGAAATTGAAGGTATTTTTTTTTTGAATTTGGGTGACGGAGATGTGAGGCAGGTGGCGGCTTCATTGCTTATCGATAAACTTAACATTTACTTCATGTTTCTGAATATATCGGATTGAGTAGACACGAGGTTGCGAGTATTTCCAAAAATAGGCAGAAGTAGAGTCATTCTCGAAGCGGCTTGTTCTCTTTCCAGTTTGCAAATGAATGCACCCAACACCGTCACGGATGCGCAACTGGACGCGCTGTTGGCATCGCTGTCGCCGACATCGAGCGTGTCAAACGATGTGTTGTGTTCCTCTGGATCAGGATCGGGTCCATCGGCGGGCCTTGTTGAGCAGCAGCGGCGCGAGATCCAGCGACTTGTTGCCGAACAGGAACAGTTTCGACGGGCTTCGATTTCGACTCAATCACCAACGACAGTGACACAGGGAGATGCTCAGTTGGAGGCGCTCTTGTTTGGTGCTCAGACGCAGAGCAGCGACCCGCAGACCCAATTGCTCATGCTCCAGCTACAGATGCAGCAGCAGCAACAGCAACAACAGCAGCAACAACAGTTTGATGCAATGATGACGGATCCTCTGCTGGCGGACTTGTTGCTGCAGCAACAGTTGAGCCAGATGAACCCGATGACTCTTGCCGCATCAGGAGGCACCACTCTATCGCCCACCATTGGTACAAATCAAAGTGATCTTAATACCCTGTTTCCGCTTGACCAACCGATGGACCTGTCTGCGTTCACCCCAGAACAGATGTTGCTGTTGCAACAACAACTACATGATCCATCTATCTCCGCGGCGTTAATGCAACAGCAATTACAGCAACAGCAACAACAACAGCAACTATTCCAACAGCAATACCATCAATTCCTTCTACAACAACAGCAACAACAATTACAACCGCTGCAACAGAAACCTCCTCAACAACCCTTGCCTCAGGCGCAAGCCCCAACTCAACCGCAACCAATTCAATCAAACTTCTTCAAAAAAGTATTTCGTGGAAATTCAATGTCAACGTCGCCAAATTTGAACCCTGTTCAAACTCAAACAACTCAAACTACACAAGCAGCTCAGGCTAGTCAATTTGCTGCGGCTGCGGCTGCGGCTGTTCCTGCTGCTGTTCCTGCTGCCTCGAATACGAAATACACCAAAGAACGTACCCTTGCGGCGGGAGCAAACTGGTTTGCTCGGGCAAAGTCGAATTCTATTCGAAAACTCAATCAGCCAGATACAGACTCGGATGATGACGATGATTGTGCTGACTTGGGTCAATTGTTGGGTGGGAAACAGCGTGGTTCTAATCCAATGTTTGGAGGCCAATTTGCAGGAAGTGCTTCATCAATGTCGCTGTCGAGAAATTCTGGAGTATCGCCCTCGTCGTCGTTGAACCGTCCTTCTTCAACATCATCAAAACCAAAACTAGAAAAAATTGTAACTCAAGATACTGTCATGTCTGATGCGGACGATGAATTGGCTGCTTACCTCTCTGATTCCTCTGAAAAAGCTTCAGCTGTTCCAAGCCGCACCAACAGTGTCGCGTCTTTAAAAGCAAAGCTATCATCTCTCGGCCTCAACATGGGTCCAAAAGCCGTCGTCCAAAAGATGCTTCAATCCTCCCCATCCCCCACATCTCATCCAATCCAAACCCCATCAGGCCTAATATCCCCACTCCAAGGCCCCGCCCGAACATCTAACACAAATCCATCCCTTCCACGAAACACATCCGCCACTTCTCTCTTGTACACTCAGCCACCTCCAGTCCCAGCTACCCACACAAACCCATCCCTCGCAACCATCGAAGCCATCCTCCAGCAATGCGGCTACTCATCCTCCGCCGCCGACTCCCACTCCGAATCCGGATTCAGCTCCGACGGCGACGGCGCATCCTTCGGTCGCCTCTCCGACACAGAACCAACCACCCCAAACCACCACTCCACACCCATCCCAATAACATCCACAACACCCGCAACATCCATACCCGGTTCCTCAAAACCCCAACAAGCAACCCCGAAATTCCGTGTCGGAAGTCCCGCGAAATCAGGTGGAATCGAGAAACACAATGCAGCACCCGGATCCGCATCCTCCTCCGGCGTGAAACCCTTCCTCTGTCAAGAATGCGGGCGCTCGTTCCTCCGAAAACATGATTTCAAACGACACGTGATTTCAACGCATGCAGTTGGGTTGGAAGGGAGTGGAGTTAATCTTGTGCGGTGTCCAGACTGTGGGGCGACGTTTAAACGAATGGATGGGTTGAGGAGGCATGAGAAGGGACGGTGTCGAGCTGTTGGTGGAAGTGGTTCAGGGGCGAATCAGAATGGAGTTGGAGGGTTGGGTACCAGTCCGAAGCAGGATAATGGGTTTTTCGTTGTTTGAATTCCACGTATGGGTTTTTTATTTTAGATGTAGTAAAATTGATATCGAGGCATCGTTGTATTTATCCCGAAGAATACTTCCCTTCCCAAACAGCTTTCAGGCTTCTATTCTTCCAACCCTTCATCCCAAAGACTTTCTTGCCACAGAGATTCGCTTCCACCGAAAACATGTTGGTAAATAGTATTTCCAGCGGGTAGTTTGAACGGCAAACTGCCAACGACTCGAATACATTTTACGTCATCCGCGGCATGCTTTACAATGACACAATACTTGCTTCCGCTTTCGGTCGCAAGTCGGACAATATCGACACCCTTGTGTGGAGTAGGCCCGCAAGTTTCCTTTTGACAGTATACTGTGACTCTAGCACGCTTCTTTCTTGTCGTCAATTCAAAGTTTAGCTTGACAAGATCTTCTATCTGCCTTTCAAAGTTGTGGTTATGAGGGTAAAATGTTGCATTCAAGGCATCTGACTCTGCCAAAACCTGAGTCCAGCCATACTTCATCACAATCACAAAATTGTACTCTTGTACATCTTCTGCTACTTGAACACCGCTATCGACTCTATCATCTGTTATTGGGCCATCTACTTCATCAACGATCAAATCGCGCCCATTTTGGGTGAACTTGTAGGACAAATCAAAGGCTCGGGAGAACTGGAAGAAAAGAGAATCGTAATAAGCATCGGCAAAGACTCGTTTCTGGAGTTCAGCGATTGTTGGCTGTTTTGATTCGTCGGGTGGTGGCGAAACTTTCATGGTTTCAAGGTCAAAATCTTTTGGTGGTGGTAATGGGCCCACGTCCTCAATGTGTAACTCGAAGTCCGATCTAGGTGTTTCGTTTTTGAAAATTTCTTCTTTCCATGGCACCCAATACAAGGATTTCCAGCATGAATCAGTTTTCAAGGTTATACGATAGGAATAATGAGTCGCGTAAGGAAGCATCAGAATTCCCGATTGTAATAACTTGATTTGCCATTCTTGAAGAATTTTTTCGGAATCGTCATGATAGTCGGTTTCCATTTCAATACCCAAGAGGCGGTATACTGCGAATACGTGATCAACGGGACGGTAACATTGACGGTCGTAGTTTCGTAGTTGAATTAACGTTTGCGCACGAATCGTTGCGGGATTGTATCCTATGTCGCCAGTTTTACGGTATCGCAAAGCGTTTTTGTAAAGCTCCGAACATTCTGCAAGTTTTTCCTTGGTCAATCGTTCATAGTTCGGAATAAGGTCTTGATCAAAGCTAGAGCTTGCAATATAAACTGCATCATAGTCCTCTGGTGCAATAACCAGAACCTTGTGTTTCGAAACGAGCTCCTCTTGTAAAGTCCATACGCGGCCGCGGTAATCAGTCTTGTTCAAAACAAACTCCAAGACTTCCGACCAATCATCGTGAAATACGACTGGTTGAATATCAAGTTCACTTCCAGTGACAATGAGAGGGAGCTTTGAATGCGAAAACATTCCAAGTGCTTTGTCAAAATTCAATCCAGCTTGAGGACATTCTACCACCAAGTAACATCGCTCTGCGCGTGCTACACAATAGTTAGATAACTTCGAGTCTGTCAATAAACGCACCATATAGAATATCCATTACAGCGACTTGAGCAGATTGAACTCTCTTGTCGTGCTGATTGTTGTTGAATATATCCATCCAAACACGTTCGTCTCTTGAATATAGCCAGCGCATGAAAATTCTTTTCGATAAATTACGGTTGATTGTTACATAATCCGGCATTTTTACGCCCCACATATGCGTGACGTTTTCGACAGTATCTCTTCCCCAGACATGAGATACTACACTGTATTTCGGATCATTGTGCGTCATGGTTCCAATCCGATAAGATGAAAAGGTTGGCGCAAATTCAATCTTGAACAGCTCTCGGGGAGCTGCGGCTACCAAGTGCCGTGCGTTATTTCCAAGAAAGAAAACATGATTTTGGAAGAGTACCAGTTCATACGAACTAGATTTGAGGAGAAAGCAACTGGATATAGAGTACAGCGCGTTTGAGGCCCACAAGAAAACTTCGTTGCAACTGTGTTCACATTTTATCTTCATTTGTTTTGTCACAGAGCCAATGTCGATTTGATCGTCTGGAATAGAAACTGGTTGAATTGATTTTATCGTTTGGCAAGTGAAGTTCAAACAGCCGTCTCGAGTGATACTCATATCACGAAGGACTGACGAAGGGTGTTGGCGGATTGGCCGAATCCATGAATATGCTTCAATTTCACTCTCAGTTGGAATTCGAAGGCCACGCACTTGGCCGCAAATTGCTTCAGAGAATTCAGGAACAATAGGCATCCAACAGACGTTGTGGCCCTCACGTGCAGCATTCGTTGTGAATACGGACCATACAACACGATTAGCACAAATCGCTTTGATAGATGCGTTTCGAGCTTCAGAAATCACTTGCAGATTTTTCAATGCTAGGTCTGTCATTCGGTTGAATTGCTTGTGTGTTCCAAGACCCAGTTGAATCGGAGAGTTGTTTATGTTGGCCCACAGGATGATAAGGCTTTGCGAAATTCGGAGGACAAACTCGATGGTGTTAGTAGCGGGATGTACGACCGTGTATGGGCAAGAGATTTGGTCCGTCAATTCATCGTCTGATGCAACAAGAACGTATCCGCGTAAGTCTATCGAATGATATATAAACATGTAAATTATAAAACACTCGGAATAAGAGGGACTACCTCGGTGTGCATCTTTCATAGTCGGGATAATGGACTCAGACCCCACACAAAGATCGAGTTCCCATACACTCTCCAAATCATCCGGTTGCTGGATCGAATCATCAGAAATGGTCGATTTAAGTGTATCTCGGGTCCTCTCACTCACATCCAAGGGGTTTGACGGGCCAATTACTGCGCTACCATGGCATCCAATGTCAAACACTCTCGCGCCAAGTGCCACCAGCGCTTCTTGAATAGCCAGGTGATCTTTTGGCACGGCGATCCCAACATTTGCACCGGTCAGAGGTTTTGGGACATGGCAAGATGTCAACAACTTGGTTGTCTTCAACATAATCTTCAAGTTATTCGGCTGGTTAACAACAAAAGAAACCATCTGTTCAACAATTAGTCGATTAAACATAAGCCATGTCGTTTACCTGGACCCAAACTCGCGCGCTAAGAATGTCAGAGTGTAATCAGAACTTAGAAGTTTGGATTTGCCAATTCTTGAAACTTTGAAAAATCACTTTGGTCATTCAGACCAAACTGTTATACTGATCGCAAAAACTATCGCGCTTGAAAAGCTGCGTGGCGAGTAACTATCGTCGCTAGTGATTCTTGAGTGATGATGTGTAAAAAACCGAGTTATGCAATAGAATTCAGAGACTAGCTAACAACTGAAGCGTATAAAATAACGCTAAAATTTAGAATATCTCATCAGTAACGATGAGGTTTGATGTTGATGTTGACGTTCTGGATGACTCTGCAGCAAAAGTATTGCCAGAATGCGTGCCAAAGAGCGAACAAGAGCTCGCATTTTCGTCGATTTAGCTCAATATGCGTCAGGAGAAACTGTGAAGACCGTAACTAACCGACTGATGGATCGTTTCACGTGTAAAGGTAACTTCAACACATCCAACAGAGAGTCGCAAGCCTCTTTCACACCATCTCATCAGCACCCTCTTATCTCAAATATGGCCCGTAACTGCTGATTGTATATAACGAAGTCCTCACCAAAGTATGGCTGAGGGAACTCAATCCCAATCCAGCTCCTGTTCAAAGTTCATTGAATTCCTTCATCAGCGTATGCAAAAGTCTCACAGCCACTGTCTTGAATGCTATCGCAATTATTCTCTTGTTTTGATGTCAGTCTGCGCACATGAGCCTTGATGGTCGTCCGGCTCCCGAGTCAAGTTAAACACAACGTCGACTGATCTGAATCATGTGTACTAAGACCTTAAGCTTTCCTTCAAAAATCGAATCTCGTCACTTGAAGCGAATAATTCAGTGCCATACTTTTTGAGGCTGTTGGCCAGCCTAAATATAAGGCATATCCATACTTCTGGGCTCAATATTATGCACATATTTGGACCCAATGAGCTAGTTTCTAGCGCAACAATGTCAATTATACGAGTCTCGAGTCCTCTATGCTTGAAAAATTGTAATTGTTATCATATCCCACGGCTGTATCACACACATGTGTACACACAAGCGAGATATGGATTGATTGGAATCCATGATTGCCACATATTTTTGGTGAAACAGTTGCCACTCTACTTGAACTTTCGAAGATTTCTTGTTCTTTCGGGCAGAAGTATGTATCATCGGTTCTGACAGTTCTGAGAGGAGCCATATAAGAATATTGCGCATGAATTAAGTCCCTCATTAGTGTAGATCCACGAAGTCTCGCATTGAAATTCTCTCAGCCCCCAAACGACAACTTTAGCCCCCAGGGTCAACATATCTGACAGCTGACCGGGTTTACAAGCAAAAGAGAGCATCTTTTCTGCATATTTATCTGCAATTTGGAAGGCTCAAACCATGTTCTACACTGACTGTTCAGCGGAAGGGGCACATAAACTCAAAACAGCCAAACCAATTATCTTATAGCTGACCGTCTCAAATTGTACGAATCTCGCAAGAGTCACTTGTATAAGTAACTTCGCTTTTGACGAATGGATGGTTGAAGAACGTGGCGTATTTGTAGGTTTTGCGAACTTGAAGTTGGTTCGGCTGTGAGATTTGCTCGAAAAATGAAACCGGAGACTGAATGGGATGCTTTCGTATCGATTCTTACACCGTCACAACGCCTTCGCTTGGCAGAAGTCGCTTTGAGCCTTCCACCACAAAGCGACGATTTGCCTGTTATGGATTCCGCTACTGTCCTTGAACAGCAGGAGCCGAAACAACCACTGACAATGGCTTTAAATAACCAAAATACTGTACCTTTTCTGAGCGATAAGGAGCTGGAGACTGAATGGACTTCGTCCGATTTGATGGGGTTTGATGAACCTAGCTTTACCTCGCCCGAGTTTCAGCAGCAGTCCCACCAGCTATTTGAAACCAACGTTAATATAAGCTCAACGAATGGATCTATCATGGACGTTGTCGCCCAACCTTTCGTGTCATCTGCATCTTTGCCGGATTGTGTTGGATCGATAGGATATATCCCCGAAATGCGAAGAAAGAGCGAGCCGCCTATGAATTATACAATATACGGCGAATCGATAGCAGAATCTGTAGAGCTCTCACGGCCTTCAAGTCACTCACAAATTTCATCCTCAAGTTTTCGTGGCACATCATGCCCCTCAACCTCCGTCTCTACATCAAAACACTCACATGATGGAATAAGAAAGTTTCAATGCATGTTTTGTCAAAGATTGGTAAAGGAAAGTCTCGTCACTATCGTATTTAACAATCAAATTTAGTTTATGAGGCATCACGACCTGAAACGGCACATTCATACCATGCATCGACCGCCAGATGCACCATTAATACAGTGCGACATATGTAATCAAACGTTTCGAAGGTGAGAATATTCCGTCTATTTCGTCTTTTTGACTGAATCATAAAATTCGGAAGGTTGGACGCTCTGCGAAAACATCAAAAAGGAAGGTGTAAAGGAAAGACTGGCTCTATTGATGATTGATGATTGTAATAGCTCGTTTTGGGCGTTCACCTTGGAAAAACTACTCGAAAACCGCTCGAAAATAATTCAGTAAATAGGATTCACGATAAAAATAATGGCCAATCCAGCCTCTTTTACTTTCGTCGGTCATAAAAGACATGACTTTCAAAAAAGAATCCGCCTCCAACAGTGAGGATGCAGCCTCCAGAGGTCCCTGGCCACTGGGACGCTCTTCTATCTACATTAACGCGTGAACAACGTTTAAGACTTGCACAAATCGCTCTATCAGGGCGAATAACGAGCAACGAAGCTGTTGTCGCGTCTGGAGTGGGAGAATCATGGATTGTCCAGTCTCAGCCTCCAGCAATACCTCAACAACAGTTACTTGAGCAGCATGATGGTTTTGATTTGTTGAATTCACATTCTGTTACTGCTTTGGCAAAACTGGAATGGCATCTGCCGACCCAAGAACACAGCCAAAAGATTCTCACGAGGTTATCTGTGACGCATCATTCGAATATGCGTTTCAAAACGCTCGTATACATTCTGGAAGCATTAATTCTGTGTCTGATTCGAATGGGCTTCACACTGATGATTCTCGTCCAATTCCTTCAATTGACATAATGTCGACACACTTTGATGATCTATTTTCATTCGTTGGATCAGAGAGCCGCTCAAGCAATACCAACGTACACTATTTCAGAGATATTAGTTTGGACGACGAAGGCAATACGTCTCATATAACGTGTTCAAATCAGCGTGTCAATGATCATGAACCCAAACAGTCACTATGCCCTGTTTGTGGAAGAATGGTATTTTAAATGTTTTTGACATTCTATTCGCATGAAGTGACGTTGATATTTCGTTTCCAGTTTATGAGGCTTCACGATTTGAGACGTCACATCCAGACGTTACACCCAGCCCCTGACGCCCCGATTATTCAATGTAAGCTTTGCGGCCGTATTTTCCGAAGGTTAGCTTGAATAGTCTCTGTTACACTCTATTTAACAACGTATTGAACAGAATGGATGCACTTCGGAAACATGAACAAGGCCGATGTAAGGCAAAGCCAAAAGTTGAAGATACGAGCGGCTAATAAACATCGATTGCTTTCATTTGACTCGAAAAATTCCCAAATTTCACGTTTTATTCCCAAGAAGTTGATCTAATTTTGTTTGTAACAGACTCCTATCATCTGAGGACAAGTCTGTCTTAAAAAGTGCACCAGAGAACGCGGAAATAGCTGCGTCCAACTCAAAAGACTCACACACAATATCCAAGATTCTCAGATTTACAGCTTCTTGTTCAGGAGAGTCGTGACAAGGAGTCACCAGATCTGGTAAAGACTCGCGAGGTAATCCATCAAAGTGACAGGTCTCTTCGAAGGCAATAAAGGGAAGCGCGAGTCGAATGGTCTTAATTGCTGCATGTCTCCAATATTCTGGACGATCCGTATAAGAGATATACCAAGGGTCAATTTTGAGCTTTCTTTCACTCATGAGTGTGAGCATTGCAGTCATGGCTTCTTGGTTTAAAAACATGAGACCCATTTGTGCAATCTCCAACAATTCACTATCCTGAAGCGCGTACGGATTGTCTGGAGAGTCTATTTGGTAACCTCTCACGACGCCACAAAGCGGCATGGAGACATTAATGATATGGAACCACTTTTCTTTCCAGTTCTCTCCAAGTGCGTCCGATAATATGCTACTGTACAGAAAGAATCTTCCAATTTGAGGATCGTCGCAGGGAGCCCAATCTGCACCGTGTTCAAGGCAAAGATGGTCAAGGACGTCAAGGGTTTTGAAGCTGAGGGCGGCTTCCATTGCATACCTGCCCATTAAGCGGCATTCACGGATGAGAAAGTTGAGGGGTTCATATTGCTCGTCCTGGCGGGGGTCTGTGAGTAGTTTTTGAAGTAGAAGTCTTGAAATACTTTGTATGCCTGATCAACGACACGCTGATAAAGCTCGGAGTCTTCGTCATCGCAGAGGATCTGTTTAATGATAGCAGGATCCGTATTAGGTGTGAAGCTGTCTGGAAAATGGGTTGCGGCCCAGTGACGAATGGACGGATAAGTCCGCTCCATATCTGCAATATGAAGTGGTAAGGTGATGTGGGATACCAGAACAGAACAGTCTACACAAATAAAGAAAGAATCAGCCGCCAGCCGCCAATCACAGTTTCAAGCGTGTTTCAGTTGCAAGCCTTCAACTTGAGTTCTTTTTCTTCTTTCCTTTTCTTTTGAGCCGCTGCAACAACAAATGCAACCAGCACAAGGGACAACAAACTCTAACCCAGGCACCACCACGACCACTACAGCCACGACCACCAATGACGATGAGTTTGGGATCCTCGCGCTGTCCCTTGTCGCCACGTTGACGCCAGCCCAGCGACTTGCGCTCGCAGCGGCGGCCGTGAATGCGAACATTGACGAATCGAACGCAGGCGGCCCCAATCCGGATCCATTTCTTGTTGATGCGCTTCCGCTTCAGCGATTTGACTGTTTGAGTGCGGACGAACAGGCTGCAATCAACCAACAACAGCAACAACAGCAACAACAACCGCCGCCTTTCTGGAAACGAATCAATCCATTTGCTGCCTCGTCTTCTTCATCGGCGACATCATCGCTCTCGGTGCAGGATCCAGCCGCCCTCGCACCACCGGCCCAGACTGAACCGCGTCCGACTTCGAGAAACTGGTTCACCCGAACTTCATCGCCTCTCGAACAAACTCGCGCACAAACAGCTCAGGACAACTGCAACAACAACAATCACATGACTCAGACGATGAAGACCACGACCAGGAAATGGATCCCTCCCTTGGAATATTTGGTGCCTCCCGAACTTCAACTTCCAAAAAGCCTATTTCAAATCTCTTGTCTCCTCGTGACGCTCCTGTCGCTTCTTCCTCTGGCGCTTCAATACATGGACGAATGGGCAACCTGGCCCTGAGTGTATCACCCTCATTACTGCCAATGGACTACAACAACAACTATCAACAACAACAATCCCCATCCAATCCCTGGATTCGGTTCCCTTGATCGCCTCCTATTGCTCGCCCTTCCTCTGTCACTAGTAACTAGCCTCATTCGGACCTGTCTCGCCCAATCCAAATTCAAATCTCATCAGCCCAAACAATATGAATCAAATGTATCCCACCAATATGAATGCATTCAATCAAAATCAGGCTTTATATCAAAATTCAATGTATCCCTCAATGAACCCATCTCCTCAACTACAGCAGCAACAGCAGCAACAACAACAACAAGACCTTACAATCCTTATTCAGTAATGAGTCTCGACGCTATCTTGAACCATGCGGATACGTGAGCAGCAATAATGGTTCCGAGAGTGGATTCTCAAGTGATGGTGAATGGGGTGGTTCTCAAACAAGTCATCGGAGTTCGACCGGGAGTCATGTTGGCAGTCCGCGTATGAACAGTTCAGGACATGGAGGAATTGAAAAGAATTCTGGGTGTGAAACCGTTCTTGTGTATTGAGTGTGGTCGATCGGTAAGTGTTTGATTTTTTGATATGAATGGTCAGGAGAGAAACGAGAGGTTGTGAGTTTGTGAGCGAAGCGAACATGTTATAGTAGAATGTATGTTGCATGGAGGTGTGAAGAGAGACGAAGGATCTAAGAGGAAACCAGTTATAACATCAACTAATAATTACTCTCGATTTATAGTTCTTGAGGAAACATGACTTCAAACGACATGTTATTACAACGCATCATAGTTCGGAAGTGGAAACTATCCAGTGGACGTGTGCCTCCAAAAGTTCAAGAGGTTTGTATTAGGTGCATTACAATGCGAAAACTAACCTAGTGGTTTCTATAGATTGGATGGATTAAGAAGGCATCAAAAGGACGATGTCGGGGTCCACAACCAATTGGTGGACAGCCTGAAGTATATAATGGTGTGTCGGCCTGTATACTGAGAAGCGGATGTCTGAAGGATGTAATGTTTGTATAAATGACGTAATTGATGAGTAAAAGGCATTCATTTCTCTCCCCCTCATGGTGAACTATCCACTTGTTTTTTTTTCCGAATTCGGTCATCAGGCAAGCCAAAACAAGCAGCATCGGAGCTATGAATGGCGATCCCACCAACACCAGCAATAACATGATACCGCACCCGCGGCTGCGAGACTCAGTGATGATGGTGGACGCCGGAGACAACGAACCGCAATCTCAACCGCAATCGGACCACTTCATCCGGAACCTGATGGAGCCGAGCGTGCGGCACTCGAAGCTCGGCGATGAAATGCTTTCGTTTGAGTGCGGCGAAGCGATGGACGGCGTTGTGATTGGCCGGGCTGAGTCTCACTCTCTTCAAGTTGGGCTTGGACACACCGCCAACCAGGCCGCCGAAGTACCCGCATCCGAGCAGCCGG
Source organism: Rhizoclosmatium globosum (assembly GCA_002104985.1). Classification (NCBI taxonomy): domain Eukaryota; kingdom Fungi; phylum Chytridiomycota; class Chytridiomycetes; order Chytridiales; family Chytriomycetaceae; genus Rhizoclosmatium; species Rhizoclosmatium globosum. The sequence goes on along the minus strand of MCGO01000093.1, from coordinate 85,813 downwards.
TCTTCTCGTTTGGAGGCAGTGCTCAGGTGGAGCCGCTTCGGGAGGGGCGAAGGTCTGGCTGCTCCGACCGACGAGAGCCTGGCAGGAAGCAGCGACTGAGGAAGAGCGACCCCTTCGTTGCCGGGGATTCGAACTGTTTGGACTGGATAAGCCGCTGGAACTTGGGCCGGATGTGGACGGAGACTCGGCGATGCTTCAGAGACCCGAGATGGAGGCAAACCAACTCGAAGTGCCTTCTTTCTCACAGGATCCTCTACAGCTTCAACCACAACCACCAGCTATGCAGCCTATACTATACCCGGACTTTACTCAACCCCCTCCCTCAATGATGCCTGTCCCTCAGCTGGGTTCCAAGGGCCTCCCCTAAATCAACCTCCGCCGGGCTTCTTTCCCACAGTCGAACAGCAACAGCAACAACAACAGCAGCAACAACTTCATCTATTCCATCAACAACAGCAGCTGGAACAGATGCAGCAACATCAACTGCAACAATACAACTACAACAAATCCACCAACAACAGCAACACAACATTCCATTCCAAGCAGCAGCTCTAGTCGCCTCTCTAACGCCAGAACAAAGACTCACTCTCGCAGCCGAAGCAATATCTCAACAACCTATTCAACCGGTACTGATTCAGCTCCAGTGATTCACCTTCATCAACCCTGCATTCACACCTGTTCTATTGACTCCCACTCCTGCACCTGTACAAATGCAACCATCCCTGGACTTTACATCAATGCAATTCCAATCTGATATCCACTCTATTCCATCAATCCTCGACAACCTGCATCCGGGAAAATCATCACTCTCTCGACCCCTGATACCGCAAGAACCTACTCTCTTGGCTGCAATTACGCCGGAAATCTTAAACCCTGTTCAGCAACAATTTATTCAGCCTCCAATTGAGCACGTGGTTTCTCAACCACCCCAGCAATCAGTGGTACCACCAGTAACAGCACCGACGAGTATGGAAGGAATAGTGGGAACGACGATGAAGATTCGGACGCGATGATTGATGACCTTACATTTCAGCCAAAACTGTGGTTTCTGCAATGACCGCAGAACCTCAACAGCAACAACAGACGGAACAGAAACTGAAGAAACGGATTTCGTTCTTGGGTGGATTGAATGCCTCGGCTTCATGGTTCTCGCGAAATAATGGGACCGTTGAACAGCAAAGTGGAGGCAATGAGGAGGAAATGGACAATAATCGGAAAAAGCTTTCGCGACGGCTGTCGAGACCGCTTAGTGCGCTGTTTGGAGGTGGTGCCTCGGCTCAAGTGAAGGAAGAAGCAAATAGTGATGGCGACGATGAACGCGGTGAAGATCAAAATAACGTTGAGACAAGTGCCATGAAAGAAAAGAGTAACGTGTCGACTTTGAAAAAGAGGTTGAGCACGATAGCGTTGAGTCTTGGTAGCGGAAAGTGAGTTTTTTTGTTGCAACCTGTCGTACTCCATTCTCGAAAACTAACTTGTACTACTATTAAGATCCTTGTTCTCAAAAGTCATTGAATCACCGCCATCGCCATCTCCGCTTGATCAGTCAATTCTACCAACTCCAGTCACTACTGCAGAGTGTATGGATGTACAAGGAAACGATTCCGACGATGGAGACTTTTCAACAACAGATGTGGACTCAAAGTTTGGAAGTCTTGGTCGTAAAATACCTGCTCTAGATTCAGAGGTTTCGAGTATCAGTCGTGCTTCTGAAATCGAACGAGGTTCTGTTGGTGGATCTGCAGCTATGCCGTATGTCTGCACACATTGTCAACGGCCGGTAAGTTGGACGAAAATGATGTCGTAGCATTTCTAACGCGTTTTTTGTGACTTTGCAGTTTTTGCGGAAACATGATTTGAAGAGACACGAAACAACCACTCACGGAGGCGGGACTTTCAAGTGTGAAACGTGTCCAAAGACTTTTACAAGGTATGCATTTAGCTGAGGTGTTGAATAAGGATTACTGATTGTCTCCGCTTTAAGGAACGATGCATTGCAAAGACACATTAAGGGACGATGTAAAGGACTGAGAGGGATTGCGAAAGGTTAATGGCTCTTATTTAGCTCGACATTAGTTTATTGCTGTTAATATATCACCTTTAACGTATTTGTTGAATCTTGATTGGCTTTCCTGTTGCTGAGAATTTCACTGACAACTTAAGACGCAAGACACAAAATGAAAACGATTACCTCACCAGTTTCCCACCAATTTTTATGGCCTGACGTAAGGGGCGAACAACGTGACCACAACCAAAACCTCAAGCCTATAGTCTGTAGCTGACTCATTATGAAGTATTTGCAAAGAATTCTTGAATGCTGCCTTGTCGTACTTACGTACAGGACAGGTGCTCATAAGTAATTACCGGTAGGTGTCATAAAATTGTGGAGGGATTTGAACGTAAAGAAATCCTGTAGAAATTATTTCCATACAGCTGGCGACTTTCTTATTATTCGGTGTCTGAAGAGCAGGTGACAAACCAGAATCATCAAATTTGCCGGTTCGGATGACGGGAACAAAAGCCTTGACCCGGGCAAAATTTTATAAGGTGATGAAGACAAAGGCCGGGCTCTCCCTAAAAAAATCAAAAGTCCTTCCCAATCAACTGCTTCGCATTCTTTCACTCCCAAATAACCCATCAACCAACTATCAAGAAAAATGTCTCCCGACCACTTCCTCCTTGAAGCACAATCACTCTTCCACCCTCTCTCGAACCCACACCGCTCACACGCACCTCTGCCAGCAGACCTCGCCGCGCATTCGGCGGGTTTAAATCAAGTCTTAGGAAGTACCTTGGCAGCAAGGGGATGCGAGGACTCGACGCTCGCCGTCATTTCTTGCGCCTATCTCGGAGATATGGGAGACAAAGGGTTGTCAGCTCACCTGTCATAGAGCCTAGTGTGGCTCATCAATCCCAGCAGCAGCTTAAGGACTCCTTTTACACTCCAGACTTGAAACCGGCTCAGCCAACCTTTTGTGATATGCTGTCAACTTGCACCTCTCACTTGGAAAAGGTTTCGTGGCTGTGGGACATCAACCCGAACACTAATCAGACACAAGGCGAGAGCATGACTCGGAATTGGAAGTGACCCCTGTACCTCTACTATACCCACTTAATTGAAGTAATTCTCCTCAAACGAATGGCTAGCTTCCTAATGATACAACTAATGTTTGCTCAATACCCTTATTTTTAAGTCTCTAATTGTTCTTCTTTTTACTTATGATAATCGAATAAACTCAGTATAGATAGTAAAGGTATATGGTTACAATTGCTTCTATTAGTTGAATGGTGGTCAACAACGTCAGATAGTGGAGGTAGAACCAAAATGGCTGAACACAAAGCCATACAATAAGATCCATTGGGAGAAAGCCACTCTGGTTGTTAGCTTTGAAGGGCAGCGACATGCTTCGACTAGTGTTATATATTGAGCTTTTGGTCAACAACCTGTTATGCGGAGCTCCGACTTGTACCATCAAATAGGCCTTCGTTCACTCACACGGAGCGAAATAAAGCTCTTATATTCAGCGCATTAATATGTATGAGGGCTCAGTTGAAAAGAATAGGGCAAGTACCAGTATTTGTCACCATTGGAGATCGGGGGTCACGTTATCCAGTCAACTATTGTAATATCTGCATGAGTTCCTCTCCCGCTTTGACAATTCTATAGTATAAAGGAAGCATGTTATTTTTTCCTTAGGAATCGATGTTTGCAACCATCACTTCCGTGTATCACCCTCCGACGTTGGAGATTCCGAGCACAATTTTTTTCACCTTCTGGGCCAGGCCTTTAAGAGCCACTGGTTGTTGAGCAGTGATCAAAAACGTGTAACAGTTTCATTTTTGTGTCTTTACTAATCCACCCTGACGGAAACCCACAATCAAATATGTTGACACTGAGCCCCGAACAATACCTGCTGGACATACAGTCCATGTTCGAAGATGATCACTCAAATCAATCACTCAAAGAGTGTTCTGCAGCACAACTTCAGGTGGCATTTTGTGGCTTCAAGTCAAGTCTCCGTTGCTACCTTAGCAGCAACAGTCTAAGCGGCTATGATGCCAGACGGCACTTTCTACGAGTCTCGCGGAGGTTTAGCGGCGACTAAGATCCGGAGTTGTAAATTGCAAAGTTCGACACTCCTGTGCCCAATGGCTTTAGCATCCCACGCGTGCCCGAAAATGATTACTTCCAGAAGCGTCTGAGCATCTCAAAATAGCATTTAACCAACCTTCATCTACAACTCTGGCCGCTTTGTCAGTGCATATGCATGCTGCGGATTATGTGAATCAATGAGTAATCGCTCAAGCCATAATTCCTGTTTCAAAGCCATGTATCATCTGCGCAACACATTATTGTTATCAAAGAAGTCTTTATGTGAATAAATATGTATATCCTGTTCTTCGGCTGCCCCTTAAATGCCAACCCAATTGAAATTGTTGTGATATCCTGTTTGCGCAATTCACAACATGCACAGTACTCTGAATCTTAGTATACACTGCTGAGCCTGCTAAGATGAATATACTGCCGAAATGAGTGAAGCAAGACACTGAACGGTAAGTTCGGCACCAAAGTTGATATCTGCACTGCCTCTTCCGACCCAACATGGTTTCATCACTCTCATTCAATTCGTGCGACATAGGAACGTACCAAACGAAGCCTAAATCAGCTAGCTCGTATAATCACCTACTGGATTTTCAACATTCATTCAGCAGGCTGACTTTAAAGAATTAGTCAACACTTAAATTACTGACTATCGCCCTTATTTTCGGGATCAGTGATCACGGAATCAAAAACATCCGGAAAAAGACATTGAGTTCAAATTCAATTTATTTTGCGATGCCACTCACGGTACCGCTACTTCCATTAACACTCCACACTTTCTTCTTACGCCGATGTTCCAAACTGGTTCGCGAAAACGAACTTTTGACAATATGGAGTGGAACATCTTTTCCCATAGATACAGTTTGTTCCCATGCGCTTTACAAACTCAGAAATATTTCGGACGGATGCATTCGCTGTTGTACGGAAAACACGTATCCGGTCATGTACGCGTCGAAACAGGCGGAATGGTAGGTTTCAAACAAGGAGGGGGTGATTGGCGGAAGGGTGTTTGGGATTGTATTGGTATAGGTGTTAGCTCAGTTGATGCTGTTGCTGAAGCAGTGTACTGGTTGTTGTTGGTACTGTGACAGGATCAATTGATCCATCCGTCAATGACTTTGATTTCTTCCTTTGATTCAATTGCGCTTCCAGCTCTTCCGCATCCAAAATAGTGTCGAGATCATGTGATTTATGGCAGGCAGGGCCGTTCGGGCAATACCCATGGGACTGCATGACAAGAGGAGAATGGCTGAGTTGACAATAATGAAACAATTACAAGCACTCACAGCATATTGAACGCAATACAGTCGCTTCTCATCCTTCTCCGCCTGTTTGGTTCTCTTGGTAGTCTTTTTTGATTTCAATGTGTCTGGTAGTTTGGTGAGAAGTTTAAAGGAGAGCGTAGCACTGATTTGACCGTTTGGAAGTAAGATGGACGCTGGAACGGACGGATTTGCTTGGATGGCTGGTGAAAGGGATAAATAGGGGTGATAGGACTTCAGCATCTTCCTTTCGCTATATACAAATAAAGTTAACGAGTTTTCTAGATGTATGACAGCGATGGAGCTCAATCGCTCTCGCTCGTCTCTTTGCAACTTCCAAGAGAGCCAGCCTTCGTGTTTGATATTTTGACTTTGCACTACTTCGGTTTATCCTTCGGTGGAGATTCCAAATACATCATATCTTCTTTCCTCACTAATACATACTATTTTCTGAACAGGTAGCCCAAAAACGATGCCCTTTCACGCGTCACGTAATCTGCTACGAACTTTGTGTCCACAAGACCGGCAGGGAACATATCAGCAAGATCGGCCACAAAAGTATCAAGCTCCTCTGGCAATTCCGCGTAAAATGATTGATAGATGAACATGAGGTCAAGCAAGCCATTGTGAATAACAATTGGGACGTTTAAAGACAGGATATAGACAAACAGGTCGCGAATGAGTTGATTTGGGGTCCCTGGTAGTGAGTAATCGCTTGAGTCGTTCCCTGGTTTGAATGGCACAGCATCTTTCCAATGTTTGTTGAAGTCAAAGTTGTGGTCGCTGAGAAAGGCTGCAGCAGCTGGTTCGAAAACAACGTTTCCCATTGAAGTAACGCAGAAGTCCAAAGCCGCCGCTGAATCATCCGCTGAGTCATCCTTTCCTTGTTGAAAAGCGGCGACGCCAAACGAAACAAGCCCGCGCGTGGTCGCCGTTGTTCGCAGTGCCGCGTACCGGACCCGCAAATCCTGGGCCCGCGTCGCCGCCGAGTCGCCGAGTCCTGTGAATTCGCAGTCGAAGCTGATGAACGATGCGCGGCTGAGCTCAAGTCGCAGCCGTGGACTCAGCGCGCCAATGTTGAAGCGGGTCACTCGTGTTGCCTCCATTTCAGAAGTAGTTCTAAATCCCTTTTTGAAAACAAACAAAAACAAAGCATAAACACAGAAAAGTAACAACAAAATAGACAGAGCACAAACTTCACTCTACTCCACTCCGAACCCGGCTGTCAATTCAATAGCCATCGACAGCTTCTTCTCCAGCACCTCAAACGACTTGTATGGCGGCAGGTCAAGACGGTTAAAACATGTGTGTGACTTTGGCAAAGAATCAATCTCTCCAGTCTTTTCAATACAGAACCTTCGTGGACCGTCGGATCCTTGCAGGTCCTTGAATCCGTTGACAGGAATTCGCGATGTTCCTGTCACAAACTGAAGCAAATTGGCCTTCTTTTCATTGTCCCACTCCTTGACGCACTGTGATGATAAAGAGTCAGTTGAGGTGCCATGCAACAAATATACATCAAGAAACACTCACCCGCCAGAACATTTTCACAGTTTCGTCATTCTCAGTGTATCCTCTGTAATCCGTGTTCTTCATCCAATCATCCATATCTACTTCAGCGAGTCCTCCAATCAACAACTCCAATTCCTGAGGATTGAACACTGTAATCATATCTTGAGGCACAATCTCATTGAAACCTTGAGCAAAAGCCTTGAACTGCTCCTCGACACGTTTGTTGATTCTCCATTCACAGAAGAGTTGAACGTACTCTTGCTTGTTCTCGTCAGTTACTTCAATATCCCGTCCACCTTCCTTCAAATCGATAGTCACAATTTCACCAAAGATTTCCGCTTCGGTACTGAAAGTCAATTCAAGGACATCTGTGATTGAGTTTTCAAGCATCCATTGGAGTGACTTGTATTGTTGGGCATCAATGGACTCCATGTCAGAGATGGAAACCTTCTTTCCAAGAATCAACTTGTAGAAGGAGACGACAAAGAAGGCGTCGAGGAATCTTTGGTGGAAAACAGCGAGACCGACGACACGACCAATGAATTTGAAGTAGTTCAAGTGTTCAGGGTTGACGGCCGAGTTTGGATTAATTTGCAGGGTGTAGTTGTCGTGCGCGGCGTATTCGAACAGACTGTTGTACAATGCGTTAATGTAAATCGGAAATATCCAAGAAACTACAACTCACCAATAGAATGGGTTAAACATCTCCTTACTCATCAAGAAGAAAAATTCTCGACTCAAACCTCCATAATCCAATCCATCCTCTCCATGGAACTTGATCATCAGCTTCTTCTTCAAATCAACTGCTGGGTGTCTCATAATCTCAGCATATGCATCCTCAAACAAGTTGCTTCTTCGGATTGTGATGTGGCAGTTTCCAGGATGCATACGCATGGATGGTTGCGACCTGAAGTAAACCACCTTTTTCCTGAAATCACGCTTATATTGAGGAACATTTGCGTCGTTGGAAGGCATACGTGGGTCATCCCAAGTTGTGATTTTGGACGAGTGGTCAACAAAGTAGATACGGTTCGTGTTAGTGATACGCATTTCCCAGCCAGAGGGGAGGGGCCCGAATGTGGCGGCGGTTTGAGTTTGCATTTGGAGGAGGTAAGCTTGGGCTTGGCCTGGAGTCATATTTCCGGTTGGGGCGGTGACGCGGCGGTCGCGACGAGGGTCGAGCCAGGTGGTTGTTCGAGTGTTGTGGTCAACGAAGTAAGAGCGACCGTCTGATGTCATACGTTGTTCCCAACCAGCTGGGAGTGGTCCGGTTGGTGCCGCGGCTGCACCTGTAGAAGCAGCGGTAGAAGCAGCAGCAGTCGTTGGAGGAGTGGAACCGTTAGTGGCACCAGAACCAGCAAAGTTGAGACCAATGTTGTTGAACCGCTGGAGTTCGGCAGCAGTATTGGCCGAGGTTGCAGCAGCAGAGGCCACAGAAGTACTAAAAAGACGACGTATAAGGTTTAAAACAATCAGTATTAACAAGAAACTCACGTGGAAGGGCGCTGCCAAGTTGTCTGTCTCGTGTTGTGGTCAACGTAGTAGGTTCGTCCCATATGGTCTGTTCTGCGTTCCCATCCAGTCGGTAAAGGACTGCAAGCAATCGGTTATGAAAACGAACAAATAATGAAGTGAACTCATACCCCAAATTATCTTCGGTGGCAGATAGTTGTCTTCCTACAGCAGCTGGTTGAGATTGAGCAGTGGGTGTTCTTGCGGCAGACTGTGGCTGAGGAATAGAAACACTTGGAGCCGTGCCTGGAGTACTGCTCAAATTCTGCTGACTTCCATTTTGCGAGCTGATGGAGTTGATAGAAGGTCTTGACGAAACTGAAGGAGCACCCAAATGTCCCCCACTCGCAGCTCCAGTAAAGTTGGTGCTGAAGTTGACCATAATCTTTCCGCAAACTGGATCCGTAACAGTTGATGATTTCGAGAGCTCCTTAGTGATCATTTCCTCTCCTCCTCTGCTGATATCGAAAATCTGTCCCATCTGGTATGTTGCCATTCCCAAGAATCCTTGATTCCTTGATTTCGTCCATTGCTTTTGATCAAATACTTGAATAGTAATGGTGGCAGCGTTTGACAACGTGCTATGGGCGTTGAGTGGTTTCAGCTCTAAGTTTCATGAGGATGATTTCAGTGGGGCTTACACATCAAATGACTCATTCCAGTATGGATTCAACGTTTTACGAGAAACTTGAGTTGTCTTTGTTTGCTCGCCGTTCACACTGTAATGAAAGATGGATTAGATCCAGGCAAAGAAAGATTCGCTCCCGATTCAGGTGGATCGCAACATCCTATTGCATGTTGCTACGATTGAATACGTACGTAATAACGGCAAATGGATCCGGGAGACCTGTGTCGTCACAGGTTAGCAAGACTCACAAAAGGGGTATCCACACTCACGAAACACTTCTCGCTTCACAAGTCCATCCGCGGCAACAACTGCGTTTATCGAAGAGATTCGGTTAGAACAGACTGCCAGGTGGGGAAAAGAGATCAAATTGATTGAGGTGCTGATGTTTCATGTCGACTATGCTATCTTCCCCGGCTGGCTCCAAAAGCCCCGACGATCGTTGAATGAAATGAATTGTGTACCTGTAATGCGGACTGTTCTGGTGCTGTAAGCGGAGGTTAGTGAGAGGGAGGGTATGATCAAGAGGGAGAACATACTCTGATGCACTCATTTGGGGATAGATGTGGACTATAAAAACTTCGGCTGTGTGGGACTACGCTGGTTTGTAGCGGTAGATCAAGTGACTGAAGCTGTGTAGGAGGGTATCCACCAAAAGACCGTTTTTGTGAACTTCTTTTCAGTGAGCACAGCGCACCCCCTTCCCTCTCTATATTGGATTACGAACAAACAAGTACTGAATTTCTCGATTTCCAATTCAGAAACGCAGTTGGAGGGTAAATTCGTATTGATGGTACACCACATCAGTCAGCAGATCCAACATGAAATACCTGAATATTCACACTTTATTACAATTACTGCATACGCAAAATCAGCAAAGGCGTCTTCTCAAACGCTTCCCATTCTCCTCCAAAATCACTAACAAAATCATTGCCAAAATCACTCAATCCCACTTCTGCATTCCACGATAACTCCCAACTCCCTGCCCTTGTTTTCAAGCTTCTTAAAAACAGAACCAAACGTAAGACTTTGCCTTTGTGCGATCGGCCCATTCCGAAAATATACATCCGAAACCTTAACAAACACTCTTTTGAGGCCACGCAACTCTACCAACAAATAAGACACAATTTGTTTAAGTAGTTTCTTGCTGGTATACGCTGGAAAGCTTAGAAACAGGGTCTCGATTTGTTGGAATGATTCCTTGACGTCTTTGCATTGCTGAATTGCTGATACCCACTGTTCCACCGCGTTTCCGTTTAACTCCGACCACCCTATTCCAAAGCTTTGGAAATTCGAAGCCTTCATCATGGAAACAAATTGTGTAATACATATTGGAAATGGGTACAGCGGCCCATCCACGCATAGATGCTTCAAACTCAAACACTGCTGCAACCATTCTGCTTCTGGGGGGCCGAATCCTTCCATTCCTCTAATCGTAAGTGTATTCAGGTTTTTCAAACTCGTCAAGTATGGAAGAATTGCTTCAAGTGGCTCAACAAAACGATTCAAAACTGAAGTAGCTTCTTTCGGTAGCCTATCTAGAAGCAACGTTGTGAGATTTGGTGTTGATTGCAGTAGAAGCCCGATGCTGATGCAGAACGCTCGATCGGCACGGCGAAGCATAACTTTCTCGGCAACTGAATGCAGCACATTATCATCGGGTCCAGTCGTGTAGCAAACATTCCAATGGTCAATCTGGAATAAAGTAGACAAACCCATCATCCATTTGTCTCCCTCCTCTTTTGAAACTTTCGCAGCATCTTCAGTCGATCTCACGTCGGTACCTCTGGCGCGCAATATAATTTTCTTCACATTAAGTCCTGCAATATGCTCAAGTACATGTTTCAGAGCCGTGTCAAATTCATCGCGGTTACGAAATTGAGTTGGAATCTTCCAAACTAGAAGACTAACGAAATCAATCTTCTCATTGGTATGATAAATGCTTGCCGTTGGTGTGAAAAACGGGTTCATTGGCTCATTGAGGTGCAGAGGGCTTTGAAGTTGGAAAGGTGGTTGTTCCGACCTGGCGGAGGAGTTGACCAAGTACTTTAACAAAGGCAAAGCGGCGGGTTTTTTGTTGCAGAAGAGGAACTCAACATCGTAGAGTATAGATACGGGCATGGATTTGATGTTGTTGTTCCAAGATCTGGAGACATGACGAAGAGGCAAGCGATACTTCAGAGGAATAAACTCCAAGACGCTATGAAGAAGGATTCGTAGGAATTTTGAAGTCTTGGATTCAAGTTCGATCACAACGCAGCGAATGCAGTGGCCAAGGTTATCAGAAAGGGTTCCGCAGCTCGCACAGTTTCCACTCAACATTTTGCGAAAAGATGTAAACAAAGATATTTTTATTTTACTCATTTCACGAAAAGCGAGATCCTTCATTAGACCACCACCATGGCTATTCCCTCAACTTCAACGCGAACAAACCCAAGCGAATCAATCCCTATAACGTGCACAACCGCGTTGCTCTTGAAGTTTCCTCGAAACACAGGGCATCCAAACACACAACCGCGCCATTTATCATCTACAAAGACTTCCCACCGTTCGCATTCATTTCCATTCACCGAATCCCACCCAATGCTGGCCCAACCATCTCTCGTCACATCCATAACCGTGAATATATAATCTTCCATTTCTAATTGACTCGGTTGCTGTGGATTTGAGCCAACATATAATTCACCTATCCAAATTGAGCCGCTCATGCCATCATCGCCAATCATGATTCCCACTTCAGCCACAAAAGCGCCAGCTTCACCGCTATTTGAGGAATTTAACGTAGAATTAACATTCGCTTCTAATAGACTCCACTCTCCGTGAACCATCGCAACAGAGTCAACAATAATTGTTTCAGATCCATCAGCCGCACTTATCTTGAAGAAAATGCTTACGGCGCTGAGACACAGTATTGTAGACTTGTATCGAAAACGAATAACAGTTGTTGGAGTAATTTCGACTCGAATCCGTTGTATAGGAATGTAAGTCCACGCTTTTTCACTTGTTTTGCCGGGAAGGAGCTTAATTTCGAGGGAGGAACCGCCAGACCAAGATTCAGCATCACTGACGCAACGACTAAAACGTGACACAGCGGCAGATGGTTCCAACTTTGGTTTAATCTCGGAAAACGTTTTGATACTTTGAGACGTGATAAACGACGGTGTAGGAGATTGTCGACTGAGGTTAAACCAATTTTCGTTTGAAATCACTTTTCCTGCCAACGAGTAGGAAGAACCGAATCCACGATCAAAGTCAGTGAAAAGGTAATCTCGCGTTCCACTTTGTCTGACTTCGATATAATCTGAGACGGATCCCAAGTCAGTTGGATCTTCGCGAGTCGAGTAAGGTTTTGCATCGTCTTCTTGGGGAGGAAAAGGTGGGTTCAAAAAGCCCGCTGGCTCGCCGTGCCAGAGACGTTTTTCAGCAGCATCGAATAGTTCGTGTCCAAGAAATTCGTAGGCCCAGGCTGGAGCAAAGATGGCTGTTGAAAGTCCTTGAGCGGTAATTTCACGAAGAGCCTATTGATTTTATAAGCCAATAGCTAAGACTGAAAGCATACCTTATGAACGTTGAATCCTCCTCCACCAAACGTATTCCGTCCCCATACATCAATGCCATAATAGACATCCTCGCGTCGAGATCCTACTACTGCAGCAGTTTGTCGAGGATAATCCTGCTTCCATGTATAATTCACAAATATTCCGTCGCATACATCAAAGAATGGCTTGTTTTCATCATTTACTCTATCCTGCCACCTCAGTTGACCATGAATCGTCAGTGAATCGTACCATAGTACTTTCCCATGGGGAATTGTTTCTTTCAGCTTACAGGTAAGATATTGCAGGAATTCCTTCATTGCAGCTGCATGGGAAGATGCCAGCTCTCCTTCACTTCCAAGACCACATTCAATATTGATAAACCAGCCGTCAAAGCCGTAGAACTCGGCCAATTGAATCAATTTATCCGCGAAATAAGGAGAGAATGAGGACGCAGGGTATTCAGGCTTTCGCGGCGTTGATTCATTATCTGGGACAGACACAATTGGAGTGGCATCATAGCCTGGACCATACAGGAGCCTCAAAGTATCTTGCACGGAAGCATCCCACTCTGTAATTAAGGTAGCGTAGACAAAGACGCCGTTTGAGTGAGCAGCATTTGTCCAAGTGTTTGGCGGAATTGTAATTCGATTGTGAGAAAAGTAGACCCAGTCGTCGATGAGGGCCCAGTTCTGAAACGAGTAGTTTTTCGAGTTCTTTTTCGAGATTGAGCCGAGCGAGAAGGCGTCGTCGTTGTATCCATTGGCCATGTCGTGGCAGACGAGGACGCGTGGCCCGGGCGTCGACGGCCGATTGCGCAATTTGATTGACGATGCGTGCACTTTGGCGCGGTTTGTTGGCTGCCATTGGTCGAGGGCGGCGAGGGACGCGAGCGGTTCGATGCGGAACGACATTTCAAAGAACAAGAAATAAAGTACATGGCCATTCTTTATTCATTGAAAAGAAGAGATCAGGCTCCATTCACAACCATCGCCCATGTCAACTTTGGTTGTACTCCAGTTTTGTTCACTACATCAAATCCAGTGTGTCCGACAAACATGGTACACTTGTATTCAGTGCCATTGTCATCAACTTTCACTGGAACTGTCGCGTAACCTGCTGGAATATCTTCGGTCTTGATGACTGGGTATTCCAATCCATCAATTGTTTCACCCGTCCAAGTCGTGACTGTCAGTGTGTCTCCTTGCCACTCCCCCTTCTCCGTGAAAACAGCAAACGCAGATAGCCATCCACTGATATATCTTGGCCCAGATCCGGTGGACGTGTAATGACAGATCCTTTGGAAAAACTCCACATTCACATTACCTCGAGCAGCATTTACAAGTTCATCAAGAATCTTTGAAAGCATGGCAGACCACTTTGCTAACTCAGGTCCATACTCTTCAAGCTTCTTGACGCGTTGTTGAATGTCTTCCCAGTCTTGAACTGTTCCAAGGATTGTCATATTCGGAATCCCACACATCAAACTCATCTTGTACGTGAAATACTTTTGCATGGCCGTCATGAGAACGATACTTCCGACAATTCGGTCATTATCTGTTGTGGTGGAAAAAGAGGGTTTCACCCAATCACACACAGCCTCATCTGTGATGTGCTCATGCATCAAGTTGGCCATCTCTTTGGCAAGGAGACCATAGTCAACGGTTGTGAGGCTTCCGACAGCACGGATCTCGAGCTCTTTTTGGCCTTCGTGAGCAACAAACTTTGAGCGAATAGATTCAGCATTTGCATTCACGAAGCGGCTGAATTGAAGCATGATTGCAAGCCAGATATCATCAGGACGAATGATTAGATCATGGTGCTGGTTGTAGGCACGAATGACTGCATCGACGAAGCCGTTGGATGTTGGGACAAAGGATTGATTGGTTTGTGTGCTTTGTAACACTGAAGTTCCATTGATTGAGCGATATTCGTGGAAGTTTGACAAATAATGATCTGTGGCAGGCTCATCTGGTACGTAGATGTATACGTCTTCGGCCTTGTTCTCTGGAGTGACGGCGAAAGTGATTCCAGAACTCATTTTGGAACTCAGAAAGACACACAACAGAAAGTGCCACGTTTTCATTCCAAGTTTTTGAACTTTTAAAGGATTCAGATTATCTCTACGAAATCAAATCATAAAACGCGACACCAAAAAAGTCCAGTAATACTCCAGCAAGAACAACCCATCCAAACCATTTCGCTCCTCTAAACCGCTTGGCTGCGTCCCCACGGCTCTCTACTTGGAATCCACCAACCATCCATATATAATGAGCAGCAGCACCCAACACACTGACAGCATAAAAAATTGCACCATGTCCATTCATGTAACCTGCAAGCGCCAAGAGTCCCGTTGACGCTACACTGAATCCAGCCAAAATCGGTTTGATATTCTTGTCAAACAACAATGCAGTTGATTTAACACCAGCGTGAATGTCATCATTCTTGTCTTGAACTGCATAGATTGTGTCATACACCATTGTCCAGCACCATCCAGATAGGTACAGGGGTACAGCAACGTATGGGTTTAACGAACCAGTGATGGCAGACCATCCGAGAAGAGCTCCCCAGTTGAACGTCAGTCCAAGAATTGCTTGAGGCCAGTACGTCACGCGTTTCATAAGTGGATAGATGATTACGAGGGAGAGCGACGCGGCACCCAAGAGAATACTATCAAGAGTCAAAACATTAGATCGTACATTGATCCAACCAATATTCAATACTCACGAATACCAATTCAATTGCGTCAGAATCGCAAGTCCGACAGACAACTGAAACCCAAGAAAACACCATGCTTGAAAATAAGTCAATTGACCAGCTGCCAAAGGTCTTGACCGTGTTCTATCCACTTTCTTGTCAAGATCCTTATCCCACATATCATTGATTGTGCATCCAGCACCTCGCATTACAAACGCACCGACACCAAAGAGAGTCATCATTTTCGCCATGGACAAGATAATGTTGATTGTTGGTTCAATGTGTAGCAGAGAGTACCCTGCCATTCCGATTGCCCACGAGCCTGGCAGGAAGAGGAGGTATGAACCAGCAGGACGATCTACCCTTGCTAATCGCAGGTAAGGTATCAGTTTAGGTGGTAGACGGTTGAAATAGTCAGGGATAGGTTCTAGTTGGATATTTGGTGGAAAGTTGACAGCAGTTGTTTGAGGAGTTGGAGGTGGGTTTGTTGTTGATGTTGACGTCGAAGTCCTCGTAATTGACCATCGATGTGAGTAATGAACTGGATACAACGAAGCAGATAGTCTGAATGCATTAGGCAGACCAGGCTGCAAAAGCCGAACACAACCAAACAAAGTTCTCATTCAATTGGTTTTCTTTTTTCGAGCTTTCAAACACACGACACACACAACACACCTCCCAAACAAATCCTTCCTCCAAATGCACATTCCTGGACGAACACTCTCGGTGTTTTCAAAGCGGCTTCAAACAACCGTCTCGGAAGCGCAGGCCGCCTCGCTTCCGATCCTCCGAGCGTCGATCCCGCGGCTGTCTGTGTTTCCGCAGATTGGCGTTCCGTCGATTGTTCCGGCCGCGCGCGTGATTCGGCCATCGCTTCCGGCCCAGTCGTCGCCGCCGCGCCCGGTCTACGCCGTCGATGCCCCGGCGAGTGCGAAGCCCGTTTGGACGACGAAGGCGAAGAGAACCGGTGTCGTGGGCATCAAGAGGGGAATGACTGCTATCTGGGATGCTTGGGGCCAGATGACTCCAGTCACTATCTTGCAGGTACGCATCAAGGATCTGGGTGGTCTTGGCTGTGAGGGACTGCAGTTCATGCACAAGGAGACAATCACCATGTTTACTACTGGATTCATGTATCAGAAGAGGTTGAATTACTTGTGCGAAAAGGCAGAGTGGAACGAGGCGGATAATATGGAGTTTATCGTCAACAACACACGAATTCTAACACACAAATCAGATCGTCGATTGTGAAGTTATCAAATCAAGATATAGCAAAGCATGTGGATCATATATGGTTGAAGTTGGTGCCGTTAATGAAACCAAATCCTACCGGGTTCGCCGACCCCAACTCGGCCACTTCCGCAGAGCCTTGGTCACACCAAAGAAGAAGCTTACTGAATTCCGTGTATCTCCTGATGCTATTTTACCTACTGGTGCGTGCAGCGATAATAAGTTTGAATTCGAAGACTGATTTCGCAACAAATTATTCAGGAACCAAATTGACTGCGATGCACTTCCTTCCTGGCCAGTTTGTCGACTGTCAAGCAAAAACTACCGGAAAGGGATTCCAGGGTCCAATCAAGCGATGGGGATTCAAGGGTCTCAGAGCCACTCACGGTGTTTCCTTGTCCCACAGATCTGGAGGTTCCACTGGTAACCGTCAGGTAAACATCTACTCTTTCTGTTACTTAGTCGAACTTATAAACTAAGATTTTATTTTCGCCTTAGCTTCCAGGTAAAATCTTCAAGGGTAAAAAGATGGCTGGTCGTATGGGTGGAAGAACACGTACCGTCCAGAACTTGCGTATCATGAAAATAGATACAGTGCACAATC
This sequence comes from Rhizoclosmatium globosum, assembly GCA_002104985.1. NCBI lineage: Eukaryota > Fungi > Chytridiomycota > Chytridiomycetes > Chytridiales > Chytriomycetaceae > Rhizoclosmatium > Rhizoclosmatium globosum. The sequence continues at coordinate 68,733 of MCGO01000093.1, read as the reverse complement.
TGTTGTACGTCAAGGGTGCTGTTCCAGGCCCTGAGCACAAGTACGTGCGCATCAGTGATGCAATTCGTAAAGGATGGCATGGTCTGTGTTTCCCTGAAGGTGCTGCTGTTCCATTCCCAACCTTTACTGGAAGCATTGAAGGTCTTGAGCGGGAATTGATGGCGCCTGCTCCAAAGGAGGGTGAGAAGGATCCTTTGGCCAGAGCTAGAAGAGAGATTGAGAAGTAAGCTGGTTGACTGGTTTGCGTTGGGGTTTTGTGGATGATGGCGATGATAATAAACGAGTTTTATATCGGAAACAATCTAAAACGAATTATTGGCTCAAGCAAATAACGAAAAAAACAACCAATCAATAGTGGTATGGCAAGTATCGCCCAGCTGTACGTTTAGCTTGTTGCTGTCTCTGCCTTTCACGATCACGACCCATCGCAGCTTCATACTCCTCCCTCGAACAAAGCATAGCACGGCCATTCCCATTATACCCAACACTAAACCGTTCAATCTGAGGCTCATCATCAGAATCGCCAGCTCCAATTTCCAACGGCTTCCTACCCTCAATCCCAGCTACAAGATCCTTCACACTGATCAATCTACACCCCGTTTCTCGCGCTTTTGAAACTTTCGATATCCCAGGCTCCTTTCCTACAATTAGGAGAGTTGTTTTTCCAGAGACAGCGGCACGGACTTTCGCGCCAAATGATTCACAGATGTCACGAAGACGATCTTTACCGAGGTTCAGACCTGTTCCACCGCCGATTTCGGGGAATAGACCTGTAAGTACAATTGTGTGACCATGTAGCGCGTTCGGGTCTGCACCGTTGATTCCTGGGCGTGGAATTATGAATTGATTGGAGGAGTTGAAGCGTGCTAGAGATGTAGATGGTGGTGGGGGAGGTCGATGAACTAATTGTTGCTGAATGATTGGGTGCTCTTGTTTGATATACGATGGTGGTTCAATCTGGTGGGGACGGAACGTGTTCCTGTCAAAGTTACTCCCACTACTCTTGCCGTTGTATCCTGATTCATGTTTCATATCAAACGATCCATCAAATCCACTGTCAGCGCGGTTCAAAGGAACATCGTGACTTCCACCGAGTGGAGCTTTGTAGCGATAATTGGCCCAATGCCTCTTATCCATAATATGGACCACAATTTTAGCTTGATCCACATGAGGCAGTCGGTTGAACCCACAAAACAATACTTCGTTCATACTTGAGATGGCCTCCACGAAGGAGGAAGGATCTTTGCACGTGTCCGGATCTGGAACACCCTGCCATATCTTTTGCGGGACACGCCAACAGTCCAGATGAATCCAGCGAGAATACGTTCCTGATTCGTAATCCAAAGATCCGACGCGAATACTGTCTTTGGCGATGAAGGGGTTCGCAGAGCAGGGTCGTGCACTGATTGTCGTTTGGCATTGACTTCGTCCGCTCTTTGCGAGTTCAACTTTGTACTGGGGCACGAGCTCTTCAGCAGCGGCGCGGTAGAACTCGAATGGTTTTGGCGGTGCACGCGATGTTGGAGCAGCGCGTGGTCGTTGGCTTGGACGGCTGCTTTGACGAGGCGGCGCCGCGGCTTCGGCAGTTGCGGCGCTGAAAAACGATGCGCAAAGTTTCTCGGCGAACATGTGGCGCAGAGCTTCGAAGGCTTCGTTGACGGCGCGGAAGGCATCAGCGTTACCACCCTTGTCCGGATGGTGAATGAGAATGAGCTTGAAGTAGGCTTTTCGTATCGCGAAGAATTCAGCTTCGATTGTTGGAATCCCGGCGAGGGAGGCTGCCGTGAGCCCAAGGGTAGATAGGCATGCAGTCACGTTGGTCATTCAATAGATAAAAACGAACACCATACTTCATTCAGTGAAAATTACAAAAATTAATGTGAACTAGAGCCATTTTGATGATACAAAGGAGGAGGTTCTAGCGACTCTCGCGCGGCGCGTTTTTGCTCATTAAGTGCTATAAGTGAACTCAAGGCATCTTGAAACTGAAGCTGGCTTTCCATAGAAGGAAACGAAAAGCCCTGCAAGTCCATTTTCATCAATGCGCGACCATCAATTTCCTCATCTGCAGGAGGTAATTTAGACTACAAAAGAATAATGAAGGAAAACAAAACGCACCCTCAACAAACTCAACAATTTCTTCCGTGCCTTCATGGAGTGCAACCCAATCAGCGACATCGCCAATCGTCCATTCTGATGGAATCGATGGCAAACACAGATATCCGAAATATGCAGTCTCAACGTCATCCCTACGGACACGACGGCCAGTTCGAATGGCAACCACGTCAGATCGGGGTAAAGAAGGTCTTTCCTGCTTCTCAAACGTAGCAACCGCGTGATTCATGTCATCAAACAGGTGATTGCCTCGTTTCTCGTCACTGGAAGAGTGTTCAGATCCAAGTTACCCACCTCCTTCATAAGACTCACCTTCCGTCAAGTGAGACTAAAAACGGCTCTGTAGAAGCACGAGCAACATTCGCATATCCAGTGTCCGTTCGTGTGGGTACAAATATTGAATATCCTCGTGAAAGTGGGTCCTTCTTCGACGCACCCAGTCTTCTTTTGTAGAGAACCCAAATCGCGAATCCCAGAATAAATAATCCAATCAGTCCACCTACAACTCCTCCCACAAGCACATTAACCGAGACAGTGCCAGACTGGGCGCTTTCTTCTTCATTACCCATATTAGTACCATTATCAGGATTCCCATTACTATTCAAAAACACTCGAACTCCTCCCACACAACTCCCATCTAATGGATATGAATTAGCTCTGACAGAATCCAGTTTGCAATCAGAGTCTTCGTACTGCGCTATGTCGACCATTCCCACAGTTTTCGATTTTGTCATGGATATAAAACTAGATTTGATTCCTGAGGAGTAGACAGGAAAGCATTGGTTCAAAAGAAGAGCTTGAACTGGTTTCGGGTATTTGCATGAATTATCAAAGAAGGGCGAATAAATTATGTATGCCGTGTCGTTGAAGATGGATGGAATATTGGAAGTGAAGATCTGCGTGTCTGCCACACAGGATGTAGTTGTATATGAATTCGTGATGGGATCCAGAGAGCATTCTGCAGATTCGATGCATTGATTTGGTGGGATGAAATACGTGCTGGAAATAGCGATTTTACATGATCTATCCATGTATGACGTGATGGATGTGCCAAGTCTATTATACTGAAGTACTGTATTTGTTGATGCTCCAATACACGTGCTTGTTTCGATCGAACCAGCATATTCAGCCACAACAGTCGTAGAAGTGCAGTTCGGGTCTTGGAATGTAAGGCGTGTCATTTGCTTTGATGAAGGATTGATAACGACCATATTTCCCTGCCATATCGGGTTTGACACGTTGCCATAAGCGAGAGGAATGCATGTGTTGATGGGAAATGTTTCGCCGTTGAGTGCGATGGCTGAACATGAGTTCTTGCTTGAAAGGGTTTGGAAGAGGATAGCTGTGTTTCCAAAGACTTTGGTTGCGGTTACTGCTGGATTTGGGTCTGCGCATATTGAATGGTAGAACCAGCCTCCGCCCTTGACAGCCGAGGGTTGGCATGTGGTGGAGATGGAGTTGGGGTCGCAGTCTGTTTGATTGTTGCTGCTGACGCTGCTGAATTGAATGCGCAGCGGTTTCGAGCAATTAGGATCTTGTGAGTAAATGTCAGCTACGAGGACAGGCATCCTTCGAAGAGAGTGGCGCGATGACTGTTTTGGTTTTGTTTTTTGGATTGGTTTGAGCCAAGCATTCCAAATAAAACAGGACAAACTATTAATAAAGGAACAACAGTGATAAGAGAGGCTTGCCAAAGTAAAAGGAGGCCGTCGGATTTGTTGAACTTTGGATTACTAAACAGCCGCTAGCCCCTTATTATGTTGTTTATTTATTTGGAAAGAGAAAAAGTCCCAAGACATGTCAAAATCAATAATGATATCAATAGAGGCGACCAGATCCTCATGACAGGCAACCCATCGTCACCTAGGGTATACTTTGATCCAAAAAAGCCAATAGCTGCACCTATGCTGGTAAAAAACTTGTATCCAGCATATGCTTGACTAGTTTGAAACGGAAAAGAAACGCCAACAAGTTTCTGAGATTGGTTGATGAGAGTCTGTGCGTATTTAATAAACTTGATAACACAAAAGGTAGGATTCCTTACCGAGTTACTCAGACCAATGCAGACATATACAGCAATCAAAACTGGCAGGTTGTTCAAGGGTGAGTTGAGTACCAAAAGGCATTGACATAGAATATGAAGGCCAAGACAGGCGATAACCATCGGACGTGATCCAACACGGTCTGTTAACGCCCCAACAAAGAACGAGCTGCCTACTTGAACGAAACTGATGCATGCTCGAAGTGAAAGCTTCGTGGACAAATCTGAACTCATGTCTCCTGATTTAATGAACAGGGGAAGCAATCCATTGAAAAAACATTGCTCGAAAGCTGTTGCAAATGCTCCTGGAAGAATCAAAAACATAGTTGGTGTCAAACCAGACGTAATGTCTTCAAATACGATGGTGTTGTGTCAGTTGGTGCGGGGTTCGTGGGTTCTGACAATGTAAGAGCAAAAGGATTAGAGGGTTCAGGACGTGCAATCCAGAGAAACACGAGAAGGCAAGGTCCAATAAGGCTGATTCCAGTGATAAGCTCGAATACGATTATCTAAATCAATATGTAAGAAACATCATCTTAGGCGCGATACATACCTTATCAACGTTGTATTGAAACAAAATCGACATAAATATTGGTCCAAGAATACCCGAAGTCCACATGAAGGAGAAGAACATTCCCGAGTATTTTCCAAGTGTTTGAGGAAGCGATATCCTGGCCACATAAACACCTTGACCAGCCCATAATAGACTTGCCCCAAAACCATTGAGAATCGCAGCGGGTAATAATATCACAGACTGCAGATTCAGTGTTTGAGTTCGATATCTTGAAGTTGCAACAACGCACCTGAAGATTCTCATCCCCTGCAGCTTTGAGTGCCAAAACATTTGCCACGTTGTATACTGAATAGGTGAGGCAGCAACAACAAGGCTCACCCGGCATCCGATGAAATCCACTATCGCAGATGCTGTAAACAAGTTGGCCACAGAGAACGCTACATATAGAGTACCAGCGGCCGTGAATGCGATTTGAGGAGGCAAAACTGTGGACGTTATCGCCTATGTTGTGAAGTTTAGCTTTCGAACTCTCGAAACAAACGATGAACTGTTATGGTGGTGAAGGCAGAAAAGATGAAGAAGAAAGCAAGCCGAGGACGCGAAGATCTTGCATGCGATGGCTGGAGCCATCATCAAAGACTGAAGGAGCGGTGTTGTTTCTGACATTGTTGTTCTGGCTTACGTGAAACTTCTGATTCACCCAAAATGGAAAGCACAATCAATCAAATGGTAACAAAATAGTGGAGTGTTGATATTTACTATTTAGCTACAAAACGAACTCCCGCATAGGAAGCAACAAGTAAAGACAGAAACAAAGGAGCCCATATTCTCATCTCAGGAATACCCGCTGCATCCAAACCCCAGTTCGAAAAGAAAAACAAGCTGCAGTTCCAACTGAAGTATGAAACTTGAATCCAGAATACGCCTGCGACAATAAATGAGGAGGAAATAGAGTTCCCACCAATTTCTGAGTCAAGTTAAAAAGAATCCCGTTGCTGACTCCAATACACGCGTATGCCGTAAACAAAACCGGAAGATTATTCAAAGGGTGTGCAAAAAGGAGGAGACTCTGGCAGAGTACGTGTATGAGAATGGAAGTAATAACCATAGGTCGTGCACCAAAGCGATCAATCAATCGACCAATGGCAAAAGCTGTTACAGTAATAATAAGTCCTAAAGTTGCACGAAGATACAGCTTCATTGAAAGGTCGTAACTTGGTGTATCAGTCTTGATGAATAGTGGGAGTGACGAGCCATAAAACGATTGTTCAAATCCAGTGGCGTAACAGATAGGCATCAATAGCAGCATACTCGGTGTTAAACAGAGTTTAGCTGTTTTCAAATAGGCTGGACCATCCTCAGCAATAGGGCTGTAATATCTGGAAGTGATGTCGTATTCCAAGGATTCGACGGCTCCGGTCTAAATTTCCAAATGTATGCAAGCAACGCAAGACCAATGAGACTGATTATCGTGACAATTTCAAAGACCGCAACCTTCTCAACATTGTTTCGAATCAGTGTGGACGAAAAGATGGGTCCAATGACACCAGAGCTCCACATGAATCCGAAAAACGTTCCAGTGTATCGCCCAAGAGTCAATGGGGTTGAGCATTTGGCCACATAGACTCCTTGTGATGTCCAGATGATGGACGCCCCTAAACCGTTCAGTAAAGCGGTTGGGATTAAGATTGAGTTCTGAACAAATTCGTTTCCTGTCCATTTGAGGGCAGCAATGTTACCACAGTTGTGGATTGTGTATGTGAGAGCTGAGATGAAGAGTCCTGCCTGACAACCAATACGGTCGACTATCTGGGAGGCAATAAGTAAATTGAATAGCGCAAATGAAACATAGAGTGTTCCGGCTGCGTTAAAAGCGATGGAGGGAGGCAGGACGGTTGATGCCAATGTTTGGATTGTTGATTGAGAGGCAAAGATGAAGAAGAAAGCTGCGCCTAGAATGCGAACATCATTGAGACGATGAGCTCGGTTTTCGGGATTAGGTTATCGACTGGCGTTGGAGTGCCGGTGGAGGGTGGAAGGAGAGGTGTTCGTTCTGAAGCCATCTCCAGTTGTTTAATATCAAATAATGAAGAATGATTTACTTGATCTATGCAAAAACGCTACAGTATTCAGCTTGAAGTATTACAATGCGACCATTTCCCTGTATTCCTGATTCGTAATTGACAAGGCCAAAATGGAAGCAATCAACGATGCCCCAATTCCCAGTCTTAAACACGCTCCGAAAGCGTCGTTACCAACGCCCACGTTCCCTCCATCGTACAAAGCAAATACTAAGCTCGTCAATCCTGTTGACAGGAGCTGCGGAATCACAATGAAGATATTCTGTTGATTCAAATTAGATTTGACAGATTCAAACACAACAATCAAAACCAACTCACGTGAATACCCAGAATTACGCCAGCATTCAACTGATTGATTCTCGGAGTTTCGTTGTTGATCGGTTCGTCAGATCGTACAGTCAAACACACGCGTTCAATTGTTTCTTCCGTAGGATTCGCATTTCGATTAAGGTATTCAGAAATCAGTGTGAATGGAATCCAATTTGTAATGGCTAAGGAGTCATCATTAGATGAAATTGTTTTCGTTGAATGAAACGTACCCCAAGGAATCCCCGCCAAAGCAACAACGAAACAGGCGCCATTGACAGTATCAATACACCAAGTATAACTCATCAGCGAAGCAAACGAAAGCAAGGAGAATGCCCATACAAGTGGTAAGGTTCGGTAATCACAGTGCATTGTATTGAGGAGGAAGCGTACAACAATCATTGTGACAAAAGAAACTACAGAGTTCGCCAATAATGCAAAGGTTCCTGCACGGACTGCTGAAGAGTCGCTTGATTTGTCAGTTGACGGGTCTTTGCTGGCAACCCATGAAGATCTGTTTGTAGAATTGTCAGAGATCATGATCGTGATCAAAACGGTTCACACGCACGCGTAAAACAAGAAAGGAAACCATCCTATCCAAGCCCAGAATTGAACAAAGCAGATTGCGGTGATGGAACGAGGAAGACTCTTGAATTCCGCCAAGACAGCAAAGACAGGATCCAAAATGTGAGTTCGCACTGGTCTGCTTGTACTTGAGACTTTCAGTGGATCCTCGTGAGCTAAATGCAGGTGTGGCTGACACAAATGACAATTACGGCAACGCAAACTGTACAAAGCAGCTGCAGTTGACTCAAGGGAATACCAGTCAAACTTAAATCCAAATAACCAGCAAGATATCCAGCAACCGTACCACAAGCAGCCATTTGCGTCGCCTTGTGTTGATTTCTTGGATCCACATCAACAACCAACGCCCGCGCCACCGCAGTCATTCCATTCACAGAGAAATCCAAAGCAATGAAGCCGGTAATTGCAACGAGGGGCGCATTTAATGTTTGTGCGGAACCAACGAGACAGGCGGCGACACAAAGGGTCACGCCAAAGAATGCAATGAACGGACGACGGCGGCCCCACGCGTTCGTGCTGCGATCACTTAGCGCGCCGACGATGGGCTGGACTGTGAGGCCGGTCAGAGGACCACAGAGCCAAACAAGAGCGAGGAGTGGTGGGGAACTTGAAGCTCAAGTAGAAGTGGAGTTCCATACGCGAATTCAACAGTCCCTTTCGTTTGCGTAAGTTAATCTTGTGATTTATTTTATCAGATTGAGAACGTACACGTAAAGCCGATTGCAAAGAACACACTGGTTGCCATGGTTGTAGAGAAAAGAACTTTCGCAGATTTGATTTGCCTACCCTCCTTCTTCTAAACTAATTAGTATTTAGTCTATTCATTACTTTACTCTATATTTTGGTCTCATTATTACAGATTCAAAACTTTAATGCAACCAAAGGGAGGTAAACTGGAGTCGATCGCCTCCTCTGAGCTCTTTCGCGAAGACCCGACGCTTCTTAGTGGCAACGAAGTGCGAAATACGTGGGGCTCTGCGGTCAAGTTCTTCCAGGTGCACGGGCTGAATCCGACCATCAACGCCGACTGCGACGAAGCGCGGTCCATCTCGCGGGCGTTGAAAGCAGCGGACAACCACGGTTCATCAGGCACTCACTCAACCAGCCTTGGATTCAGAGACGTCGACGTGCCCGCGTCCCAGGACGCCTCGTATGATCCCTTCGCATTCACTCCGCAAACACAAACACAAACACAAACACAAACTCAGGGACTCGGCGCTTCGCAGTCCCAGGGCCTCGCTGGTCTCACGGGCCACACTCAAACACAGCCGCTTTCGACTCAAAACACTGACTGGGCCGATGACTACGAGTCGGACGAGGAGGTCGATGAGGAAAACGAGGACGGTGACGAGGACGACGACGAGGAAGAGTACGACGACGAGTACAACGAAATGACTCAGGATACGAACGGGCCAATGACGCAGGATTCGGCATTCGGGCCAGCAATGAGGAAGAAGGGTCGTGCCAGGCGTCAGGACGAAGGTGAAGACGAAACTGAAGATGGAAGTGAAGTTGGAGGTGGTTCAGTTGCTGACGAAGCAGAGGAAGACTCTGAAGATGATTGTACGTTCATAACTTAGTATATATCGTATGTTAACTGCTCTTGAAGTGGACAACGAAGATGGACTTCTCAAGTGTCACTTGTTCTTTGCAGCTACTTTCTCCCCTGATCCAACTTCTCCTTCATGCGGTATTGGAATTAGAATCTTTGAAGGAGAAAACTTGATTCTGGAGGATGGACTGCATATGGTCCTGACAAACCAAGGCACTCTTGTGGAAGCCTATTACCGCGCTTTAATCCATGGTCTGACTATTGCAGTCCAAGAAGGTTACGATAAAGTCTTGATGAGAACAGACAGTGAAATTCTTGTCAATCAGGTAATTATTCTCCAACTTCTCCACCAACTATTGACACATCTCTTAGATTCGCGGTAAAATCCAAACACCTGAAATGCTCCGCGGAGTGCAAATGGCAGCTTTAAGCTTGTTGGAGAATTCGTTTGGAAACAACTGGAACCGACTTGACGTTAAATTCATTCCACGATTACACAACGACGAAGCACACGAAATCGCTGAACGTGCCGCCTCAAACCCATCAACTGTCTCCAACTTTCACCGGGCAATCAAACCCATCAGCCAACGTAATGGTCTTTCTGAAGTTATGGCTGCACCTGAACATGCGTGCAAATACTGTGGAATCCATGCTCCCTCCTCTGTCGTAAAGTGTCTCCACTGCTCAAAGTGGTTCTGTAACGGTCGTGGAGTTGGACACAGTGTACATGGTGGAAGTGGTGGAGGTGGTTCCCACATTGTCACACACATGGTTAAATCCAAACACAAAGAAGTCGTTCTTCATCCAGACGGACCGCTTGGGGACACTGTCCTCGAATGTTACATGTGCGGATCCCGTAACGTGTTTTTGCTTGGATTTATTCCAGCTAAAAGTGATACCGTGGTAGTTCTCTTGTGCAGACAGCCATGTGCTTCAGCGCCAAGTTCGAAAGACGCGACCTGGGACTTGTCTCAATGGGTTCCATTGATTAGTGACAAGGCATTCTTGCCATGGCTTGTGAAGCAACCAACCGAGAATGAAGTGATGCGGTCACGTCATATTAGTCCTTCTCAAATTGCGGCGTTAGAGTCTGTTTGGGCTTCTGGTGACGGAAAAGCAACTGTCGATGATTTGGATAAAAAGGATGCAGGAGCCGATGAGATTGAAGCATCCCCTGTCATGGCGTTTTACGAGGATGCGTATCAGTACCAAAATATCTTTGGTCCTCTTGTGGCGCTCGAAGCTGAACACGATCGTAAAGTCAAGGAAAGTCAGACTCAGAGTGATGTGGTTGTTCGTTGGGATATAGGATTGAATCAGAAACTTGTTGCTTACTTCACGCTGCTGAAGCTGGAAACAGGTGAAGTGAAGCTTGCAGTGGGAGACGAGCTGTTGCTCAAATATCGTGGCGAGTTGAGTAGGGAATGGGAGAGTAAAGGAAACGTCATCAAAGTTCCAAACTGTAAGTCTGTCTTTTACGTAAATACGAGTTGTTGCATGGCTAACTCTCTTTCAGCCGTTTCCGACGAAGTTGCTCTGGAAATTCGTAAATCAAGCCAGGCACCGACAGAATGTACCCACAACTTCCAAGTTGACTTTGTTTGGAAATCCACTTCGTTTGACCGTATGCAAAATGCGATGAAGCGTTTCGCCGTTGATGAAACGTCGGTTTCTGGATACCTTTACCACCGTCTGTTAGGACATAACGTTGAGCCTGTTACCCTCAACGCGAACCTTCCAAAGAAATTCACGGCCCCTAATCTTCCGGATTTGAACCACTCTCAAGTGACAGCCATCAAACAGGCTATTCAACGTCCTTTGAGTTTGATTCAAGGTGACTTATTTCGTCCTAATTATTCCTTACTTATGTTTTCAAAAGGTCCTCCCGGAACTGGAAAAACTGTGACCTCTGCGACAATCGTCTATCATCTTGCCAAAATGAATAAGGGGCAAATCTTGGTCTGCGCCCCTTCCAACGTTGCTGTGGATCAACTCACAGAAAAAATTCATAAAACCGGCCTTAAAGTAGTCCGTATGACAGCCAAATCCCGAGAAGAGCTTGACTCTCCAGTTGGCTTCCTCACTCTCCACGAACAGGTCAACAACAACGACACCAACCCAGAATTCCAAAAGCTCATCAAACTCAAGAACGATATGGGAGAATTGAAGCCTCGAGATGAGAAGCGATATATGGCTTTGAAGAAGCAAGCCGAACGCGAGATTTTGATGCACGCAAATGTAATCTGTGTTACGTGTGCTGGAGCGGGAGACCCTCGATTGAGCAAGTTTTCGTTCAAAACTGTATTGATCGATGAGAGCACTCAGAGTGCTGAACCTGAGTGTTTGATTCCACTTGTGATGGGATGTAAGCAGGCCATTTTGATTGGTGACCATCAGCAACTTGGACCTGTGATTATGAACAAAAAGGCTGCTAAGGCTGGTTTATCTCAATCGCTCTTTGAACGCTTGGTTATCTTGGGACACCGTCCGTTGCGATTGGAAGTTCAGTACAGAATGCACCCATGTCTATCTGCTTTCCCATCAAATATGTTTTATGAAGGATCTTTGGAAAATGGTGTCTCGGAGCAGGAACGTATTCGAAAACATCTTGACTTCCCTTGGCCGCTCCCAGAACGCCCAATGTTCTTCCTCAGTTCCTCTGGACAAGAAGAAATTTCTGCATCGGGAACCTCGTACTTGAACCGCACTGAAGCATCCAACTGTGAAAAGATTGTGACGAAGTTTTTGAAGGCTGGAATTCTTCCATCGCAAATCGGTATTATCACTCCGTATGAAGGACAACGTGCATTCTTGGTCAATTATATGCAGTTTACAGGAACTTTGAAGAAAGACTTGTACAAAGAAATCGAAATTGCTTCTGTTGACGCGTTCCAGGGACGTGAGAAGGACTACATTATTGTATCCTGTGTCCGTTCGAACGACCATCAGGGTATCGGTTTCTTAAGCGACCCTAGACGTTTGAATGTCGCTTTGACACGTGCCAAGTACGGAGTTTGTGTTCTCGGTAACGCAAAGGTGCTGGCCAAGCATCCATTGTGGTATGAGTTGTTGATGGGATACAAGGAGCAAAATCTATTGATGGAGGGTCCTTTGAACAACATGCATCCATCTGGAATGAGTTTCCCGAAGCCACACAAGACCTTCGCTGAAGTGAAAGGAAAGCGATTCGAAATGGTATGGGGATCCAGAGCAGGAGGTGCTCCCATCAAAGGTATTCCTGTCGGCGTGGGAATTCCTGCTCCTGTCGCTCCTGGAATCGGGTTTTACGATTCGAGACAAATGAATATGCCGGCGTATCCGCAGCAACAGCAGCAACCTCAACAACAGCCGCCAAAGAATGCATTTGGAAATGGTGTTGGCAATTTGGCTCAAGGAATGGCCGGTTTGAGTATGGGTGGATTCAAGACAGGTTACGAGATTGATACACTCATGTTGTCTCAGTCGTCAACAGCATCTTTCTCTCAGAGCATGATGAAGCCCATCCCCAAACAAAACAGAGCTGCCGCTTCCAATATGACACAAGGAGGCAACACCCAGTTCACTCAAAACTCCTTCTTTTCTCAACCAAACACTCAAAGCGGAATGGGCGGCGGAGCAGATTCTCTACTGTCTCAACCAATGCAAGCTTTTTCTCAAAGCAGTCGTTTGGAATTCAATATGGTGGATGACTACAAGAGTCAGACAGATGGATATGGAGCAGGTGGGTATTCCATGAGCCAAGATTACGGAGCAAGTCAACAGAGTCAGCAATCGCAGGGAGGGTTTACCAAGTTTTGAGTGTGTTTTGAGGAGAGAAACACGGCTTGGATGGTGGGTTGGTTTAATGGAATACGAGATGCCAGAGGGAATAGGCGCCACGCGCATTCTTTGAGCATACCCACCTATTAATACCTGCTGTAATAAACTATTTGATTCCTTAAATGAAACTTCTGTGCTCCATACGGCATCTTTTCTGTGTTTGACTTTCAAAAATTATATTCAAACGGCGTGGATAGTACACCAGCATAACAGCAATTATTGAAACTAAAATGAGTAGTAAGGAAGGGAAATGCAGTCAGCAAAGCAGCTATTCTTTTCATGTTGAAAAACCAAACAAATCACCAAAAACGGCGTTTAAAAAAGCGTCGCTTCTTGTATCCATCAGCGTAGCCGTCATAGTCATCATATCTATCCCTTTTCCTTCTTATAGAAGCTGATGCTGCAGCGTTCATGGCATCGGTACATGTGGTGTGAAAACCAGGAGAAGCAATGAACTCAGTAACAGCAGGAATCCAGGACTTCCCAGTATCAACAACCAAACCTTCAAGTTGGGATTCCATAGCTAACCTCAATATCGACCAAACAGCATGCCCATATGCAAATAATCGCTGTGTAAGTTTCACAATCGCGACAACTTCATCCATTTCACAGCATACAAGGCCTGCCAAAAACTGCTTACAAAACAAGCTATCAGAGCGCAAAGAGCACCCGTTTTTAGTGAGATTTGCGCTCAAGGCGCTTCGGCGTTCTGCGACGGTTTTCGTTTTGAATTCCAAAAATTCCAAGAGTGCGGACCCCCATTTTTCTGAATGATTCTCACGATACATTAAGTTTTTCTGAAGTCGCGTTCTCAAGCGGTCAAATGGTGGAAGCGTCAGATTAAATGAAGGTGGATCCCCAACATTTCCTCTGTCGATCCAAAGTTTACGAACTGTAGCCTTGACAAGCTGATTCAGCGGCGATACTGTTATGGGTATCGTTAAAAAAATCACCATTAAAGATGATAACTCACTTCTACTGATTGCATTGTGTGTCGCAACATCTACTACTGAATGCCCAGTGAAAATGTGAAGAGCTTCAGCGAAAGCAGCAGAATCCTGCAAATATCTCACGATATCCTGCCACAACTGATTAAAAAGATTATTTAGGAGAACTTGATGACGTCGAGTCGAAATCAAAAGCGACGCAGCCAATTTCTTGGGTGGCTCTGTTTTGTCCTGCATCGCGAACCAATCCAAACGATAAACAGATACTCTTAAATACGGAAACAGTTTGCAAAACTCGGTCGCTGGTTTGGCGTCCTTGCAAACGGCAAGGAGCTTTTTAAGGGGATGCTTAAAGGTAAGAAAGTCGCCAAATATAGCAGTGATAGCATCCTGATCGACTTTTTCACTGATTCTGAAACCGGTACGTTTTGAAACTTTCTCTTTTCGCTCTTCGGCTTCTTCAGGGGCGATGGAAAGACGAGGAGGCATTGCAAGTTTGTGGTGTAAGTTCCGAAAAGTTTTCTGCACGCGCTGAATGATCACATCACATCCCAATATTTAAACGCAACAGGAAAATTCAGAGCTATTAATATCATTGTCACGCCCTCCACCTCCTTTCTCCTAATCGTAACTATCATCCTCTTCATCACGTCTTGTTAAGCATCTGCCCAACGTATAAAAGAGCGATCAGCTTACATCCATCAAGTGCATCTATTTGAATATCTGTCAAGACGATCATGTTGATTCTGGGAGTTCTTCTTTTCGCACATAATGCTATATTTCGTGAAAATATTGTGAAATTCTAGCTTTCTTAGCAAGTTGTTAACTCAACTCTCCTTGGGAATCTTGAAGTGAGACAAGTCAGTTTATGTAGATTTGTTTCTGCAATAATTAAATTAATAAATGAACCACGAACTCCTCGCACACCTGTCGATTGGCACGACGCCGCCTTCCTCAGACACCTTCGGATCGCAACTGCACGCGTCCGAAAGCGAAGCCGTCCGCCGCATTCTTTCGACGTCTTCGCAGTTTGGGCAACTGTCAAAGTTGGTTGTTTCTGTGTCAAAGCCAACGAGCCGCGTCGCCGCTGCCGTCCAATCCGCCGCCTCAACTTGGCTCGCCGATTCGTACAAATCAGAAATCCGGGGCCTCGAGCGCGATTCCCTCAAACACGAAAACATGCGCTTGGCAACTTTTGAACTAAGACTGGCCGGGGTACGGAACTGTTGACTACTGCCTCGCTCGATGCATCTAATCAAATGCTCACTCTCAGTTTGCTCGCATCTTTCCGCATTTGTTGCAATTCCTGCAGCTTATCGTCCCGACTCCGGACAAGGCCCCTCGTCTGCATGGATTGGCAATCAACTCAGCCTTGTACAAAATGGCACACTCAACTGGAGTACAAGAGCTCAAGGAGCTGTGGGAGTTGTTGTTGAAGGCTGCAAACGTCGTGATGGGTCGGTTCCTCGTCCAATGGATGGTATATGGAAAGGTTGTCGATCCAGAAGCCGAGTTCTTTGTAAAAGCCTTGAAGAATGGCTCCAAGGAAAGCGAGGCAAGCAAGAATGGCGGGAACAGATGGTGATTGTTGATCTGTTAAGGCAATGTTCTCATGCTTGAACAGGAATATGGAATATTCACTCGTTGAGTCCATGATACCAAGCTTCATCCCAAATAGCGTCGCGGAAGATGTATTGTTCGTGGGTAAAGCTGTGGCTGCTATTCGGGAATCAAAGACGCGAAAAGGTGAAGCTTTCATTATTCTACACACATTCTTAACGATGGATATTGTAACTTTGTGCATAACAGACTCAGTAGTGGATACTCTGATTCAAACCAGCACCACAGAATTATCTCTCCTCGCCAATAGTGCCGAATTCCATCCCCTTGAGTTTCAAATTGCTTTGAAGCGAATCAAAAAAGCCGTTGCAAAGATCTTGTGGGAAGTCGTGGTCGTGGATGAGAATTTAATGGACCATCTTGAGGTGAAGCTCTGAAGATTGTACTTCCAAGACTTATCCTCGCCTTTCGTCTTCGCCTATCTTGCACAGATTTGTCGAAATTACTTTTTGCTAGGTCGCGGTGAATTCTTTGTCTCATTCCTCAAAGACCTCGAAAAACTCGTGACTGCGACAACACTTCGCCTTTCAGTTATAACAGATCAAGACCTCTCCCACCTCGTCCAAAAGTCTCCTCCAGTTTTGGACCTCTCTCAACAAATGATGAAGCTCTTCTCCAACGCCTTCACTTCAAAAAGAACGGTGAATATCTTCCCGTGACCTTTCCCCAAGCTCATAAAATCAAATTTAGATTCACCAACATCGCCATACGCGCAAATATCCCTCCCAACTCCAATATCCATAACATACACTCTCCACTGGCCTCTTGACCTGATCCTAACCCCACACCACATCTCAACAACCTACAACACACTCTTCACATTCCTCCTTACAGTAAAACAAACCCAACTCCACCTCCAACAACAACTCTGGACCACCACTGCATCTCCAAAACTCCCTAAAAGTTCCACTGCGAGAGAAACAGAAAAAACCGTCTGGAGTATTCGATCCGCCATGATGTTTTTTGTGGACGCGTTGTGGGGGTACGCGCAGACAGATGTGATAGCGACGGAATACGCGCGGATGCAGCAGGTTGTTGTTTCAGGCGGGGAGGAAGATTTTGAAGGTGTTCAAGCTGCGCATACCGCGTTTTTGAAGGCATGTATGAGGGGACTGTTTTTGGATGAAGATGGGGGTGTTGGAAAGGTTGTTGGTGGAGCTGTGAGAGGGTGTTTGGGGGTTTGTGAGCGGTTTTCAGGGGTTGTTGGAAGTGGACGGTGGGTTTTGGGAGGTGTGGAGGATTTGTTGGTGATGAAGAAGGTACGTTTGGTTAATATGGCTTATAGCTTGCTAAGATTCTGAATGTTTGGATGCGTAGGAGTTTGACGAACAAGTTGCATTTCTGTTTCGTGTGTTGAGTGGTGTTCACGACACAGGTGTCAAGAAAGTGGACCACTTAGATGCATTATTGCTACGGTTGGATCATAATTTGTATTATAGCATGAATAGTTGACCTTTTAGTTGTGATATAAAGTTTGAATCAAATGTCTCCATCACATAAGTTGTTCCAAGAGACGCCAACGCTTGTCCGTGATGCTCTCGAAGGGTATGCGCATGCTTTTTCCATAACTTTACCCACTCAACCGTCTCCCAGAGCGGCCTTGATCGGAGGACATCCTTCAATAAACGTTTCAACCTCAAACGTCCTCTCCGCCCCTTCCACCTCCAACGTCCGCGTAATCAGTGGTGGAGGTGCCGGCCATGAACCAGCCCATGGTGGATTTGTGGGTTCTGGCATGCTTTGGGGAGCTGTGAGTGGAGGCGTGTTTGCATCCCCCTCTACAGGCCAAGTCCTCTCTGCCTTGCAATCAGGCTCTTCCGATGCTCTTCTTGTCGTCAAGAACTATACCGGTGCGCTTTGATGAAATTAAGTTTACAATGATAACCAACACTGATAACACAAAAAACAATAGGGGACAGACTCTCCTTCGGCAGAGCAATCGAACGATTCAACGCAACTTCCACTGCTAAGGCTGTTATGGTCGTTGTTCAGGACGATTGTGCACTCCCACATGAACGAACCGGAACCACAGGTCGTCGTGGTCTTGCTGGAACAATCCTCGTATACAAAGTCGCTGGTGAAGCTGCAAAACGTGGACTCCCTCTCGCCAAAGTCCAAGCTCTCGCCGAACAAGTTGCATCTCGCGTAGGAACTGTCGGAGCCGCCGTTCGTGATGACGGTCAGTGTGAGCTGGGACTTGGTATTCATGGTGAGAAGGGGTTCTCCGTTGAACCAGTCTTTGACGCGAAGCTCCTCGCACGTCGTATGGTGGATATGATTCTTGTGGAGGACAAGACGCGATACACGCTTTCTCTTTCTGCGACAGGGGATTTGGTCGTGTTTGTGAATAATCTGGGAAGTGCGACTGATTTGGAGGTGAATGCGTTCCAGAAGCATGTGTTGGAGTATGTGAGGGAAAAGTATCCCGGTCTGAAGTCGATCAGGGTTGTGTCTGGCCGTTTGATGACCTCGTTGCATATGCATGGGATTTCATTGACGTTATTGGTTGATCCAAGTGCAGAAGTTTTGGAACTGCTGGATGCAACACCAGAGGATGTTGGTGCCTGGCCTGGAGTGGCGAAGGTGTCCTTGTCGCAATTTAAGGCAGGACCATCAACTGCCGTTGCGGCTGAACCGGCGCAGATTGTTAAAGGACCTGTCTTGTCTGATGCGACTGCAGCTGTTTTCAAGGGGGCTCTTCGTGAAGCTGCCAACGCTTTGATTGCTGCTGAGCCCATCTTAACAGAGTACGACACAATTGTCGGGGACGGCGACTGTGGTCACACTCTCAAATCTGGCGCTTCTGCTATTTTGTCGCATTTAGACACATTGCCAGTGTCTCACCCTGCCTCAACTTTGACTGCGCTTTCGACTATTCTCGAGAATGCAATGGGTGGATCAAGTGGAGTCTTGTATTGCATTTTGCTGGATGCTGCAGCAGGTCACTTGGCTTCTGTAAAAGAATCGAATCCAAAAGAATGGGCTGTTGCTTTGGAGAAGGGTCTTCAAGCAATCATGAAGTATGGAGGAGCCAAACCAGGAGACCGAACCATGATTGACGCGTTGTACCCACTATCAGTTGCTTTGATACAAAACTCGACTGATTATAAGGGAGCTTCTGCAAAAGCCAAGGAAGGGGCACAAAAGACTGCAGAATTGAAGCGGGCCAACGCAGGTCGTAGTAGTTATGTTGGAGCAGAGTTGAGTGTTCCAGACCCAGGGGCTTTCGCTGTTGCCGTCTGGGTTGAGGCTGTTGTGAAGGCGTTGGCTTAATCATCTTATTCTTCTCTTATCCTTTTGAGTAAATTGGTTCAATCATCCACAACACACAAACACTTCCAAATAATGAGTCGCGTTTGGTAGAAATCACCGTCCTTGAAGTCACCGTCGTTTCTCTCCGACACTCTTGGATGATTTCTCGTCAATAAAGCAGGCGTACTTCAAGGGCGCACTTATTCTTCATCCGGCCAGAGGCGGGCCGCGGATTCATTTCGCCAATCAACGGCGCGTTCAAAGTATGACGCGTGCATAACTGATTGCACTGAAAAGAACTTGTTATCGAAAATGTGTTAAGTCTAGGAGGGTGTGAACGGTGGCCACAAATCAATGCAAGTGATGTGGTTAAGATTGAAATAGAACTAAATAGAAGACGTGACTTCCTGCATAATGGATAATTTTAGTTTGTGTGCTGGCGTTTTGTTATAATGATTCTACTGTCCTCGCAAATTATACTGTCCGAATCAGAATTTATTCAAGTGATACAGCAGGAAGCCCCTTATTCAATGACTCCAACAACACACAAGCCTTACACAGCTTGTTACTCGAAATGTATCCACACCTTTCACAAGTCCCCTGCTTCTGCACAACAGTCTTCTTTTTCTTTTTACCCCCATTCTCAGCTTCAGTGCGTTCAATTTCATCAAGAGACTGAGCATAAGCTTCCCCTGAATGAATCACATCCATAATAGCACTCGCCCGGACTTTCTCCAAATCTTTCAAAAACACGCGCGCGTATCCACGATACGCTTCAACTGAATACGTGCATTCCGTTGAGAAGTAGTCGAGCGAGAGAAAGTATGCGTAGAGGACGATTTCCTTTTCATATGTGTATTTGAATGGCTTTGAGCGAGGGATTGTTAGATGCTCTGGAGCAGTTGTAGCAGATGTTTCGAGTGTCTGAGTTGTGATGGATGTGCACCGAGTGAGACGAGCGAAATCACCTCTGAATACTGTGAAGGAAAAGCCTTGAGTGTGAATTTCTGGAATAGAATGAGGGGCTTACGATTCATCAATACGGTTTCGGCAACGTCGTCAGCGTTGTGGCCAGTGACGATGTGGTCCACACCAAGTCTGGCTGCACCACGGTCAAGCGCTTGACGGCGGAAGACTCCACAGAAAGTACAATTGTTTTTCGTCCCAATTTGAGCCACAATCTAATAGACTTATGAATACGCTGTTGCAAGACTCTCGTTGCAAACGTACCTTGTCCATACTCCAACCATACAACTCCTCATAACTTAAGACCAACAGAGGCAGACTATACTGCAATTGATTCCGCTTCACTGTTTCAAGCGAGTCATCTCGGTATCCTTTGATGCCTTCGTCAATGGATAATAGACAGAGGTCAAGACCATAATCGTAACGATCGTTGAGCAGCTTCATAGTATGGGCCAAAACAGTCGAATCCTTGCCGCCTTGAGTTAAAGTAGTTGTTAGGGACACAGCAGTACCAAACTGGTCAAGACTGGTTACCTGAAGCTGCAATAGCGACTTTGTCGCCTCGTTTGAACAGCTTGTTTTCGGTGATTGTACAGTGGATTTCATACTCAAAGACCGCATAGAAGCATGTTTTGCAGATCTGTTGGCCTGTCTTGGGTCGCTTGAGTTGCGCTCGGTTTGTGTTGCAGAGGACACACAACTTCATTCTGATTTGAGGTGAAAAAAGAAAGAAGGGATAGAGTAACCAAAGTTAGATATCTCATTTCTCCAGAATAACCATCACGATTGAAAAATTAATAGTAGATAGGGCATTCTTTAAATAAGAGACTTCTCAACGATCTTTATTTACCCAACGCCATTAATTTTAATCATTCAAATTACTAGATACAACTTGAAATGGAAAGGCACCTCTTATCTTCATTAGTTTCCCCAATACATAATGCAATTTTTCAGCTGATTTTTAGAGTTTCTATTCGTCTGTATATCTACTTGCATAAGTTACAAACCTTCAAGGAAAGCCAATAAACGTACAAACAACACCCATATCCTCTCTACATCTTTAAGTATTCCTAAATTAGATGTTTCCAAGTTGTAATAAAGATAGGTGCAATTTTAAAGATGTAGTTTGGTATTATTCGAAATTCATCAACTGCTAAGGATGCCGCAACCATTTCCATTTCCGCCAAACAAAACAGCTAAATAATTGATATTCTCTTCGTAAATCGAGCCATACTTATCCATCCTAATAGGGGAAACATTTTCAGAACAACTGTTGACCAAACCTCTAACACCTCGACAATTACAGCGCTGACGGCGCCATTACGCTTATCTAGTTCATTTTGTCACAATAACATAGAAGCATCATATTTCCGCGTTTTCAAGTTTATATAGCACAATTTGTAGAGCTATGACCCAGAAACGCGTTTTAGGTCATGTTAGGACCAAGTCAAATACACTTGTGTAACTCCTGACATACCTGCAAACTCAAGGTACGTGAGCCACACGCTTATAGTTCAGGCTGCGGAAAGAATAATTCAAAGGCAAGAAATGCCTTTTCCTCGCGGACACCATGAATGTGTTGTGATCAAATTTCGCTACACACTTTCAACTCCGTCCAGCAACGCTGAAAATCCGTCACGGCTCATTTAAAGTAAATGTTAAAATATGAAGGTGTTGTTTATGCTTCGACTGACAGATGGAATCAACCTTCGTCCCACATACCACACGTCCCTACCCGCCGCCGCCATCAAACTTCCGCCAAAACACGTGAGCAGAGTGGGATTCGAACCCACGCCTACGAATAGATCACGGCCTTAACGTGACGCCTTGGACCGCTCGGCCATCTGCCCGTATCGTACATGATCATGCGGAAATTCAACTCGCAACGCGTAACTATGCATTTATATCTACTTTTTTATTCGTATATGCTTCAATTTGTATTTCTTTGCAATTTCCTGGTATTCGCCTGGTAAATAAACCCAATGAGCTGAGTGTTTGTGTTACGAACATAGAAAATTCAAGAAATCTTCATTTTATACTTGTGCAATGGTCATATAGAATCATATATTGCAAATTTAATGACTCTGTCGTGTGTCGCTTCAGTTGTCCTTGGTTTGTTTCGTTATAATAGAGGGTACTCAACTCAATGTTGAGAGAAAGATGGAAAAGTAATAAAAGGCTTAAAAGCAGCAATCATTTTCAGCAATTGATAGAAAGAAATATACAGCGAATATATAAAGCCAATGGGGACTCGTTTCTGCCAGATCGAGCAGCACCGATAAAATAACAGCAATAGATAATCAGCAACAAACAACTGCTTCCAGCATAATTTTAAACCTTATAATTTTTCTCCAACTCAGCATCCAAACTTGCAGCCAAGGCCTCGGTCTCTATTTGCAAAGTTTTGAGTCCTTAACAGAATTGAATGGAATCCAACAAACCTTGCAATTTACACTGCAACGCCAAATTTTCGACCTTCATATGAGCCAACTGAGCTTGCAAATATTCTACTTTTGAATCCTCGCTCAAATGCGAGAGAAGAGCCTTGTTTTCAGCTTCAAGTAACGACACAAGCGATGTAAGCCTCTTTCCAGCCACGCTACAATCCACACATCAATGGATGAGAAATTGTAGTGTAATATCAAGAGCTTAACACACCTCTCAGTCGTGAACGCAGTCGCCTGTAACTGTTGTTGGAGCAACTTGATCGCTTCACTCTTTTCTTCGACTTCTCGTTTAAAGGAGACGAGCAATTCAGCAATGCTGTAATCGAGCTCTGTTTCTCTTTCTGGAACTTTAGTAGCGTTTGGGAGACAAGATGGTGTAGAAAATGTCGCGTCAGAACGGTTCGATGACAGTTGGGCTTTGAGACGTTCGCATTCGGCTGTCTTTTGCATGATCATTTCTTTCAGCTGATTGATGGTTTGTTCTTGATCCGTGTAAGTGTGTGACTGAATTGGTTGGCCGTTTTGGGAGTGGGTTCGAGGCGAATACGACACTTGCGATGGCTGACCGGGTTTGGATGAGGGTGTTGTGAAGAGAGCAGCTGGTCGCTGGAACTGAGGTGGTTTGGATTGGTTCGTGGGAGTTGACGACATTGCTCTTTGTTGATTCTTGAAAAAAGATCGATAATAAGAAAGCATAAGATACCATCAAAAACACATCATTAATGTATATCCGTTTGTTCTTTTGATTTTCACGTTTTTTGGAATACGATGTACCAAAATCATCCAAAAATAGATGTTCTTTGTTCAACACCCCACTTTCCCCACCAAACTCGCAGCTATGCCACTTTTCGACTGGTTAGTCTGCAAAGTTGTTCTCGGCTCCGCCTGGAGTCTCGGAGGCCTGGACAAAGGTGAAGTATCACGCGTTCCAAAAATGGGAAACGTCACCGAAACACGAGCACCAATGGAAGAAGACGAAGAATCTGAATATGAGTCGGATGAAACTTTGGAATTGACTGATGATTCTGATAGTGAGGAGGAGAAAATCGACTTCTTTCAACCAAAGCGAAAGCCATTCAATCACATTGGTTCACCAAAACCCAGAGTCAGACACGAATACAAAACGTGTTCCGATGAAAACCTTCTGTCTCAATTATTTGAAAACACCTTGTCGCAAGAACTGAAAAAGGAGGCGCCTAACTCCAATTTCACCCCAGACTTTGACTTTACCTATCAAGCTGATTACGAGACAGAGTCCATATTGGTAGGAAATAATCCTAGAGATTGTCAATGGATTTCTTATCACAGATTTGGAGATGACGACGAAGTGGAACGTGCTTTGATAACACTGGCAACAACAGAATACAATCGCAAAGAAACCAACCCACCCAGATTCAGCTCCGACTGGATGAACTCTCACTTTCGGCAACTTGAGCACTTTTTTGGCGAATGACGCGAGTTTCTTTTTTTTTCTTTCCATCTATAATTCTGATCATAAATGATTTTCGTTCAACACCAAACGTTACAAATCAAGGCGTCTGAAGTGCCTCTATACGACTGGCTCGTGTGCCGTATCTGTCTAGGTCCTCAATGGCGTCTTGGCACTCTTGAGAATGGAATAAATGAGCGCGTGCCAGAAATAGCAACAACAGCGCCACAATCCAAACCGATCGCCCAGCAAGATCCAGCAAGATATATGGAATCAAATGAAATAGATTCTGATGCAGACTCTGATGCTACTCTCGAGCTGGAAGAATCCGATGAAGAATCAAACCAAAACAATCATCGCGCCTCATCACAAAAACCTGTGGGTCACAAAGGCTCGCCTATCGTCAGACCCAAAACAACTCCTTCAAAATCTGGAGAACCGCTTGAGATTGATTTCATTCACCATATGGACACTGAGACGCGTGAATTCTTGGTTCACTATTCTCATGAACCATTCAGTCGAAGACACTGGATCACAGAAGCAGAGCTAGACGAGCCGAAAAATATCGATCAAATTGTCAGGACGCTCATGAACACCAGCTACAATTTCGAGCAAACGAATCCTACAAGGTATTCTTTGGATTGGATGAACGAGAGAACGAATGATGGATTGAGAGAGGCTTATTTTACTGAGTAGCAATTAATGAAGCGAATTAAACGAAAATCTAACTCCGTCTATGAAACCTTTCATCTCTTGTGACGATGAACGAACCAATTGTTCCAGCAAGCAGAAATCCCCATGTCAATGGAGCCCATATGTTCATGTTTGGAATCCCATCTTGCGTAAGCATGAGTCCGGAAGACATGAATGCAACACCTGTTCCCAAAGACCCATGGAACCGTTGCGCCGCAAAGGCGCTTGCAGTACCAGGAAACAAAACACCCATCATTTTATAGTTTTGGTTCGCGACAACCTAAATTCCATATTAATCACCACACTGAGAAGAAATGACGACCGCTTACCCCTGAGCACAACGAAAACAGCACAACACAAGGGAACAACACCCACAAATTATTCTCCGGCCTCGTAACCCACATCGTCCCCATCGTCAATGTATACAACCCAACGGAGAACACAAGCATAATCCGAGGACCATACTTATCCGTGAACGGTCCAACGCAAGCCGACGTGACAGTTGACACGGCTCCCATAATCGCGACAATGTACAGCTTTATCTTCAAGTCTTCTGCGTCGTTGCCTGTGTGGATGAAAAGAGGGATGGATCCCCCGTTGAACGCCATTTGACAGCTTCCAAAGTACGAAATCGGGGCGATTAGGAGGATTGTTGGGGAGATCATTGTGTAAAAGGTCTTTAGCATAGGGTTCGTGTTTGTTACTGCGGTAGTAACTGGACGCGCTGCTGGGGTTGTTGTGGTTGCAGGTGTTACTGGTTCCGTGACAATGTCATATGGGTTAGATGGGGGTGGTCTCCACATGATGTAAAGAATCAACAGCGGTCCTAACGCTCCAACAAAGCACAAAATTTCAAAGACTTGGACCTGTTTTCTGGGAGTTATTGAATGAATCTACAAGTGCTGCGTTTACCTTATCAAAGGATAATTGAATCAAAAACGACGAAAAGAAGGGTCCCAAGAGACTTGCAAGACCGACGAACGCGAAGAAGTATCCGGCGTATTTCCAACAGTGTCCTTACATGCGCACTTTGTGACGTACACACTTTCAGCAGCCCATAACACGCTCGCTCCAAGACCATTTAATAGAGCGGCGGGAAGTAAGATACTGGTCTGAAAGAGGCATCAGCATATCTAAAGAACGCACTTGTTTTTTTTAAATACCTGTACAACAGGCTCACTTGACTTCAAAGCCACGACAGTATTGATATTGAAAATCGAGTATGTAATCGCAGCAAAGAATAGAGCAGGCCTGCATCCAATCCAATCAACTAGATTTCAATGAATTAGAGACAATGAAAAGCTTAGAGGCGACAGGAATTACCTATGGGAGCCGCCAAGAATAAGTTACAGAATGCAAACGAGAAATAGAGTGCTCCGAGTGTGAAGAAGGCTACAGGTTTCGGTAGAACTGAAGATGCAAGGCCTTGAATCGTTGCGAATGCACTGAAAATGAAAAAGAATGCGGTAGCAAGAGTAAACACGTCGCCTAATCTGTTGTTTCTTCGCTTTTCCTCCAATTCTTCTGGGGAATCCGTAAACCTTGGTGCGTTTCCTTAATAACAAAATCAGTGAGGAAAGTCTTGCTTCTTATGGGAAAAGTTACCGAGTAACGGAGTTTCTTCCGATTCGTTAGAGCTGATCCTCGTTGAACCTGCTGAATAAGTCCGTATCAGACTCAACGTAAATCAAATATTCAGGGTTTATTCACCCAACAGAGGCGTGCGTTCATTCGAATCATTTCCAACGATTTCTTCACGAGCAGAAACAGACTTTTCAGTTGCCATAAAGACTCCAGCTGTAGCAGTAATGAGAACCACAGAAATCAGTGGCGTCCAAATGCCCATATTCGGAACTCCATTTTCACCCAACATTGCTTTAGAGCTCACAAAAACAAAACCCGTTGCAAAACTTTGATGAAACTTGTAAGCCGCAAAGGCAGTAGTAGTTTCCGACTTTTGAGGATACAACGTCCCAACGAGTTTGTAAATCTGATTCATCAGCAAAGAGTCACTGACAGCAAGTGCGATTGCACATGGAAAGATAATAGAGAGGTTGTTGATTGGTTTCAAGAACCACATGATTGACATTGTTCCAATGTGAAGGAAGAGGTCAAAGACGAGAAGAGGGCGGGATCCAAAACGGTCAGTGATACCACCAATAATAAACGAAGTGATCATGAGAGTTGTTCCAAAGATTGCTTGAAGATAGAGTTTGTTCTCAAGATCAACTTTCGGATTGTCAGATTTGATAAAGAGTGGGAGCGATCCTCCAGAGAAAGCTTGTTCAACGGATGTAGAGTAATATAAAGGAGCGAGGAAGAACATAGATCGTGTAAACATAATGCGGAATGTTCTGAGGAACTTGTAACGGATCGGAGGAATCTCGACAAGACTTTCTGTCGAAACCTGTAGAGCTTCAGGATGGCTTGGCTCTGGACGAGCGAGCCAAAGCCAGAGAAGAACCAAAGGTCCACATGCTCCGATTGCCGTGAGTTGAGCAATAACATAGAATGTATCTGAAGAAGCGGCAAGCAAGACCCGAGTGAGAAGCGGGCCCAGAATCGAGGCCCACCAGAAAACTCCAAAGAAGATTCCCGTGTACTTTCCGACATTTGCAGATGCAGCACAGCGGGTAACGTACACGCCTTGGGCAGCCCAAATCACGGATGCGGAGAGACCCGTCAGCACAGCCGCCGGAAGCAGAATCGCAATCTTGGTCGAAGTCGGAGTTTAAACACTCGATAGTCGATGCTAACATAGTTCCAACAAACAAACCTGGGCCTCAACATCGTCGCCCAATCGAAGTGCGGCAACATTCGCAGCGCCAAACAAAGTGTATCCAATCGACGACACAAAAAGAGCAGCGCCACAGCCAAGTCGCTCGACAATTGCCGCCGCTGTTTTTGTAAAAGAGTTGAAGAGTTGAAGAGTTGAAGAGTTGAAGACAAGTCAACGCACCCGCAAACAAGTTGAAGAACGCAAACGACACGTACAGGGCACCAAGCGACTTGAATGCAACGGACGGATCGAGGATCGTCGATGCCTGCGTCTGTACTCAACGTAGTCAAGGCTCCTCCTCCTTCACACACATGCACTAGCACACAATTACCTGAAGCACCGTGAACGTCATAAATACAAAGAGAAACCCAATTGCTAGAACGACCACATCGCTGATGCGGTGCCATGGATCAACAGGTGACCCAGTGGTCGCTCAACAACATCGTCACTTTCTGATGATGGCATCTTTTTTATGAACGGTTATGTAACAAAAGAAAGAAGAAGAAGAGGGAAAGATGTAATTTTTAATTTCCTCTTGAATTCAGTCTGGTGGAATGGGTTCTTTGACTTTGTAGAGAGTATCATCGGCCTGATATTCGCAGTGGCTGTCATAGGTGGCCTGATCTGGTTCTGTGTTTACAAACAGCCTGGAATTATTACCACTGAAGAGCAACTGCGGGCGAGGGCGGCATTTGAATCGACAGCTTATGAACCCTCTCGAACGGAAAACGGAACAGCCCCTCTGTACCCTGATCCGCCTGTGAAACAAAGCAGTCGATTGCCGGTATACCAAGCTGGACAGCAGCACCATCAAATGCCTCGAATGGAAAGGTTTGTTCTGACTTATCTGGGCTTGTGTCAAATTCTGACAGCTGACATCATTGACACACCACAGACCCTTGCCTCCTGGATGGGAAGCCAAAGTCGATGAATACGGTAGAACTTTTTACATCGATCATAACAGCAAGCAGACAACATGGACTCGACCCTTGCCATGACATTCCCTTCGAATGCTTCAACAACAACAGTGCTGGCACAAGGATATCGCATTTAAATGGATTTATTATACGACATGAGTCAATAAAGTAAAAGTAGAGACAATTAGCATCTCAAATGCATCAAGCCAAGAGCTCTTCCACCTTCTTGGCAAGGTCCAAAGCACTTCCTGGGTTTTGTCCAGTCACAAGTTTTCCATCAACAACAACGTGGCTCCCCCAGTCAGCAGTCTTGCTGTAAATACCTCCGTTCGCCTTCAAACATCTTCAAGCAAGAATGGCATGAACTGAGACAACTGAACGGCATCCTCCTCAGTGTTGGCAAATCCAGTCACGTTCTTTCCCTTCACCATGTAAGAACCGTCAGAGAGCTTGACCTGAGCGATTCCAGCTGGTCCGTGACAGAGAGCCGCGACAATCTTCTTGTCTTCGTACATTTGTCTGCAGAACTCTATAATGGGAGTATATGGTTAGAATTTCATCCAACATACTGTAAACACGAAAAGAGTCGAAAAATACTCACCAAGCGAAGTAGCATCAGAATACAAGTCGTACATTGGACCGTGACCTCCAGGGTACAAGGTACAGTCGTAGTCAGAAGGTTTGAGGGTAGACAAGACCTTGGTGTTTGCAATCATGTCCTTGGCGACAGGGTCGGCGAGGAACGCGATGACTTCGGCGTCGTCAGCGTGAGCCTGGACTGATCCTGGGTCGACTGGCGCAACGCCTCCTTTTGGAGAGGCAAAAGTGATGTTGAAGTGGTTCTTGAGGTGGTTGTATGGGTGGGCTACTTCAGAGACCCAGTAGCCGGTCTTCTTGCCGGTGGTTCCGAGGTCGGCGTGGTTGGTAAGGACAAAGAGGATTGACTTCATTTTGTGGTTTGCTTTGGTTGGGTTAGCTTTTGTTTTTCGTGTGCTTTTTCGCTGACAGAGATGCAAGGTTTGTGGCGTCTTTTTGTCATGCTGTGTTTCAAATCCAAATCAATCCAAATCAAATGAATATCAAACATGACAAATGCAGAACGTGGGGAACTTCGTTAATGTTTCAAATACAATGGTTCAGCAAGCCAAGTCGACTTTTATTGTGATAAACCTCAACCATTAGAATCTAAAATCCAGATTTTCGAGGTTCTTTTTCATGGGCTGTGAAGAACTCCTTGTGAAGCCCCAAACCTACTTCCAATGACGATCCGATTTGGCTCTGGCGGAAAAGAGATTGAGTTGGCGGTTGTTGTGAAGATTGCCCTGGTTCCCGCTTAATTGCCGGAGAAGACGCAAATCGCAATGGCGACTCCATTTGCGAGGGAGGAAAGAATCGTTGGCTTTGAATTTGACTTTGAGTTGCAGCCATAGGGACAGACTGTGTTGTCCTTTGTGAAGCTGATATAACTCGTATCTGGCTCCCCATTTGAGACTCCATCTCTGCAGCTCTAAATAACTCTTCTTGAGTGACAGCAGCTCTTCCGCTCTTTCTTTTGTGGTGTACTCTTTCTGCCGCCTCCTCTTCTTCCACCACTTCATCAGTTTTCAAGGCGTTCTCGCGTTTCGACCAAGTGTGAAGAACTGACTGGGAATTCATTCTTCGTTTGGCATCGTAGTCGTCGTCGTACCAGTTGGACGGGTTGTCCCATTTATCACGTAACAAGATGCTTTCTTTCGACAGTGCAAATGGCTTTTTCAGCATCATGGAATTTTGTATGGTGCAGTGGCAGGTAGATTCAAGTCAGCATCTTGTAGCAGAGCTTTGATGGTCTCATCAACATCTTCATACTCATCTCTTCAGTCACTGTTTCGACTGAAGCTGAAGCTTTACAGATTCTGTAGTTGTGTTTTATGGTCACCTTCAATAACCGTAGAGCCCAATAAAACATCTGAAGCCATCCAATCCAAAGCAGAGGCTCGACTCAAATCAGAGACCGTTCAAGCTCCTTATAAATACCAATCTTTGACACGCCATATTGTCCGTCGCCTGGCACTCCCGTGAGGTTGCTGGGACGTTTGGATAAAACTCGGTTTTAGAAAACTCGTCTTCCAACAGTGATCGAACGGACTCCAGTGACGGCACATTATTGGTTGCTTCAAACATGTTTAAGAAACTTAGAGGTATTCGACGAAGTTTGATGGATCCTGAGTTTGAGTCCTCTGTTTCTTGCGAGGAAACAAGGTCGAGGGGTTGGGTGTCAAGATCCATATAGTCGGCGTTAGAAGCTGATGAAGATTGCGTTATTGTTTCTGGGTTACACGATTTGACGAGAGAGTTGACAGCTTCCATATTAGAAGAAGTGTTTTGCACCGAGGGTGTATGAGAACTGGCCGACCATCCGTGATGTACTGAACAGGAACCTTCTTTCTTGTAGCTTCATAAACTTCAAACAGTGTTTGGCATTGTCGCTGCAATACTATCGAAGAAGTCGATTCAATGAATTTGTCGTTATCAAGAAGTGGGCTTTCGGCAGGTATAGGATTGAGAAGAATCTTGGAGAAATCTGTTTAAATGTAAGAATTATGGATACAAGCGTACACTTTTCTTACATTTCATATAGACAGTCAAGTTATACTCCTTAGATTCTGCCTGAGAAACGGCATCGAATCATAATCGTCCAACGCCCTCTTTTCAACCGCATTAATCCAATTTCGTTCTCGTCTGGAAATCTTTGCCATTTGAGTTTCATCATTCGATTCATCCGTTCCGCTCCCTGAACCTGAAATCGCTGGAATACAAACATCCCTCAGTTGAAAGCTGGAAAATATCCACACCCGTAGCACAACTTTTAACAGCGACACCGACAAGCCCCGGCCAAGGCGGCACCCGCGAATCCCGTTTTCGCCGCGTATTTTCTCGTAACCTCCTCACATCCCTTCATCTAATAACCGGTCTCCGGAAGACGACGCGCTTCCTCCAAACCCGCCAGTTCGTTTTGATTTTATCAGGGGATGTGGGTTTACTTCAGAAACAAATCCCCAACCGGATTCTTCAGGGTGGTACAAGTCGATCCGGCGCGTTGGAAGCGAGAAGGTGGATCTGATTGAGGATCAGAATAGAGAGGATCATGTTGGTGGAAAGGAGGGAGACGTTGAGTTTGTAGTTTGATTGGGGGGATGCTGGGGAGCTGTTTCGGAGAACGTGTGCAATGGATTTGGAATCGAGGGGTTTGGCGTGTATGGGTGGAGTATATGTCTCCGTGCCGACAGTTCCAGGTGAGGAGGGCCGCTGAATTGTGTTATTAAAGAACGAATGGAATTAGAGAGCTGCGTTTACATTCATTTCCTGCTTTTAAAAACTGTATTCCGACAGGTGGATCATTGGGATCTGAGACTTCCCATTCCATGAGAGGTCTCTTTGGGTATCGTGTATCAATCAAGGAAGTGCGTTCAGTTCCGCAGACTCCAATTTCAAAATTATTTTCAGGATTGTATGCCATTCCGCGAAGTAAATTTGTGTGAGGAAATGTGGTATAGAAAGGTAGCAGCAGCTCAGATGGAGACGGAGATCAAAAACTGAAACAGATTGTGCTTCTCCGACCAACAGTATCCTCGGATGCCAAGCATATTGCACACCTTTCCATTTAAATGAATTGTTTCGACTTGTTGCTGATGAAGTGCTTGTCTCAGTCCAATCTCCATTGTGGATAACTCTCGTTCGATTATGAGGTATATCTGACGATGCTCGAAGATCCCAAACGTGTAATGATCTATCTGCACATATCCACGCAGCTTCGCAAGGTATAGTAGGGTTGAATGCGACATCTACTGGCTCGGAATGAATAAGGCTGGAATGAATATCATGAAAGATAAGAGTTGACTCATTATCAACGGTTCCAGACAAGAATGAAACGGAGTTGAACGTTCGCACAGCTACTAGATTCGAGGAGTAGGGTTCAGTTGAGCCGCCGATGAAGTTATTTGTAAAATCGGTGTGTTGAAACTGAAAGAAGGTTTATTTGGGCACGCATTGTCGCATTTAGATCGAAACTGTAAGCGTCTAACTCGCGAGTGAGAACTGAGTTTTTGGTATGGAATACTTCACACTTACAGAGCTCGTTTCCTGTCAGCCCTCCAGGCATTAATAGCCATTCCCTTCCCGCATGAAGCCCATCTTTATAAACATCCAGGACGTTTTTCCGCGAAGGGTCATAATGATAGAGTTCATCGTCAAGTGAATGTTGTTCCTCAAGTATTGGAAGGAGAATTTCGCGAGAGATTCCCTGATCCAGATAAACAGCTTCGAAGTAATTGATCTAAGAAGGAGGAGCATGAGAAATTCGCAGGTTCTCTGCTTGTCTAACCTCATCCATTTGTCTCTGTTTGGAGTTTGAAACGAAGTTGCACCAACGGGCCTATCCCAAGTCCTCCATCGAGGGCCTTGCTTTGAGAGAGGCTTAACTGGATTCAAAAGGTATTGTGATGATGCTGTGAATGTTAAATGTAAGCGTTCGCTTCGTTGACAAGTTTACTGAAACCTGATCCTCTGTTTGCGAACTGAGGTGCGAAATCAGATTCAAACAGAAGCCCGTCAAAAGTGCCGACTGAAGATGGAAGCGCGGAAGAGCCGCTGCTGTCAAAGAGCCGCGGAAATCGAACTGATGCTGATGAAGACATGGAACAAAAAACAAAACAAAATACATCTATTACAATTCATTATGACGAACAGTTTCTGTCGTAGAGCCCTGCTGATAGTCTTGGCGATAGAACAGGAACGCCAACCGTATCGAGCACAAAATCCAAGCAAACAGAAAACAAGCTGTGTGTAGCCAACTCGAAGCGTGGCATTGGCCTCAGTAGTCGGCCCAAACTTAACAAGCAGCAAATTAATCAGCGTTAGATTATTGCAGCTGATCATTTTGTTTGTTTTAGGGTCTCGTTCAACATCAACGAGGTATAAAACTTCAAGAATACGAATCATAGCTTTTCCTAATGGATTTGTCTTCTCGAGTGATACACGTGTTTGCTCGACGTTTCCCGTTTCAGAATTCAGCCTGGAACTAAGTAAGAAACACCTTAAGGTGAAGAAATCGTTAACTCACTGAGGCATTCGATGTCTCGGACACTCAACAAATCCAAAGAGTTGAGGACAAGAGTACAAAAAGTTGAAGATTTGTGGAACCATAAAGAGCAGAACGGTTTTTGTAAAGCGTCCAAGAATGCCAGCAACAGCGAATGTCATTCCAGCAAAATACACATAAGTATCTCCTCCAAAACATTTTGATGGATACCTTAAACGCAAATAAGCTTTGGCAACGGCATTGAGAGAAAACAAACCAGTTGTGCCGCAAGTACCCAATAGTGACTCCCAAGAAAGGCAATAGAAAATACACTGCGATTAGATGGGCTTCTTTGGTGCTCTGGTAAGTCGTTATCGCAACTTGGTACAAGCTATTGATCAACAGCGCAGATCCAATCACGAGACATTGTATTCCTTCGACGCCATTCATTCCTGCAATAATATTGATGGCGTTTGTCGCGAATATGCAGAGAGCAGCCATGTAGCCGTAGTAAAGGATGCCTGCGGATGTATGTGTCAAACTCCGAACGTTTGAAATCTCAAAGAAAGGTAACGAACCCAAATCAACAAGCTTTCCAAGACCAAATAAGCCACGGAATGGAATAGGAACCACAATATGTGTTACGTTGTATGTGACCATATAAACCATGAGAAGAGGAATACACGCGACAAGAGGCTAAGTTCGCATAATTATATCATTAAATCAAACAGTCGATATCAGTAGATACTGACCATCCAAATCTTCACTCTCCATTTGATGTCAACAACATCATCCACGAATCCCAGAAACAGCATCGAGAAGAGAGATAATAAGCCCGCAAGATATTGACCGAGCTATCGAAACGCTGTAGTCAGATTCTAATTCAAGATTGGGAAGGCAGAAATTGCCACGTGTTGGAAGTGAACACACCGTCTCATGAGGAAACATAGGGACTCCAAAAAAGTCTAATCCACTCGTTCCACTGACATCTGTTTGCTGACGAAAGAAGGGCACGAATGGGACCGGGATGAATAGGAACATGACACCCAAGTACACACATCCGGCGATCAGACCCATACTCTCAGCCCTGTTTATCAAACGCTAAGAGATATTACCAAAGCAAACCAAAAAGGTACTTACACGACAGGAAAGTCCTTCTTGAGCCTGTCCTTCCCAAAACGGCCGTGTTTGATGAACACATCTGACACTAGTGGGATGAAGCTGTACGTAGCATAATACGCAAGCACCGCAAGGGATAGAGATACAGCTAAAGCATTATGGACGAGAGCGATCCCAACGGCTACTGGAACTGATGTCCATGCCAAAGCTTTCACTGACATTTTGAATGTAGAAAACAGAACAAGAATGATTTACAAACAATTAATTCGATTCAATATCCATTTCAGTCGACTCTTGAGCCTTGCAAAGGTTCCTTCATTAAAGGAGTTTAATTGAAATCAACAACTTCACAGGCAAAAAAACAAAACATCGCTGTTTCCAAAGGGGCTGGATGAATCGTCTTTGAAATCAGCAACAGATCGTAGCTTTGATTGCAGCTCAAAGTCAAAGCGGACGATTCTTTTCTCCCTCACACTTAGAGCTACCGCTGCGATTTGGGTCTTCTCCGGCAATAAAGAGGCAACCAACCAAGTTAATCTTCGCAACTGCCATCAACTCAATCCTTTTTCCATCAAAGCCAAGTTGGTTCGTCATTACACAACCTATGAAGAAGAAACCTCGAAAATCTGGATTTTAATTGTTGTTTTTATTTGATAATCCCTAAAGAAAGATTACTTGACTCGCTGAACCATTGTATTTCAAACGTTGAGAAAGCTCCACATTGCTGCATTTGTCATGCTTGATTTCAATTTGATATAAATTTTCATTTGATTATTTAGATTTGATTTTGGATTTGAAACACAGCATGACAAAAAGACGCCACAAACCTTACATCTCTGTCAGCGAAAAAAGAACACACCAAAAACAAAGCTAACCAAACCAAAGCAAACCACAAAATGAAGTCAATCCTCTTTGTCCTTACCAACCACGCCGACCTCGGAACCACCGGCAAGAAGACCGGCTACTGGGTCTCTGAAGTAGCCCACCCATACAACCACCTCAAGAACCACTTCAACATCACTTTTGCCTCTCCAAAAGGAGGCGTTGCGCCCGTCGACCCAGGATCAGTCCAGGCCCACGCTGACGACGCCGAAGTCATCGCGTTCCTCGCTGACCCTGTCGCCAAGGACATGATTGCAAACACCAAGGTCTTGTCTACCCTCAAGCCTGCTGACTATGTATGACTGTATCTTGTACCCTGGAGGTCATGGTCCAATGTACGACTTGTATTCTGATGCTACTTCGCTTGGTGAGTATTTTTTGCTTCGTTTCGTGTTTTACAGTGTGTTGGATGGAATTTTAACCATGTACTCCCATTATAGAGTTCTGCAGACAAATGTACGAAGACAAGAAGATTGTCGCGGCTCTCTGTCACGGACCAGCTGGAATCGCTCAGGTCAAGCTCTCTGACGGTTCTTACATGGTGAAGGGAAAGAACGTGACTGGATTTGCCAACACTGAGGAGGATGCCGTTCAGTTGTCTCAGTTCATGCCATTCTTGCTTGAAGATGTTTTGAAGGCGAACGGAGGTATTTACAGCAAGACCGTTGACTGGGGGAGCCATGTTATTGTTGATGGAAGACTTGTGACTGGACAAAACCCAGGAAGTGCTTTGGACCTTGCCAAGAAGGTGGAAGAGCTTTTGGCTTGAGATACTAATTATCTCTGCTTTTACTTTATTGACTCATGTCGTATAATAAAATCCATTTAAATGCGATACCTTTTGTGCTAGCACTGTTGTTGATGAAGCATTCGACGTCATGTCGCGTCCATCTTGTCTGCTTGCTGTTTTCTGCCATATTCATCAACGTTGGCTTTATGATGTACAAGGATAAATTCGAATCAATATGCATTTCCTCGGTAGCGCTCGTTGTCTCAGTCAATGACCCGCGAGCCTTGCCAAGGTGCCTTCATTGTTCAGGAGTGTTCAAAAAAAGGACGAACTTCAGTGGCAATAAAACAGCTTCACAGTTTAAATGTAACAAGACGAATTTCTTTGAAATCCGCAACAGATAGTCGCGATGGCAGAGAAGCGTTTATTCCGCTGCTATTCTCATAGTCCCAGTCGTGTACAGCACAGTATTAATTTTCAAATCTTGTAAGTCCGGAAAAACAGGACTCTGGACTCGGTTTGGCGTGCCATTGATTCCTGTCATAGAAGCCCACAAGAAACCACTAAATCGCGTACGGACCCATTCCTCGTCACCCACAGGCACACCATCTTCATCAATTCTCCTTTCGCAAATTGACGGTGCAAAAAGTGTTAAAAAGTCCAATGGCACAGGAACGGAAAAGATACTCCAGGGTCGTGAAAACGTAACATCAATCAACAGCCTCTTTGAGTTTGGATGATCCTCCTTAACTATTAAACGAACTTGACTCTCAGAAAATAGCCACTTGAATGTTGCAATTTCTTTTCGGGTTCCGAGCATTTCACGGCCAATTCGAAGTGCATCTTCGTGACTAACAAATATCCGTGTAAATCGACGGTCTGACAAGA
Source organism: Rhizoclosmatium globosum (assembly GCA_002104985.1). Lineage (NCBI taxonomy): Eukaryota > Fungi > Chytridiomycota > Chytridiomycetes > Chytridiales > Chytriomycetaceae > Rhizoclosmatium > Rhizoclosmatium globosum. The sequence continues at coordinate 31,992 of MCGO01000093.1, read as the reverse complement.
ATGTTGGTGCTGGGATATCGGCATTGGGCGGGTGGGCAAATGCTCCTGGCACCTGTACTTGCATAAGTGTGGTTGAAAACCGATTCAGGCTCCTTACCAAAACGATTTCGTCGTAAGGGCCAATTGGGGTACTTCGATAGCGGATACACATGATCGATCCGTGGCCCCCAAGAAAGTCTCGACGATCAGCATTGGAGGGAAGAAGTTTGGCTTCCAGCTCTGGATCCAACTCAGCGCTTGTGTTGAATTTGAGTGTGAAACAGTGCTCGATCTCAAAGTCTAATGGTTCCTCTACAACTGCAGTCGGGACTTTTTCCGTCCCTCGTTGTGCCTTCGTCGTGAGCATTGGTGTTGTGTAGGTCCTCAATTTCCCGATCTCTTTGAAGTTATCAAGACTTTTTATTCATGTTTTATGGATAATAACAGCCTCATTGGAACACCATTACTCCACTCAAATCTAAAACAGTTGGAATCGTCAAGTCTTGTAAGTCTGGAAACACTGCTGATCCAACTCTTGGTGGGGTGCCAATCATCCCTGAAAACCTTGCCTTCAAACTTCCCTGTACTTCAGTCCGAACCCACTCCTCTTTCTCACTGCATCTACCTTCTTCATCTATAGTACGTTCACAAAATGGCGGCACCAAGGATACGGGAGCTGGAACAGTAACACTTGATGGCTTCTTGAATGTAGCGTCGAGAATCAGCTGGCCAGAAAGACGCTCATGGATAACAATGCGAACATTCCCTGTTTTAGAATCTTCGGTCCACGCAAACGTAGCCAATTCTTTTCGGAACCCCCAGTTTACGCGACCATTACGAAGAGCTTGTTCGTTGTTCACCCAGATTCGTGTTACACGGCGATCCGCAAGAATCCCTTTTGGCTTGGACATTATAGCTGGACTCGAGAAAGCTCCTGGCGCCAAGACTAGTTCATCATAGGGGCCGACTTGAGAGTCGGTGTGTCGCAGAATCATTATGAACCCAAGTCCACCTTGAAAGTCTCTGCGATCTTGATCTGAGCTCAACATTTGAGATGCCATTGTTGGATTTAATTGTGATTTACTGATGAATGGAAGGGTGAAGCAGTGCTGGACTTGCCAAGTCCAAGGTGACGATTAGGCCCTTCCCCAGTTCGGTTCAAACCGTCTAATGAAACCAAACTGTTGAGGTTACTTAATAAACCGCAGTTTGTGAACAGAAGTCAGTTTGAACCGTAAACCGAACTGAACCGAACCACTCAAACCGGTTTATGACATCGGTTTGTGTAACACCCCAAAAGTTGGGGGGAAAGGAAGATATTAGAGACTAAAATGACCCGACGTCCTTAGCTTTTTCATTTTACTTAAACAATCGAAGAAAAAATTCAATTTGTCATACGATTTGATGAAACAGGAGCTCTTGGCTGATGGTCATTGACCAATACAACAACTATTTAATTACAAGGAAGGTTATTTTACTGCCAATAGACAATTAGTATGCAATTATTCACATAACTTCTTGCGAGGATGCAAAAATTGAGGGGCAGAAATGGACGCTACGATTAGTTATTGGCTTATGGGCGGAGGTTGATGATCTTCTTTAACTATTTGTTTTAATAAATATAACTGGTTTGAACTGTGGTTCAAACCGCAGTTTGGACCCTCTAAGCGGTTCCAGAACCGCAGCTTGAGAACGAGAACGGTTTGAACCGCGAACCGAACCGAACCGAACCGGGGAAGGGCCTAGTGACGATATTTGCCTCGTTTCTTGATCTGCCGTGCCACGGTCGGTCTTTGTCGTAAGCGGGGGATTGTAATTCATCTGGTTCAAGATTGTGTTTTTCAGTGGGTTTTTGTGACGGTGTGGATTCTGAAATACTGCTGAAATAAGCACACATTCGAAATCTGATCAACAATATAGATTTCCGAGGATGTATACTCGGACTTCATTTAGGTGCCGCCTTTGGGAATTTGTCTGTCTGTCTGTCTGTCTGTCTGTCCCCACCTCAGTTTTACGTCAAATGAGATCCCGTCGCCAAAAAATCAAGCCTGTCCCTCCATCTTGAATTATAAAATGGTGATATTCATTTGCATCGTTTGCACAAATTTATTTTGAAATTGATGGATTATTGAGGCGGCGGCGGAGGGATTTTCGGAACATACCTTAACAAAAGAAAATGGTCTTTGCGAATTACTGAAAATCCCCACGTTGGGTTCTGGCGGTGGCCAGCGAAAGGCTTTTCATCAAATAAAAACCAAGAGTTATGATGAGGAAGAGCACTTCTATTCATTCGCAGAAACGTCCAAAACTTGACTCCACCAAAAAGCCTTTCCCAACACTGAAATCAAGCGCAATCGATCGAATTGGATTCAAAGAAGGCGTGTAGGAAATGTGGGCCAATGTCGTCAAGGATTAGAGGTACGGTTGTGTTGTGCGCAAACTAACCAATCTAATCAATTGACACGGACACAGCGCGACCCTTAAATTTTACTCAAGCCTTCTCTATTATTAGGAAAGAATGCGGCCGAAAGTTGAAGACGATAGGAGCTGTGGGGCAAAGGGAATGTGGAGTTGAGTACTTATTTCATCACAACACACTCATCTTACCTCCATTTGCCTTCAAACTCGCAGATCTTTCCCTCGTAGTTGTTTTGATACTCTCCGTATATTTCGACGGTGCTGGCATATCTGTGTAAAACGTGAGTACACTAGTCACCTCAACACACTCTTCTTACCTCCATTATCCTCCAAACTCGCAGAGCATTCCCTCATTGATACTTTGTGTCGAATCTCCTCATATTTTCAAAGATGATTTGAGTTCAAAAATGCGCGACCTTTAAATTCTACTCAGGCCTTCTCTATTATTAGGAAAGAATGCGGCCGAAAGTTGAAGACGATAGGAGCTGTGGGGCAAAGGGAATGTGGAGTTGAGTACCTTCATCACAACACACTCAACTTACCTCCATTCTCCTCCAAACTTGCCGAGCGTTTCCTCGTAGGTGTATTGATACTCTTTGTAAAATTTAAAGCAGATATTCTCGAGCATCAAGAAATTGACGGCGCGAATGTATACTTGTTCAATGGATGAACCTTCCTAAGGACCAAACTTCTTGGATGCCTTACGTTGATTTCCAGGACACCACTATTCTCCAAGACTATCACAAGCGAATCTTAAAACAGAAAAGAAAGGCAGTTGCAGTTGATGTGGATCGCGACGGAATCGTGTTATTTTCATACTTCCAGAACAACATAATAAACAATAGATATTCAAGGAACTCCCTAATGTATCGCTAAGTCCTATGGAGTCCACATGTAGAATTCAATGGTAATAGAAGAAGAAATAAAAAAATCCGAGGACCTAACCAAAGCTTCGTTTTTGAAATCAGACACATGACCCATGAAGAATAAGAAACCGAATTGATTTTAAATCTAGATTGTGAGGGATCGAGTGGATAAAAGAAGAGCAGGACACGAGGGTAAATAATGGAATTGAACTCACAATGAATGGGTTACAGTCAACACTTGAGACGTGGTACACCTCCACGAAGCACTCGCCCCTGATAGCAACCTTCCTCCTCATTTCCGCCATTGCCGACGGACTCGTTCAACCCGCACGCAACGTTCTCCTCGGCCGTTTCGTTGACGCTCTCCAATCGCCAAACACGCCAAACCTGGCGCAATTAACGTTTGACGGCGCCGCAGTTGCCGCCGCCGCGTTTTTAGTCGGCGCCATTCGATCCGCGGCCTTTTCTTTCTTTGCTTCGAAGATTCGGTCGGGGCTGCAGCGAAGACTCTTTGACGCATCCCTCGGCGCTGCCCAAACCGCATCAACCGCAAACAAACTCGAAAACATTCATGCAGCAACGAAAAAGATTGAGGAAAGCGTGCCGGCGATCGTGCAGTGTATCATGCTGTTTGTTGCGGGTCTTGTCATTGCATTGCGCACGTCAGTCACCCTCTCTCTCGCGATATTGGCCTCCTTTCCTTTTGTAGCTTTGATTCTCTCGCGTATGTGGCAGACGAACCAAGATAACGACGTGTCTGCAAAAGTTGCCACAGAGAGTGCTGCCCGTGTTGCCCATGAAGTCTTGTCAAACATTGAGACTATACTGTCCCTTAATATGCAATCCGCTGAATTGAAACGGTATTCGGATTATGTGAAACAATGTTCAATCGTCTTGGAACAGAATGCACTCGTGAACGGGTTTGGATGGGGACTTTACCACTGCACAATGTTTCTGGCTTTTGCTGTTGCTTTCTGGACCGGTGGATCTCTTGTGAATCAAGGAATATTGACTGCTGGAGATGTTTTAGTGTGCTTTACTCAGTTGGCTGTGGGAATCACGGCTCTTGGAAATATCGGGAGTCACCTGAACTCTTTACGCCATGCCGACACCTTACTTGTCTCGATCCTAGATGTTCAGCTCGAAGTTTCATCTAAATCTGACTCTTCCATCGATACCTCATCATTGCCTCAATTTAAGGGCCTCATTGAATTTCAAAACGTCTCTTTTGCTTATCCCTCTCGGCCCAACGACCTCATTCTATCGAACCTTTCATTTAAAATAACACCAGGCTCAACTGCGGCTCTAGTTGCCGAGTCAGGTTCCGGCAAGTCCACAATATTCGCACTTCTTCTTCGCCTTTATACTCCAACAAATGGAGCTATTTTTATTGATGGAATTGATATCCAGAACATAGATCCATCTTGGCTCCGTGATCAATTTGTGGTGGTCGAACAAGTAACAAGTTTGATTGAAGGACTCAGTGTGTTTGAAAACGTAACTCTTGGATCTCCAAATGCTTCCGTCAAGGATGTACAAGGGGCCTTAGAGATGGCAGGCATTGAAACTGTGATCGACGGTCTACCTGATGGATTATGGACGGTCGTAGGTGGTGTGAATGGAGGGTTTAGTGGAGGTCAGAGACAACGACTTGGCGTAGCTCGAGGCTGTCTGATGGGTATCACGGGAGGAAGAGGGATTGTTTTACTAGATGAGCCAACAAGGTAATTTTGTCTTTTCTGAGGCAATGTATCTAATTTATGAAATCAGTGCTCTTGATTCTGAATCTGAAGCGCACGTTCAAAAGGGGCTAGATATCCTTTGTCAAAACAAAACAACGCTGCTCATTACTCATCGAGTCGCCATGCTACATCATGAATCTGTCTCTCATGTTTTGGTGCTTGAAAAAGGAAGAATAGTCGAATCTGGATGTCACCAGGATTTATTAGAGTTGCCTAACTCCCGATACAAGCAGCTTTTTGACCACGACGTAGCTAGTACCTCAAATGCGTTGACAATCCCGAGCGTTGCCACCACTGTAGCTAAGTCAATTACGAAAGCCGACGAACAAAGTCCAGCTGAACCAATTCTGTCTATTCCATGGACCCGCCTCTTTGACCTAGCAAAGCCTCATCTCTCATATTTTATCCTCGCCGTGATTGGACAACTTCTTGAAGGCCTCATTGCACCCACACAGGGATTCCTCATATCGTCAGTCGTCACCTCATACTCCCTCCCACACGCAATCCAGTTCCGCGAAACTGTGAAATACTCGTTAGGCCTCATTGCGTTGGGAATTTACAACCTCTTGTGCTGTTGCATTTCAGAAATCGGAAGCTCGTATAGTCGAGCACGTTTGGCCGCAGACGTGAAAGTCGGTGTTCTTCAGAAGGCTTTGTTGCAAAACCTTGACTTTTTTGATGAAGAGCGGTTTTCGGTCGGAGAATTGGAGATGGTTTTAGTTGACGGCGTACAGTTTGTGGAGGCGGTGCCTGGAGCTTGGGTGAGCAGAGTTGTTAAAGCAACTGTGACAGGGGTCTTGGGACTCGGAGTTGCATTGTGGTATTCATGGAGGTTTGTGTTGGGGGTATTTGTATTCGTACCCGTTGTTGTCTTGATTGTAAAGTTGCAGGGCTTTGTTGTTTCGAGGTGTGTGTTCACTTTATTTGTTGATTAACTAGTTTCTGAGGTTTTGTAGATTCCAAACGCCATCGACACAATCTATCGAAAACTCTTCTCGTTTCATACTCTCGACCGCAGCAAACTCGCGAACCATAACCATTTTAAATGCCAGCGATTTCTTTCATAAACGGTACGAAACTCTTGAGTCTGTTGCGCATAAGGCAGGGGTTAGGTACCACCTAGCCCAGGCTCTTGTTGGCGCTCCACTCCGTGACGCAGTCATTATTCTTCTTGCAACAGCTGGACTACATGCAGGCGCGCATTTGATACACCAACACGGCGTCAAGGCCGATGAAATGGTTATTGTTCTGACGACAGTCACTTTGAGCGTTGTTGAGACTATAGGTGTTGTCGGAGGATTATCTGGATTAGGAGAAGCTGCAAGACGAGTTTGGAAAGTTTTGCAAGTCTTGGATTATGAAGGAATCAAGGATGGACATGAAAATGTTTTGGAACTTAATGGTGAACTTGCTGTTGAGTTTATTGACGTAGGATATGAGTACACTGGTAGAAAAGGAGTTCGAGCTCTTGATGGATATAATCTGAAGGTGAAAGTTGGAGATGTTGCGATGTTGACTGGAGGGTCTGGAAGTGGGTGAGTTGTGATTACGATTTTTGCACTTGAACCACCAAAACTTACCCATTTTCCGCTCGTTCTAGAAAATCAACCTGCATCCAACTTCTTCAAAAGCTTCGACGTCCTCAGGCTGGCTCTATCAATCTCTTTGGACAAGAAATTTCAATGCTTGATGCCAACATTTTACGTTCTCAAGTTGTGACTGTAAGCCAATCGTCAAGGCTGTTTCGTCGCACGATTTCAGAAAACATTTCGCTCTCAAACCCAAGCGTCAATCTTGAAGATATTGAGCGTGCAGCCAAGCTGGCTTGTGCGCATGACTTCATTTCAAAGTTATCTGACGGATACAATACGGTGATAGGAGATGGTGAATCACTATTGTCGGAAGGACAAAAGCAGCGAATTTGCATCGCTCGCGCTATTGCTCAGGATCCCAAGGTGCTGATTTTGGATGAAGCAACGAGTGGTCTAGATGGAGAAACCGAGCGGTCAATCGTCCAGGAGATTTTGAAATGGAAGAATATGGACAGTCGGAGAAGCTTGATTGTGAGCTCTCACACTCCGCACGTGTGGGAACTCTAGGTGGTAGTTGCAAACTAGGCATAATGCTCATTGATCGTAATAAAATCATCAGTACACCCACATGCTTCCAAACACGGAGAGAATCGGGAGGAAGAACGGCCGATGGAGATGGGGAAGGTTGCAATTTTTTGTTTTTTCTTTCCATTGAAACAGAGCTGTTCTTTGGCGACGTTCCTTTATCTTCAACAATGGCAAGCAACAAGAACTCCATCAAGATCTTCTCTGGAAATTCACACATTGAATTTGCCAAACTGGTCGCAAAGTAGCGGTCTTTTTCCCCCCTTTTCCCTTTGACAGGATACCTGACCTTTGAGCTTTTTCACTTTCCACAGGAAGCTCGGGCTCGAGCTTGCCAAGTGTGTTGTGCTAAAGTACTCGAACCAGGAGACCTCGGTGACCATCGGCGAGTCTGGTGAGCTTAACTTGTTGAATTTAAACGCAAACAAGGGAACTCATCGTTTGGCTTTCAGTGCGTGACGAGGACGTCTTTATTATCCAGTCCGGATGCGACCAAATCAACGACAACTTGATGGAACTCCTCATCATGATCAACGCCTGCAAAACCGCCTCGGCCAGACGCATCACCGCTGTCATCCCATGCTTCCCATACGCCAGAGCTGACAAGAAGGACAAGTCCCGTGCCCCAATCACCGCCAAACTCGTAGCCAACATGCTTACTGTGGCGGGTGCTAACCATGTCATCACCATGGATCTTCACGCGAGTCAGATCCAGGGTTTCTTCAACATCCCTGTCGACAACTTGTACGCTGAACCATGTACTTTGAAATATATTCGTGAGAATATTGAGAACCACAAGGACGTTATTATTGTCTCTCCTGATGCTGGAGGTGCTAAGAGGTACGTTGGATATTTATTGCCCCCAAAACATGTGCTGATTAGTTTTCTGAATAGAGCGACTGCTATTGCTGATAAGCTGGATGTTGACTTTGCTTTGATCCACAAGGAGCGTAAGAGGGCCAACGAAGTGTCCCGCATGGTTCTTGTCGGAGATGTGAAGGGTCGTCCTTGTGTTCTTGTGGACGATATGGCTGATACTTGTGGTACTTTGGGTCTTGCTGCCAAGACTCTTTTGGAGAATGGTGCAACCCAAGTGTATGCTATCGTTACTCACGGAGGTTCGTCGATTGCACCTGTCCTTGATCATCCCCAGTTCTGACTTTCAATTCTATTAGTTCTTTCTGGAAAAGCCATCAGCGTTATTAATGACTCGGTGTTGACCAAGGTTGTTGTGGTGAGTTGGTTATCATTCGAATAGAATGCTCAGCGAATTATTAACGTAACTTTGCATATCAGACCAACACCATTCCACACGAAGAGAAGAAGCTCTTGTGTCCAAAGATTGACACCATCGATGTCGCTGCTACTTTTGCTGAAGCAATCCGAAGAACCCACAACGGAGAATCCGTCTCTTGGTTGTTCGAGAGAGCCCCAGAATAAGGTGTCCAACTGGAGCCATGTTTCTTTTACATTTTATTCTTTTCATTTCATTTTTGGGATTCACCTTCACCCACAAACAACTACCTCAATGCCCATCTAATACTATACTTGTTGCTTCCCGCCATCATTCGATCAATAAATCACTAAGTTATGCTTTTATTTGGATAAGAACGTATTACGCGGTAAATCGATAAGCAATGCAATAGCAATCGGAGAAAGTTTGATAAATGGAGGCTAAAGAAACGTTGCCATCAGCCTTTGCAATTCTCTCTTGGACTCGCCCTGATTAAGAAACGAATTAGAAGTCATCCAAATTTGATTTGAATGTGTACCTTGTCTTTCAAGCCATCCTCAAACTTGTTGAATTGATCGAACTTCAACTTCATTGAAGAGAGTAGCTGAAGCTGTTGCTGCTGAGCCTGGGTTCCTGTTTTGTTGTTTAGAAGCGACCGATTTACCATGACATCATTCCATGACTCAACTGCCATCTTCCAAATCCTGCTGTAATTGCAAACGCGATTTCTCAAGCTGAGTGGTGTTTTTGTTGAGAGTCTTGTGAAGCTGAGAAAGGGCCAGCTGGGAAGACTGATCAGCAGTGTAAAATAACAGAATGCAACCAACTTCGTGCTTTGAAAGCTGGATCTTGCATTTTTTCGCGACTTGGAGAGCACTGTTAAATGTTTCGTCGCGTTGTCTCTTTGCCTCGCGAATCTTTGGAATCCTTGTGATGTAAAGATATTAACGTCACGAGAGAAGGCGAGCGATCCAATACAATTCCTGTTCGTCGATGCGGATGAATTCATTAAGTTTCTGTGAGTGATCTGCGACTGTTGAATCGAGTGCTTGGCTCACTTTGTTCATTGTTTGTTCGACTTGGCGGGCAAAGAAAGCGTTTAAGCTTGAGCTGTTTTGAGGCATGATTGTGTGGGATAAGCGATTAAACGAGATGCAAAGTGTCTCACGGGACGATATCTGACGATTGGTTAGAAAGGCTGGGTGACATACTCCTGCAACTCACCAGCTTCTTTACGGCTTCCCCTATTCGTTGACTGTGGCTTCTGATTCGTAGCTGGTGAACGGACATGAACTTGAGACGGAAACATGATTCGTTGAATAGTTGAGAAAAACTTGCAAAGAAACTCAAAAGAAACCAGTCCTGCAAGAAACGCGATGCCAGAATCACCAGACCTAACCAAACCCACCCTCGATTATAAGCATATTTACACAAACACGCACACCATTCAATCTTTGATTCCACCGTTCTCAATCCGCAGATGTACGACTCCAAAGGAAACTGAAATGACACGACATTTTTATGTCACCACGACAGTCCAGCAGATTTTGCAATTAATTCTACGACATTCTTTAATGAAAGTTTGGATTCCAACTGAAATTATTTGGATGATTGCGGACTGGATAGACTCGCCAAATCAAATGATATGTGTTAATTGCTCTTCAAGTGCAGGGTCTACCATCAAGCACACATGGGTTATTCAGCTATATTGCAACGATTGTGAATGCTCGTTTTGCCCTTTTCAATATTCGTTAACTCCTTCACTATTTTCACGATTGGGCATTAATTTTATGATGTCAACGGTAATCAATAACAATTAACTCAAATCATTAAATAAATACTGGAAGGCTGCGTGAATCGTCAAAGTATGGTGTTCATCGGAAATACAAACAGAAAAAACATGGTGGCAATTAAAACTCCAATCACAGAAGCCTGAGATAAAACACTTGAGGACTTGAGTTTAGGTTCTTGTACGTTGACAGAAGCTGTCGCTGTTGGATTGCTTGTAGTACTGGTTGCAAAGCTTGTAATTGATGACACGAGAGACGAGGCTGTGTTTCTTGTACTTGGATGAGTTTTAGGTCTATCAGTGAATATTTCAGATTCAAAGAAGGTTTGTAGGATATTGTTGTTGTAGACGGATGAGACGCCTATACATTCTGACAGGGGTATGATAATCATTCCAGAATCTATCAGAATGTTCATACAATCAACCGCGATAGATGCAGTGTCTCTACAAAGATTGTGAATAACAGCACTCAATTTCATCAAGCTTACTGCCAATAATCGTGTTCCAAGGAAATCGAGTAGTTCATTCCCTTTTCCATCCATGCTTTAAATATACCAGGGATTTTTGACATTGTGGTAGAATTAACGTTGTCCCAATCTTGCGAGTCTGCATCCCACAAAACCGCTGTCAAGCCCATTGACTTCGCAAGATTGCGAACACGGTCATCAATATCCCCGACTTAAACAATGTATTAGGTTGTATTCTTCGAAAGGCTGAAGACTTACATGGAGGCCGGAAGAATCGAGGATACTCTCCAATCACTTCATAAATAGCTCTTGCAGTCAGAATTAATTCTGCTATAATCTGATCGTCATTAAGTGAGGGCAAATGGGGATGGGTGAACGTGTGGATCCTTCAATAGAATTAAATGCCACACCTTGAATTACACCCACACAAACCCAATCTCATGGCCTGCTTGATATGCATCAAGAAGAACTTCAGGATATTCCATGATACGAGAACCCATCACCCAAAAGGTGGCCTTCATTCTCCGTGACTTCAAATCTCTCATCAATAATTAGCACACCAGTGAACCCAGACTCATCGCACTCACAATCTAAAACGATATTGGTAAAATTGGATGGGCCATCGTCAAAAGTTGCAGCCCAACCAGTTTTTGTCTTGTTGGTACAAGATTTGATGTCGTCGGAATCAGAAACAGAAATATTCGGCAACGCTTTGAAATAAGCAGTCCATTTCGGTACTGACACGATATTCGACGAGGATGGAGCCCATGAGAAATCAACGTTGGATGAATACACGATCCCAATAGAAGCGATGAGAAAAAGTCGCAATTCCAGAAGCATTTCAATACAGTGCCATTTTGATTCCTTATTCAGTATTATCGATTATCAATGCTTTTCTCACATCCTGCTTAATTCCACTTTGAAGTTCTGCTTTCAAAATGAGTCGGATTGGTCTTCTCATTGGTAAGTCCACTTCCCAGCCATCGTTGAACTGACCGCAAGGCTTACAAAGATCGAGCCACGAATGGCATCGAGTCGTCAGACTCTGTGTATGTGGAGATTGCAGATGCCATAACGTCGCACTATGCGACAGCCAATCCGCAGGCTGGGTGAGCCAGTAAACAACCATCCAAAACAGCGTCTTAGACTGGTTATCACAATATAGATGCATTGAGGCATTGGATGCGATTCGACAGCAGCTTGACTTTGGCAATTATCGTAAGCTCATGACTCCACCAATCGCTCGCTGATCGCCCACGATTTAGTGGTCAATCGATGTACCTTGGAGCTCACGGACTTTCTCTTTGGCCAGTGCGGGCAGCCCTTCATCAATACTCTCTCGCAAGCTCAGAATATTGGCGCACTGCTGCACTTCATCGATGCCAACATGAACGGTACACTCAAACAGAAGGAAAACAAACAAATATGCATCAACTTGATTGGGAAGTGGGCGATCCAAGTGGAAGAGCGTAAGCTTCGTTTAAACTGCTTGAGTTCCTTACTTTTCAAATTAGCCAAGGCTTTACAAGAGCTATTTGAAACTCTCGTTCGACAGGGGCATAAATTCCCTCAAGAGATTTGGAATCAGGTAAAAGTACTACTGGAATTTGTTGCAGGAAACTGATGTTTTCCTATCAGCTCGAACCTGGAACGTACGAAAAGATCAATACAACCGGTCCATTCAGGGGACTCAAGCTCAGAAAAGATCAGTTCTTGAACTCAATGGCGTATCACTTGGGCAAGCCAGCATCGGGGGCGTTATCGGCAGACTCATCCAAGCAAACAACCCAAACATTCTTGGACATTGATCGCAGTACGCCCGTAGGCCATACTCCTATTGTTGCTGGATCGGCTGCGAATTCAGCAGTCGCGGTGAACGAAGCTCCAGCGCATCAGCAAAAAATGGATGGATTAATTGCATCAACACTCAACTGCACGTCCTTATTGGCAGAACTTCTCTCGGTCGCGAAACCCGAAAAAGATCTTATGGAGGTACATATTGTTTCGATGTTATTTAATTTTAGATTCTGATGCTGCTTCAGGAATGCTACCAACAATGCCTTGTATCGCAGCAGGATATTGTGAAATTGATTGATACAATTGAAGACGAAGATCAGTTAAATACTTTGATGGAAGTAAACGTGTCCGTAAATGATGCGTTAGCCCAATATTCTCAGTGGAAACAGGCTAGGGCAAAGGAAAGGGAGCAACGGGGTTTGGACCGTCGAGAAACTAGAGCGTTACCAAGTCCAGTACGAACTGATTCAGGTGGATCGATCGGAAAAGTTCCCCTTCCTTATTCTGTTTGGTCGGGAGACTCTCCAGCATCTGCGTATCAACAAAACGCGTAGCCATACACAAAATCTTCTATATTTTCCAATTGCTTCTAATAAACATTTGTATTATGCCGTATCGTTATTTACACTAGCATCATTGCAAGAATAGAGAAGACTAATCCGAAGCCATATGGTTCTACACTGCTCGTAGTCGTCACTGGCGCAACGGAAACAAATTGCTTGACAGGTGCAATTCTCCCAGTGAAGTTGCTTGAAACAAAGTTCCCTGCCAACGGAGGTACGACAGCATTCTTGTTCTCAAACTGACCCGACAGGAAAAACCCTTCCAAGATTTCATTCCCATACGGTGAAGTGTCTCCAAGGCATTCATAGACAGGTTTAATGGAATATCCGGCTTTGACTAGCAGATCCATAGCCTCTTTACCAACGTCAACCTCACTTTGCCATACGTCATGTTGAAGCGTAATCAATCCCGCAGTTCCGTTTTTGATCCAATCTTTAAAATGTCCTGTCACAACGGGTTGCATTTGTGTCTTGGAGTTCCAATACTTCCAATCCTCAGTGTCAACAAAACCGACAACAGTTAAGCCCATGGAATTCGCGAGCCGCCGAACACGTTCATCACTTCCTCCATATGGTGGCCGCAGATACTTGGGAACTTGGCCAATGGTTTGGTATACAGCTTTTGCAGAATACACAAGTTCTGCCACGATCTCGTCATCCGTAAGCTTGGTTAGAAGGGAATGACTCCAAGTGTGCAATCTGTGATGAATACATGATTTAGATTTCACAAGCACGTAACAACGAGGTGGTGCAATTTTGGAGATGGTGAAGGGCACGCACCCAATTTCATGTCCTTTTCTGAAGGTATCAAGGGTAATGTTGGGGTACTGTATCACTACGGAGCCAATGGTATAGAATGTGGTAAGCATGTTGATTTGTCTGAAGTCTGTTAGTTGGTTTAGCTTGTCAGCAACCTTGTTATGCGCAAACAAGCAAAACCCACAGTCTGTCAAGGCAGGCTCAACCGTTGAGGGTCCGTCATCGAAAGTAGCACCCCAGATTTTGCCACCAATAGTGCATGCCCTGAGATCATCTCTTTGAACTGTGGCATTTGGGTTTGCTTGTTTGAAGTATTGCGTCCATACTGGTGTTGGAGGAGCTTTCACCCATGGTTTAGGAGCCCAGTCAAGCCTAGCGTAGGTGAGTTACAAGAATCAGGCAGCGTGGAATGTGGACTCACGACATGGTTTTTTTTGGTTTTGTTGTTCGTGTCTCCCAACTTCACCAAATCTCCAACGCGTGCCAACAGTTGAACTTGAGATCATTATTACGTAACATTTTTGATGTCAGTCTTCGCATTTTCACGCCGCCTGATTGAGATATGATGGCAATGTTCAAGTTCCTCTCGTTTTATTATAGATGTAAAGCAAATTGACCAATGAATCAGGTCTAGAGTATGAGATATCCAACAACAACAGCAAACAAGCTTGGCAATGAGATCAATAGAGCACCTGAACGTACAGTAGTTTCCACTGGGGCACTGACAACAACCTTGGCAGGGACAGGCTTCATGTTCAAGTTACCACTTGTCCCATTATTCGGCGTCACAGTCGCAACCTTCTCAACATACGGCGCAACAACATTCCACTTCTCTTCAAACTGCCCGGACTTGAAAAATCCTTCAAGTACCTTATTTCCATACCACGAACTGTCCCCCAAACACTCATAGACAGGCTTCACAGTGTACCCAGCCTTCACCAACAAATCCATCGCCTCCTTTCCGACTTCGACTTCCGCAGCCCATACATCATGTTGAAGCGTGATTAACCCTGTAACTCCGTTCTTGATCCACTCTTTGAAATGTCCTGTTACGACAGGCTGCATCTTCGCTTTTGAGTCCCAGTGCTTCCAATCTTCGGTATCAACAAACCCAACGACTGTTAAGCCCATAGAATTCGCAATTCGTCGTACACGGTCGTCACTTCCTCCGAAAGGTGGACGGATGTATTTGGGGGCTTGGCCTGTTAGCTGGTAGATTGTTTTTGCAGAGTAAATCAGCTCCGCCACAATTTCGTCGTCAGATAGTTTTGTCAAGAGCGGGTGCGACCAAGTGTGGACACTGAGAGCCGACATTGATTAGAAACGGGAGCAAGCCAAATGGATCCGTTTCCCCAACTCACCCAATCTCATGACCGGCTTGATATGTCTGCAATAAAACTTCAGGGTATTTGATAGCAACAGACCCGACTGTATAGAACGTTGTGTGCATATTGATGGTTCGGAAGTCTAAGGGTTGTCGGAAATCCATCAGCACACCAAAGTTCGACCCAATGTCCCATCACACACAAGGAAAAGGAAATGTGCACTCACAATCCAAGAGTCCGTGTGTAGCTGGAGAAGGTCCGTCGTCAAAGGTAGCTCCCCATATCTTACCTGGTGCAGTGCATGCACGCAGGTCGTCCTTCTGAAACACTGGAGTCGGATTTGCTTGTTTGAAATACTGAGTCCATACAGGTGTTGCAGGAGCTTTGGTCCATGGTTTGGGGGCCCAATCAAAGTTGCTGGATGGAGGTTGTGTGAGGATGTGTTGCGGTAAGAGTGGAAAGGGGGTGGGCTTACTTCGACATTTGTTTTTTGGATGAAGGTTTGTTTCAAGCTGTTCCGAACTGTCTCCCACTGCTCTTTAAGTTTTTATGTCGTCGAACTTGAAGTTTGATTGTTATGTAAGATGGAAAGTGGTCCTGGGTTTTAATTTGAGGTGTTGACCTTGTGATGGATAGGGCTTGTCCATACAGCGTTCCTCCACGAGTACGACGAAGCGTTTAATGTTCCGAGAGTCCGCGACGGTTTGTTCTTGGGCAGCACTTAAAAAACCGAACTCTAACAAAGTAGAACCAAGGACTGGATGCTAAAACTCAATGTATTCAGGGTATGCATAACAAACGATAAAAAGAAATAAGAAGAGAACTGCATGAGAAATAGAAAAAGTCATGTGTATGGAACCCAGCAACACCCGGCATCCTCAACACTCCTGGCAACAGTCCACCAACCATCCTTCACACTCGACTTATCCGTCTGCTTAATATCTTGTCGATTCAAATCCGTCACCTGCGCAATCTTGATGAAATCCAATGTTCGACCAAACAAATGTTGAGGTGATCAGCTGCAACGGGAACTTTACAGCTTTCGCCGCCTGATTCACAAAACTCAACGAATCTTCAGATCCAAGCGACGGGAAGAACGAAACGTGGTTAGAGCAAGAGTTTTCCCAGACGCGACAATCAAAGACTGAGAACCCACTTCGCAACCTTTCCAAGAACGTCTTCATCGTATCTCCCAATATCTGCGTTGATGACGAGTGCAAAGTCGGAAGAAGAAGATCGAATTCCTTGCATCAGTTTTGATTCCCATTTCGTTCCTCGTGAGTCACGAAGACTGTCAGTGTTTGCTTGTTGGATTCAAATACTCTTTGAGCGATGATGACTGTGTCGTCTAGAGATGCAGCGTCTACGAGGACGTAGTCTATTCGGCTGGTGAGGGAGAGTGCTTTGCAGGTTGAGATAAGGCGGGAGCATAGTTGAGAGATTGTGTCTGCATTGTTGGATGAAAGAAGAAGGATCGATACGTTGGATTGGGTAACGAGTGTGTTGGAGTTGATACAGAAGGTGTTGGGGCTTGGGGAGAGGGGAGAGGAGATGCTGATCTGCCCTAGGTTTCAGCTGGTTGTGGATCAAGACGGATTGTGCTGATGGAAAGTCGTATGAAGCGGTCTCTCAGGACAGTAACGACTAGGATTGCAGTGTTGACTAAGGTGGCAAGAAGCAGGGTGGCGTGCACTGTTGATTCAGCCAGGACACCAAATACTCCCAGAACCGGAACAGAGAGATAATACCCAACCTCAGTCTTAGGTAAGCCAGTTCTTTCTTTGAGTTTGGACACCGGAATTCGTCGCCAGCATCCGAAGTTTCAAAGACAAAGTCTGGCGCGTCATCGTCAGCCTCTGCCAGCACCGACAGTGACAATGACACAAGTCCGTCACTCAAAACCTTCCACAGAGTCGCAGGAAGTGGCGGCGCAGGAACGGGATGGGGGCGACTCGAGCCGCCTTAAACGACGGAAAACCTTGCGTCGCAGCCCGCGGCCGAGGTTGCACAGACGCCTTTGCTTCGGCTTGTTGTTGTTGCTGCTGTGCGGTGGTGGTGCGTGTGCGTGGCGGCGGTTGCGGATGGCGGTCGTCATTCTGCCTGATTTCAAAAAAGGGTTTCGCCAAAGTCAAGCACAGACACATCTCAACTCAAAATATGAAACAAATGTATAGATATAGAATAACAACTAATAATGATACTGAAAGCAAATGCAAGTATAAAACATAACTGAAAGTGTCCTCGTCCAACTATCCTCGTCCAACTATTAACATACTCATAAATACTTTACTCCGACCCAGTTGTTGTTCGAGTTCTCACTCCGTTGCTTTCAATGGTCGGAGAATTTCCATGCTTGACAGCCAACAAAGCAGCAATGATGAATTCTGATGTCGGCAACTCTCCCACCTTAGCAGATCCACTTGCCCGCCTCCTGTTCGCTCTTCATAAGCTCCCTTGTCATGATGGATGGATACGCAGCCTCTATGATTCCTCGCTCCAAGTTCAATTTCGATTCCTGAGCCACTGGTTCTTGCGGCGAACCAAATGATTGTCGCAACAACAAAGAGAGCGAGACACGAGATTCCAATAGCGATGGCAAGGCAGTGGTGGTTCCGGAGTCTGAATTCTGAAAGTTGTGATTCTCCCCAGCCGTTCCACGCTTTCCCGCCTGAGTTCCGGACGCCGAAGCAGTCGTCGCGTTCTTTCCAGCCACGTCGTTCCA
This sequence comes from Rhizoclosmatium globosum, assembly GCA_002104985.1. Taxonomy (NCBI): domain Eukaryota; kingdom Fungi; phylum Chytridiomycota; class Chytridiomycetes; order Chytridiales; family Chytriomycetaceae; genus Rhizoclosmatium; species Rhizoclosmatium globosum. Next base: position 14,214 of record MCGO01000093.1, on the reverse strand, counting down.
AGGATAGTTTGGCGGAGGCGGTGGCCACGGGTATCCCGGCGCCCCTATTTAGTAAGGTGCGAGTCAGCACAGCGAAATCAAGAAACCAAACACACTCACAGCCCTGAGGCGCAGGCGAACCAGGCGCAAATCCCGGCGGATAATTGAATCCATTTGGAAAGCCCGGCGGCGGAAACGCAACGTCCTTGGGCCACCACGCGTTCGGGTTGCCTTGGCCGTGGCCGTGGCGGTCGATGTAGTCACGGCAACCACCGAAGCAGCCAAACTCGAACACGCGCCGCTGTCAAGACCGGTGAAACACGTCGTGTTGGCGGTACAGTCGCTCCAGAGAACGCACGTGGGTCCGCAGTTGGAATTGGCGTTGGACCAGGATTTCCACACCGACTGTTGACATCTGAAATCTGTTGTTGTTGCAGGTTTGAGGATTCTTTTTCTTGGAAGGGTGCACTGGATGACTACGCCTTTGAAATTGGAATCCACCTTCATTTCATTCCCTTGGCTTAACAAGTCCACTCCCAATAACATTATACAGCAATTTATTACACATGAACAATCTAAAAAAATAAATCAATAAGCCAGGATTCCTGATCGTTTACTCCAACTTTTCAAACAGTACTGGCTCGCTCTCCTCATCCAATTCACCCAGAAGCCAGTCACCTTCTCCGCCTCGTCATCAGGAACAAACCGAACTTCATGACAGGTTCGTCGTATTCCCGGTATCCAAGGCGGGTATCTCACACACTGCCATCACGTTTCGACTCCATGGAAGTAACAGTCCTGTAAGATCAGGGTCGACTCGCTTGATTGGAGGTTAAACCATAGCTTGCCTTCTCGTTCGGTTATTGTAATTGTTCCGTAGTCTTCGTTCTTGAATGTTCCACGATAAGGTGCTGGTGCATACCAACTTGATTTGGCACCCAACGCTTGCGAAAGTGGGTTGCTGGTTAGCTCGGAAGCATCAATGATAGGCTGCTCATGTGTTTTAGAGACCATTTCTTGTTGTGTTTGGTTGATGGTTTGAGGGGGACAAGTTTGTATTCAAAAGTTTGAAGCGGGACCAGAAGTGGGACTTGGTGGGATTAATGCTGATTGCAACAAGGTTCGCAGGGATCTTATGAATATATTGTGTGTTGTTTGTGGAAGAGTTTGATGTCCAACCACGAGACGAAGAGTTCGTTTCTTTGAGATTTCTGATTGCGAATTGGACAAGTGATATATCGAATCACTTGGAGGTGTCTTGATGCTGATCCTTTCAAATTGCTAAGCAAAATACAACTATCAAAGCATTCAAATTAGGCGGGATGAACGCTCATTTTATTCCAAACGATTTGTCAGCGGCCAAAGATAGTAGTGCACTTGAACTTGAACAAAAAGTTTAACTCCAATTTAGTGAACTCTATACCTTTAATTTCTGATTCCCTTTTCATTTTCTACGATTACAACTCCAATTTAAGTTTCAGCCGCCGGAGCCACACTAACACTTGATTGCACATAATCGGTAATATCAATAGATTCCAGAGGAATCATCTGTAAAGGCAACAAAGAGTCATAGTTGACCCGATTCCACCTCATCCGGAGATCCTCGTCTTCCCCTGCATCGTCTTACGACAACACCACCAATAAATCCCACACGAAATCAAACTGCAACAGAAACACCAACAACCGCACAACTAACAACACGCATATCCAACCCTTTCGCGTCACTCTCCAACAACGTCGTATTGTAAAACACGCGTGCATCTGTCACACACCTCCCTCATTCGGAAACAAAGTCTGTTCATACCACCCCGTGCATTTAAACCCCGCATAATACCGAAACACGATATACCGCCGTCAATAGACAAAGATGTGTTTATGGCGTGTACCCAATCCATAGGCGACGATTCAAAACACGTTCCAAGGCGCACGTATTGTGTTGATTCTGCGGGACCTGTGCATCCTGAAGTTGTGGGGAATGTTTGGAATTTGAAGTATGGCGTGGTTGAGAAGAGTTTGAGTGCTGTTTCGTCTAGGGTTGTGGAATTCGTGCATGATGTTGTGGTGTATTCTTGGCCAGTGCCTTTGGTGCATGTTGGGTTTGAGGTGCAGAGTTGAGGGATTGAGGTGTCGTGGACGAGTTTGATCGGGTTGTACAATCGGATGTTGTGTAGGTGGTGAGAGCGAGGGATCCGTTGTAGTTTAGGAGTTGGGTTTTGGTGCATTCCTTTGAAATTGGAGATGAAGCGTTCACTCGAGATGTGCATAACGCGTCCGAGTATGTACTTATGAGTGTAGCGCCATTTGTAGGATCAATGAAGAGTTTTGCAAAAGTGTAGGGAGGTGCTGGTGTTGACGGAATACAAGTTTCGATGGGAGCTTGAAAGGCTGAGACTGAGGCGCCTTTGCAGTCATCGTCAATGCTTTCATGAATTATCTTGTTTGGAAAATAGGAGGTCCCAAAGTTTCTCAAGTCTGCCACGCAGGACCAGTGTTGAGATGACGTTCCGAAGTCATCTGCCAAGCATATAGCTTCCTGGGTAGGTGTACATGTTGTTGAGTTTGGGAACGCGTAGTCGATACGTAATGGTGTGGCGCATTGGCTATCTGCAAAGTGGATATGGGCTGTTGCAAACATCGCCGGTTTGACAGCTGATTGAAAACACAATAAGTACCATTCACAAAACAAACTCAAAACAATAAAGAATATCATGCAAGAACCATTGGTTGCTCAGCCATTCTGTTACAAGTTGTATCTGAACAGAGTACTTAAAAGCAATAAAATCGTCGCCTCAATCGTCAGTGTAACAATCCTCATACATATCCACTTCATCCATGCAGCTCACAACCGATGGATCCTTGGGAGACTTTGCATGAAATTATGCAGCAGATTTGCACGGTCACTCCATGGAAGCATTTCACGAGTCTTCAAGCTCTTTGGAAGTTTGGATTCTCAAAGGGAACGTCTTGCGGACGCATTACAATACAAGATGGTCGAACAAGGAAGTATTATAGTTGAGTTGTGTGCACGCGTTTCATGAAAAACAATATTTTTTAACGTATCCACAATGAGGATGAAATAATATAATTACGATCCATGAGACGCTATTATGCAATATTGCTTGCGCTCTCCCTCTTTCCGGCGACCAAAAAGCCGTGCGGTCGTATCTTAGGCTCGTTCCCTGCTGAAACTTCCTGCAATTGGGATCCCGTTCCAGTTCTGGTAACATCGCCACCTGTGTGTGCCATTTCTCTTGCTCGTGACTTCTTTGCTCGCATATGGAAAGCAAACAAGACAAGAATCGTTACGAGAATCAAGCCTCCCAATCCACCCCCAAATACAGCTCCAAAGTTTGGTGGGTTTGATTTAACTTTCGGTGTATTCTTGATCACTGCAAGAACTTTTCCAAACAGCGTGCAGGCACCATTAGTGGGAAACGAGTTGGACAGAACTTGGGTCTTGCACGAAGCATCCGAAAAATAGTTCAAAGCGACAGATAATCCATCAGGGGAAATAAGAAGGTTTGCTGAGCCATAGGAAATTCCGTTCGTTGTCGAGTTCCAGTGATAACATGCTCCAACTGCGTATGCTTGCGAGCTTTTTGGGATATTGCAGATTGTATCTTCAAAACTCTGAACTGTAACTACAGTTGATGTCATAGCAAAAGCGCTCTGAGTGATATCATCGAACCTGTTTTTGCTTGAACAAGTTACAGATTCATACACTCCCAAGTCAGCATTCCATGAACATTCCGCGGTGACAGAACTTTCAGCACCGCTACGTTTGTGACCTCCGGTAGACGTGGTTGAACCGGTTGCAACACATTCGGTTTGGGCAATGTCAGAGGCAAACATAATAGGAGTCTTGCAGTCGGATCCCGAGTATATAATCTGCTCTTTGTATCCGTTATAGTTCAAGACAGATACTTTGTTGAAAGATGCGATGCAAGCCGCTGTTTTGAGGGGCTCCGAACCATAGATTTCGACTTTGCTTGTTGCAGCGAGACATCCTTCGTCTGGATATCTGAGCCAATAAAGCTGTCCACTGCCGGGATCGACAACAGCTTTTTCATAGTAGGTAGCGTTTCCGTGACGGATCGGAGTGCATTGTGAGAGAGGGTATTGAACGCCTTCGGTTGGATCAGCTGCACAGTCCTGGCCAGCATTGAGACTCTGATATTGCGACGTGTGATTGTGCCAGTATTCGTCGCCGAACGTCGAAATGTCGGTGACACACGAGGTCTTAAAGTACCATCCGTTTTCACCTGATTTGACATAGGCACTCGTGACAGTGGCAGGATTGCAGTCGGTAAACTTAGGAAATGAGTAGTCGATTCGAATAGGGTCATGGCACGAGCTGTCACTGAATGCAATAAGGGCTGTGAGGACTGGCATTTGGTCGAACTTCAGTTTTGCCCTCTCGTTTCCCTTATCTCTATTTTTGGAAATACAACGATTAAGCCTTCCAATAAACGATAATTTAATAGCTCTTTGAATACAATAGAATTTCTTCGACCGTGTCTTCTACCATTATGTGAACATTGAAAACCGTTTCACTGGTTTTTGTCGTGATGCTACCATAAACCCTGATTGAGTACCAGCTTGCTCAACAGCATTTGTGCCTATTTCGACGTTGCCAGTCCTAGGAGCTTCTCCTTGCATTATAGAAACTCCCTTCTCGCGTTGTCGTTTCCGCCAACAAAAGAATCCTGTCACAAGCAATGCCAGCGCAACTAATCCACCTACTCCTCCTCCAAATATCGCCGCAAAAGACGGTTTACTTCCTCCATCTGAATGTGGAAATCCCTTCATCACAGAGAGCACTTTACCAAATGAAGTACATCCCCCGTTCGTTGGATAAAGGTTTGATGAAATAGATGACCCATCGCAAGTAGAGCTAGAGTAATAAATCAAGGAGGCAGATGAACCATCCGCTGAAAGTACAGCCTTGACTGAATTTGCTGCCAGGCTAGTTCCGGCAGTCGTTATATTCAAACACGATCCAATGCGAATCGTTTCTGTTAATGAAGGAACACCACAGATGAGGTCCGTGTAAGACTGAATCGTGACATAAGTTGAATCAGGGGAAATCTCATCAGCCAAATTTGTTAAATCGTAAGTCTGCAGACATGACACCGTCAAGTACGAATTTGTATCCAGGTCGAAAGAACATTGAGGTCCTGCAGCTTCACATTTTGTCAAAGCAACTTCAAAGCCAATGTGAATCGGGTGCTGCAATCTGGGCCTGAGAAACTTGTGACGACTCTCACACCGTTATTATTAAGGATTGAGACTTGTTGAATGAAGAGATGCACGAGTTCTGTGGTCTAACACCCTGAGATTCGAGTGATGTGAGCGTGGAACATGATGAATCCGAAAACTTCATCCAAGATACAGATGCATCGGTTGCGTTTATAAGAACCTTTTCGTAGTGCAAGTCTCCTGTTGCATTTGGGACAGGTACACAAGATCCGACAGGGTATTGAACGCCGCTGATGATTGCCCCTCCACAACCTTGCCCAGCGTTAAGACTTTGATATTGCATTGTTTTTTCATGCCAGTAGTTATCGCCAAAAGTTGAAGTGTCATTGACGCAGGCTGTGGTGAAATAAGCCCCAGTACTTTGAGTTTTTGAACATTGGGATGATATCGCGGCAGGGTTACAGTCGGTTGTGTTTGAGGTATAGTCGATTCGAATCGGCGACTTGCAGTTGCTGTCAGAGTAAGCAATGCTCGCCAAAGAGTGGCGACATCTGTGTCTAAACAATGTTCCAGAAAACAAAGTTCTTTTGCCAGACTGTTGCTCTCAAAATCCATTATCACGAATTCAATACTTGGTTCATAGTCAAGTGTGCGATAAGCACAAATAAATAAAAGGTAAGAAAGATGCCAAAACCAAACGAACCAACTTTGCCCTGTCAATCACATCTGGCCTATTCGCCGCAGGATCCACTCTCTTTGCGAAACTATTATCATCGTCCTTCTCGAATGAACCTCTGAGTTTCCTTCCATCGTCACTTGACTGGATTTCACCCAAACTCATTCTGCTCCCGCTTGTTATTGGCTGCAATGTCCTCATGTGGTCCACATTCACTCGAGCCCTCAGCTCATCACCTTCCTCGGCTGCAGTGAGCGTATTGAACAACAGCGCAAATATGATTGCATCGGTATGTATTGAAACTCCAACTGGTGACCCTTTCAGAGTCTTACTTAAAATAGGCACTGATGGGATTTATCATCTTTCAAGAGGATTATCAATTAGGTGGTGGGTTGGAGCGGGATTTGTACTTGCTGGAACAGCGTTATGACACAGGGCGACACTCAACAACAAACGCCAAAGAAACATGCAATGAAAACACGGTCAAAGAAAACGGAATAGAATTTCTAATATTTTCTAAATGCGGCATCCCGAAACATTGTTCACTGTGGCAATCCAGTTGCCTCAGAGAAGGAAGGAAGTGGAGCAAAGTCCTCAACCGGTTCTCGTTAATGCTTCTCAACGATTCAAGAGCTTCCTTGAAACGAATACGACGTCCAATCGTAGGGAAAGAGAACTCTTCCACCTTCATCAAAAGCAAAGCACGTCCGTCAATCTCTTGCTCTGCAAGAAAATAGTGTGAATACTATATCGAATTTAGAGTGTGATAAACGAACCATAAATGAAACGCAGAATTTCTGGAGTTCCTTCGTTCTTTTCCACCCACTGAATAACATTCTGAACGCTCCAATTGCTGGGAGTATCTGGAAGCTCCAAATCGCCAAACATTGCATATCCATCTTGACGGTAAGCCTCACGGTGCTTTGCAGATCGTGAGTTGTCTGACACTGCATCGTTGAGACCTGAAAATAAATTGGAGCTTCCTTGCTTCTCTTCGCGACTGCGAAAGAGTTAGTTTCGATGTTTTTGGTTATGAATCAACACACACCTGGTGCCCATTGAATGAATCACAGACATGGATGATTGATCAGTAGAATGGAATATCGATGGGTTTCCGCTCTCGGAGGCTCGAACTGTTCCCATGGGAGCCGGAATCGAGCTGTACGTAGTTGGGGCTGCACGTGGTGGCGAATCGACGGTTGAACTTTCTTGACCCAAGCTAAAGCTTCTTCCAAACGTAGTTCCATTTTTTCTCGACACATCGCCATTAACGAGTTGAATTCCAGGCTCTTGAGAAACCTTGTTCTTTCTACTCCACACAAAGAACCCAACTGCCGCAATACGACAACAACTCCAGCTGCAATTCCAGCAATCAACCCAACAGAAGGACCAGAGCTCTCGTTCTTTATAGGATGATCGGAGCAGGTGTGGATAAAACACTTGGAGCCGTTTTCGCCAAAGCATTTTGGTTTCAGCAAGTGCACTCGAGCCAGTTCCAAGCGTACAAGTCTGATCAATCGACAAAATTAAATCCGAGGACGAGCCAGTACAGCTTTGCGAGCCAGTATACGTGGTCAATTTAATTCCCAGCGCAGAAATCGAAGCTTGACTGAGTTCCCAAGTCCACCGATGGGAAACAAGTATCCAAGAGAATATTCTCCGAGCTGAAGGACTGTAACATTGGACATCGTTGAACTTTTTGTATGAAATGTATTTGGTGGCGTCAGGCCAAGTTGCAGCTGTTTTGAGACTGAGGTCGTATGTGTCAGAACATGTTGATGTATACCATTCTCCGGTCGTACTGTCTTGCGTGCAAGTTGACACGTCAGCACAAGTTGTGTTGTAGACGGTTGAATAGTACAGTTTCGCAGGAGTTTTGCAGTCGGGTCCTGAATAGACAGTTGTGCCGGCAAACTTCTTTCCAAAGTTTAAGACACTTTGTTTATGATTGTCGTAGCAGCCAGGAGAGTTGTTGACTCCAAGTGGATTGGGGTTTGGATTGGATGGAGTGGGAAGGTTTCCAGACTGATCAACCAAGAACGTTGTACATGTAGCGTCAGTGTACAAGCCCCAGTAATAGTTCAAAAGGGGTGATGATGGGTCGATTGTTGCCTTCATGGACAGAATTGGATAGCCACCAATTGGATCAATCATTTGAGAAGGTACTCGGACACAGGCACCGAAAGGGAATTGGTATCCACCGAGAACATCAGCATCGCATCCTCCGAGACCCGTTTGCATCGACTGGTATTGAGCAATGTTTGGGAAGTACTTGTTACCGAATGTGATAAGCCCCTCTGTTGCGCATGCAGAATTGTAGTACCATCCAGGTCGCTTTGGGTCCTGTGTGCATGTTGGTGTCTCAATTTCGGGGGTGCAATCGGTGCCATTGCCTATTGAGTAAACGAGAAGAAGTGGGCTGGAACACTGCGCCTCTTGATAGAAGCTAAGCCAGTTGGTACGACCATTTGAATGCCTGGCTAGGATGAGAGGACTGGACAACTGCCTTGGGCAGAAGAACAGTTGGTTTGTGCGAGATTTTGTTCATCTCCGATTGCGCGCTGCCACCTTCAAAAGAAGATAATGTTATGAGGTATATCTTTCATCTAATATGAGGAAACGTAAAGAAGAATTATCCAGAATAAGAAGGAAGGGGTGCAGCTGCATGGACTCGAGCTTCGTTGATTCTTCTCAATGCATCAAGCGCCTCTCTAAATCGCATACGCCGACCAACTGTTGGGAAAGCCAAATCATCTTCTCTAATCAAAGCAATGCTCTACCGTCAATTTCTTGTTCTATAAGCAGGAAATTAGGGATTGAAAATTGCAAGGATATCCAATTTAAAATCACCTTGAATGAAAGAGAGAATCTCTGGGGTCCCTTCATTTCTTTGGACCCATTGTACGACTTGATTGACAGTCCAAACGCTAGGAGTGTCGGAAGGTATAAATCGCCAAACATGGTGTAAGAATTGTGCCTTGTGTGCGGTTTGAAGATACTTTGAAGACCGCGCGTCACCAATATTAGACGCAACCTCTGTCATATCCGTAAACAGTCGCGACGTTTGTTTTTCATCTCTGTATCCAGTGAAGTCAGAAACGTACATCACCCAAATTTCACTTACCTAGTTGCCAAGAAACATGCGCGGTACCCAATGAGACTGCTGAGAATTAATGGCAGTTGATTGCGCATATCCTGATGGCTGCGTTTGCTCTTGTGCCGTTGGAGCATGGTATTCTTGACGAGTCGCAGGCCGAGATGTGGCCCCGGTAAGGATAGACGAGCCCGCATATCTGAATCGACTACTTCCACGTACACTTTCCGAAGCTTCTGACTCGCTTTTACCACTGTCAGCAACAGCACGTTTCTTCCGCTGGCTATACCAAACAGCAAATCCAATTGCACAGAGAACGACAAGACCACCAACGACTCCCCCGACAATAGCCCCAACAGGCACGCTAGAACCTCCATTATCGCTCTTAGCCACAGGTGTAGGAGATGGAGCGGTTCCAGTAATTACAGCTGTCGCCAACTGGTTTTTGGTAACTGCAAGAACACTCATACCCACACCAACCGTACAACTCTGATCGATTGGAAGCAACAAATCAGTGCTAGTTCCGACACACCCCAGCGTACCCTTAAACGTCGAGACCTTAATTCCAGCATCGGAAATAGTAGCCTTCACAGAGTTTCCAATACCTCCGCCTGGGAAACACGTATCAAGAAGAATTGTTTGGGAAGTGAGGGGGATGAAGCATTGGTTGTCTGAGAATTGTTTGAGCGTAATGTATTTTGTGGCGTCAGGGAAGAGGGATTGGGTTCGTGTAGTGAGATCTGTAGATGCACTTGATGAACACGAACGCGTGTAATATTCTCCCGTTGTAGGGTCTCGTGTGCAAGTTGGGGCGTCTGTGCAATTATTGGAATATGTTGGGTTCACTGTAACTTTGGCAGCTGTTTTGCAATCTGAACCGGTATATGCCGTCAAGAGGGATTGTTTCGACTTGTCGTAGTTGAGGACTGTCTCTTGGTGGTTTGCATAACAGCCTGGAGCATTGTTGACACCAAGAGTGTCAGGGTTAAGACCCTTTCCATTTGAGAGGAGGTTTCCTGATTGATCAATGAGGAAGGTTGTGCATGCGGAGTCGGTATATAAAGACCAGAAGTAGTTCAAGTTTGGGATAAGGGGTCGATTGTTGCCTGTTTGAGAAAGATTGGGTATGAGATCACAACGATTCACGAGGAGAGACGCACCTTCATTGAGAGAGCAAACGTGCCGTCGCCAGTCGGAGAAGGCAGCATTCCTTTGGCCAAGGGAACACATCGCCCAAGTGGGAACTGAGTCCCGCCAGTTGCATCGCCGGAACACGCACTTGCCTTGACCAAGTTCTGAAACTGAGCATCATTTGGCCACGTGTTTGTGTTTGTTGCGAGTTGGTTCGCAGGGACGCACGTTGCCGCCACGTACCAACCTGGGTACGCACTGACTGGTGTGCAGGTGACAGTGTCCCCGATGGAACAGCCGGATCCCTTTTGGTTTGTGTAGAAGAGACTCTGCGGACTTGTGCACGCCGCATCTTGGTGATATACCAGGGCGGCGAGGTTGGTGTTCGACATTTGGGAAGAGGTTTTTGAGGCTGAACTCGTTTGGTAAGCGATCTCCTCTCGATTTTTCTAAATAACTAATATCCACAATAATCTCTCATGATACAGTGGCAACGCCATCCTCTCCTTGATCAAAGCCCACTTCTCCTCTCCAACCGAATCAATCCATCCAACGCCTCTAAACTTTAAATTTCTCCCATTGGTTAGGATAAACTGGAAGGAGAAGGCGCTGGCACCATGTTGTTTTGGTGCCAGGCCCGGAATTTGGATTCCAAACAAACTTGAATGGCAAACAGATCCAGAGCCACATTCACCGAAACAACCGAAACCCGTCAACTCCGCCACTTGTTAAACTCAAAAACACTTCCTCAACCAACACATCAAAAACACTACGTAACATGCTGTGACGCAGTGGAACCATCGCCCTCGTCTCCCTCTTCATCTTCCCTATCCCTTCAACCTCTCCTTCCTCTCCTTCAACAACCCAAGACCAACTTCCAGTCCACTCATCCCTCATGCTTCACACACACGGAACATCCCCTCTCAGAGACTGCGCCCTCCACACAGGTCCAAACACTCCCTCCTTCTCAATCGCCTACCTCAACAGCCTCAACCAATCCGGCCTCGTCGCTACCCCCCTCGGATACAACTCCGCTTCTAACATTGTGCGTACCGCGTTGGTTCGTATGGCGGATGGGGGAAAGACAATGTCAAAGACGGATGTGGAGTTGGGACTTGTGTTGGCTCTGTATACGCTGCCGCTGGATGACGCGCATAGACCTGTGAGTATGCCCAGAGGGATTCGGCCGGCGTCGATGGGGGAGTTGTGGGTTTTGCTGAACAGACCTGAGTACTGCTTTTGGACTTTGGATGAGGCGGCTGAGAATGTGTTTGGATCGGATTGTTGGGATATTGAGGTGACACGTGACGTGTTGGATACGCTTGTGGAACATGTGGCAGGGGATGAAGTATGGCGGCGGAGGATTGAAGGGATGGTAGAGTTCATGGTTCTATGGCATGTGTTGAAGGGGGAACGGTTAGAAGCTTCGTGGATTAAGTGGTGTCTAGAAAGAATGCGTTGGAGTAAAGCATTGGGTGACTATGAGACGAGGACAACGACAAATAGAGTCGATGAGGTCTTGGAATCTGTAGTTCATGATACAGACGCGTCCTCTCAACAACAAGAAAAGCTGGAATTCATGCGAAATCCTATCGTACAGTTTATGGCAAACAAGGGATTCAATCTACGAATACCGGGAGTCTCGCGGATCTATGAAGAAAACCAAAATATTCAACAGATAATGTGTTCGATAAGGCGCTTGCGAACTATGTTGCAATTAAACGGGACTGGCAAGAAAATGCATCGCGTTTACCTGTTGGAATGATATTTCGGGATCCTTGTTATGATTTGGACGGAAGCGTGGAAAATGACGACATGTCGGAAGTACCGCGTTCTCAGTTTGATGATATGACTCTAGTGAGTCTCATATCATACCTTCGATCGAGTTCATTACGGACGTGTGTCGTATGTATTTCAGAATCTTCAGGAGGTGGAGGTACCACGTCATTGGCATCTTCTACAGAATCCCTACCCGCGTTTGGGGACTTCGGCACAGAAAATCAATTTCAGCAACCGCGAGTAAAGGAACTTAAGCTATGCAGTAAATGCAAAAGTGTTGCATACTGTTCACGAGAACATCAAGCGATACATTGGAGGCAAGGGCATAAATTGGAATGCGCAGTAGAACTACCAGATTATGAAGAAGAGCTTAACAATAAAGAGGTTGATTGACTGTTGGATTTTTGCATGAGAGTGTTTAAGAATCCCTTAAACAATTATTCGTATTTGAATCTCAACCTCAACTGCAATCCTACAGTTGAAACTCCTGTTTATTCGCGCTCTAGTATACCTCCTATTCAAGCAGAACCTTCCACTGCCGATCTCTAATCCCCAAGTGTACTTGAAATGATGATATCGGAGGCTGACTTAGGCGAGGGTGTCCCAATCTTCAAATTGGTGCAGCATTCTGTTAGGTTACATGAAACAGCTTGATTGGAAGGATATTGGGCTGATCAAAAACCCACACCAAATGAGCAAGCGAGTCCCACCCGGCGGCCACTCGTCCATTTCGCTCGGCAGCGACACCTCGTCTCAATTCGCACCAACGCCTTCTTCAGCGCCACTTCGAACGCCGATCCACACACCAAAACCAGAGCGAGTTGTTCCGTCGCCCCGACCATCGCCAATCACCCACCACGAACCACCTTCTTCAAGTCTCCTTCGCCCGCTTCGCCACTTGCTGCACGCCGCACTCAGTCTTCAATCGTCTTTGGCGATGCCGCTTCCCCGGCTCCATCCCCGAAACCTGTCACAACCACCACTCCGCTGAGTCCCCCACCACCAACACACTCCCGCCGTATCCGCAAAATCAAAACACATTCGCCCCGTAGCTGGAATCATCCCTCAACCAGACGATCCGGTATTCACTCCCTCCACAAAGGTCATCAAACCTCTGGGCCGTGGAGACTCAAACCCTCTCACTGCCGCCACGGAACCTGCCACCCTTTCACTCCCTGTCTTCGGCAAGGTGCAGTCAACCACAACTTGAACAGCTCAATTGTTCTTGGCATGGACTCGGTCTTATCTCTAGAGACCAGGATCCAGCCGCAACACCCAAGTCAGTTGTTGCGAATGCCAAAACCAGCGGAATCTGTGAAACACAAGTACGTGCGTCCTGCTTCTGGTATCATTCCACAAGGTCATGCGGAGGAGAAAGGGTTCACGCCATCTACAAGAGTTATTAAGCCGTTTGGCGTTGGAGCCTCGTCAAATCCTATTTCTGCTGAGCCTATTGTAGAGGCGGTGCGTCCAGCGTTGAGACAAGTGAAGGCTAGCACTAGTGTTGGTGGAAGCCAGGAAGATGAATTGGTGTCAGGAAACATCGACAGGGTGTTCGGTTGGTAAAGAAAGAAGAACGTGGGTTGAGCTTGAGTGAGTTTCTGGGTTTGCTGGTGTGGATGTGAAGGAAGGGAAGGGAAAGAAGGTGGAACGCATTGATCCTGCTACTGTTGAGCCAGCAGGCAGAAGGACTCCTCTATGATCTCTATGATTTGTTTCTTTTGGAATGATGGAATGACTGTTTTCATTCGATTGCGGATACTATGAACTAAATGCAGGTCAATCAGTAAAAAAGTATCCGCTTTATTTAATAACGATAAGAGATTTCTAAGAATAGGATGGCGGAGGAGCATAGGAGTTGGAAGACAAGATCTTGGCTGAGTTGATACTGCGCAACTCATCTAATGACTCTTTGAAACGCATACGACGACCCATTGTTGGGAACGAGAATTCTTCAACGTTCATAAGCAGAAGGCGCGACCGTCGATTTCTTGGTCTGCAACGAAAAGGTTCAGCCACCAAATTGAAAACAGAATAAAATCTCACCGAGAATAAACTTCAAAATATCAGGAGTCCCTTCATTCTTGGAAACCCATTCGATAACATCGTGAACGGTCCATTCGCTTGGAACAGCTGGAAGTAACAAGTCGCCAAACATTGTCAATCCTTGTTGGCTCTGGCTTCGGCAGCTGCTTCTTGTCTTTTGTCGGAATAGCCGTTGAAATTGTCAAGTTATTCAAGGACGTAACATGCTTGCTGAACGCTTTTCATCTGGACCTGACGAAATGCTGGCAAAGACATTAACTCCTCGTTCCTTTTCGGTACTGTATCCGCAGATAAATTAATACATTCTAGT
>MCGO01000092.1:0-160928 GCA_002104985.1 Rhizoclosmatium globosum | reverse complement strand
TTAGCAGATGTAGGTCAGGTGTATGCCTCCACCCCAGACGTAGAAACAAACAAAATCTTCTCAATTCATGTCCTTCAGCGCGGAATGTCGACCATCAAAACTGATATAATTGGTGCTTATCCTAATACTCCAAATGACCCTAAATACCCAACGTACACCACTATCCCATATGGCATGCCTCTCCCAGAAGGAATTTCACCAAACACTCACTGTATATTCTGGGATAAAATCTGTAATGGTCAGCGCAATGGCCCATTCATTTTCCAGGAACACCGGAACAAACTGTTTCTTGAATATGGATTTGAAAAATGCCCTTCAAGTCCATGCTTATGGATGAAACAACTCTCTCCTGTACGTAACGAAAAGATCCTACTCATGCAATGGTTCGTGGATGACGGAGAAGTAGCAGCTGACCCAGGATGCGAAAACGAAAGAACAAAATTCTTAAATTGGTTTAACTCAAGGTTACCACTTACAATTGAAGATGAAGTTGGTACTATAATTGGATGCAGGAAAACATATTATCAGGATGCATTTGAAATGGACCAAGAATTTTACATCACCAATAATTGCCTTCCCCTAATGGAGGACCCTCTATCATCAAGAAAAACACCATGGGACAACAGAGTGAACATGAAAGAATTTGACGACATGAAACCCCCAACAGCGGAGGAAAGCAAAGAAATGGAAACCCGCGACTACTCATCAGCATTTGGAACGGTACTTGTGTTGAACAAAACTCGACCAGATATCTTATTTACTCTGGGAAAACTGGGACAACATATGAAACAACCAAAACCTATACATTGGAAAGCCCTTCAACACCTTCTTGGATACCTCAACAGAACATCAACAAAACGGCTCCGATACAACAAATCAAGCTCGATCCAACTTAAGGGATACTCAGATTCAGACCTTGCAGCGGACACGGAAACAAGAAAGTCTCGCTCTGGTGTTGTCGCAACTATCGCAAACGGAACAGTATCTGCGTCCTCAAAACTACAGAAGACAGTGGCCGATTCAACAGTTGCAGCAGAAACAACAGCAGCAATATCTGCATCAAACACTTTATTATACCTCCGTAATATACTTGAATGGCTGGGATATGACCAATCAAGCCCCACCCCACTCCACTGTGACAACCTTCAAGCTGTTACAAATGTCTTGGAAGGAAGTGGACGACACAAAACAAAACACCTGGACTTGCAATATATGGTACTAAAAGACCGCCATGCAAATAATCAAATCAGATTCCAATGGTGCCCAACAGATCAAAATAAGGCAGATATTATGACAAAACCGCTAAGAAGTGTCAAGCATGAAAGGGCCTTGTTGGAATTGGGACTTGTGGAACCACAGAAAGCCCACTTAAAAACATTTTTCACTGTATTTGTACCAAATAACTACGTCCGTTGATGTATACGTGACGTGTCAAATAATAATAAACACTTTTGTCACCTCAAAACATATTTACGAACTTTCCATCTATCAGTATGTCATGAATTTACCTGCCTACCAACTGGACGAGGAAATCGATGAAACTATACAGTCGCGGAATAATATTGAGCATTACAGGCATCCAGCAATCATCACTGGAGTTCGGCCTGCTGTCGGAGGCAACTTTTACGCCAAGGCTCTTTCCCAGTTTCTGGATGCTCTTGTTGTTTCATTTGTCATCAAACCTGTGAAAGAAATTGATGTTGAAGTACCTGTAGGAGTTGGAGTTGGAGGTGGAGTTGGAGTTGGAGTTCAAATGGAAGAGGGAGTGGATGAAGAAGACGAAGCCCCAGAGGACAACTCCCAACTAACTCTTGCTCAACTAAGAACCTCGTTCAAGACCTCCATTCTCCAATATATCCAGCCTGTTCAGTGGGGCTTGTGTCTGGAAACTGGAACACGACTAGTATCTTCAAAGGCATATGTCAACATCACACATTTATGCCGAGATGATCTTGTAAACTTGTTCACTGATATATTTAAGCTGAGCAAGAGCAAGTATTTGTTGTTTGGGAATGAAGGATACTTGGAAAACAAGGTCAGTGAACAGCTCAATAACACAGGTGTTGTGCAGGGTGCGTTCAAAGGCGCTATTGCGAGATACAAGACATGGGCTACAACTGGCCTGAAATTTGGTAATCTTCTTTCCTTTCTTTGACATCATGTCTTTCATTGCGCTTTCCTAATCCAACACATTCAACCAGGAAAATCATTCCATGACCAGTTCAGCCACTCAAATCGTCGATATCTCTCAGTTGATGGTCACACCATATTTCCCAGACTGCCTGACTCGCAAGTTCGTGGGATGCAGTCTGCTGTCTTTGATCAAAACAAACAAACAGCTGCACACACTGAGGGCTATTTCCTTGATTCTTGTGATGAACCCACCAGAGACATTCCATGGCCGCCTAGTTTCCCTTCTGTCAATTTGCATTACTTGAACTTGATGCGTCTGGCTTTAGAAAAAGGAGGTCCACTCTGTCAGAGACTTGTTGTGCATCCACTAGGATTCAAGATATTTGCGAGTGCAAGGAATGTCATCCACCTTTGTCTGACAAAGAACTCAACAATTAACTTCCCAACGTCCAAGAATAAATTCGTGACGTATAGGCCAGGTGCAATCAGCATTACGTATGACAGGGAAACTGGAATCTTCAAATCAATGCTGCCGCTTCAAACTCACCACATGAACACCCATGAATTAGGACAGATTACGAAACAATATTCATACAACAACGCCCCTCGACGTTATCCAACAACAACACCCGCAGTCAACTGCGATTCCATTGATGTCAGCTTTAATGAAGTCCAAGAGTTATTGTCTGATTCTTTCAAAGAGATGGCTGAGACTCGAAAATACTATGCTGCAAATCCATCAAACCCGAAGACACGTGAGGAATATCGGCATGCATCGCACTTGGTTCGGTACATTCGAAATCGAATTCAGAATGAATGTTCTGCAAAGCACCGCCGCAAACTGGAAGATGCCATGATTGTTTATGCTCGGCAACACAACTTTGGATCCTTTCGTTACGACTCTGTCAAATTGGGCGCAGTACATGCTGAAGATACGGAATTATTCAAATCTCATATGGGATCCTTCCACAGTCCTGATGTTTGGATCACGAATCCATCAGAAGCTGTTCAGTCTGCATTTCGAAAAGCTTTTGGAACAACTCGTTTATTGTTGAGCAGTGATCCAGGTGGAAGAACAGTGGAAACGCAGATGGCGAGTACAGGCCATGTTGTTCAGATTGGAGTCGGATTTGAAGCAGTGATTTGTCGTCTTCAGAAACGCATCAGCACTCTTCAATCGTTTCGAGACAGGGCCATTGATCAAATTGACACTGTGATAGTGCTACGGAGTCGTGTTGCCGCTGCTGAATTGGATCTTGTTAAATACGCTTCTGGTGATCAAGTTGTGGCAAAAGAAACATTGCGACTGGAAAATCTTGTACTTTCAGCAGAGCAGGAGTTGGAGGCTAGGTTGAAGGAGCTTCGCGCGTCAGCAAGAATGGTTCGTAAACCAACTCCTGGCCCAGATGACATGAATGTGGTGGATGAAGAAAATGATGTTCTGGATGAAGAGGGGAGAGTGGATAAGGAGTTGAAAAAGATGCGAAATGAATTCCATGTCACTTTTGATGGAGGTGGTGTTGGAGGAGGCGACACCAACAACTTCTCACACCTGCTCAAGAACGCGCAAGAGGACTTGAACAAGTACGCTCAACGAGTTCGTCGATCTGCCGCGGAATGGAATTCTAGTGCAGACTCATATGCCACATCTGACTTCAACTCCAAAACCACAAACAAGAAAGTGACTTCTGGGAAGGATGGTATTCCAAGTGAGTGTCATTGATCACTGAATTTTGAATCTAACCACCTCTGTCTTAGAATGGGTCAAGACTGTCCTCTCATATGCGGCCCATGCTTCCATCAGGACACAAACCACAGTAATGGCGTACAAAAAGTCGGAAAATGACGGCGCATTCTTTAATCCTGGTGGACCTGCCTGGCATATACCCACAATGAAGAAAGTCATGGCTAATGAATTTGATCCTGCGTTTCCTCTTGTTGGCAGAGTTGGAAAGATCAAGGCTGTAGTCATAGTGACTGAGGTAAGAGTCTCATGCAATTTACTTTATTTAACCTGTTCACTGTTCACTAGATTGGGTCAACAATCATGTGCTTCTGCGGCCGCATCTCTCGAATTGGAAAGGCAAAGACGTTCAAATGCTCCAATCCACGGTGCAGTGGTCGTGCAATCTGTTCACGTGATAGTCTCACCTTTCGTCTCCCACGCGACATCAAAAGCGGCTTATTCATTGAGAATCTAACGTGGGCAATTGCGTTGATGCGGGTTCATCACCACATTCGAGGTGGTGGGACGGGAGGTGCCGAAAACAATGATGGCAACGGCGATCCAGGAGGTGGAGGACCGGGTGGAGGAAGGAGAGGAGGAGGGAGTGGTGGAGTCAGACGGGAAGGCGGAGGACAAAGTGGTGGCAACAACAACAAACCTCCTCCGGCAACAGCGTATTGTTAAAGGGCGTTTGGAATATGTTGCAGTGGAGGAGGTGGAGAGGGAAGGGAGATTGGACGAAGGTGGGATCGGTTCCACTTCGAGGCAGGCTGATGATGACTACGGAGGATCTGAGCGAGTGGACAACAAATCCACATACTTTCCTATCTTGCAATTGGCCTCCCGTGGAGTTGCTGGACACGGTAGCGACGTATAGCTGATGTAAGTTATTAACATCCCCCACATCAACACGTTAATCACGCGGGGATGACAGCGAAGGTGATGAGGAGAAAAGAAAAAAACAAACAAATAAAACAGCAATGAACACGAAAGAAACTCTTCAGATCGGGAACAAATGCTCTCCCAGCGCCTTTTCCTCCCCGCGTGACTCCTTCGCCAGTTTCGCCAGTTACGTTCAAGCTGAAGAAGGAGACGGCATTGACGACGAGCGACAAGGCCTGACAGCAGATGCATCCCGGCGTGGATCTCGGGTCGCTGCACCTCGAACCTCCCAGTCCCGTCAATGGGGCTTTGACGAATACACAAACGAGGACGCTGTCTTTATGATCCCGCTCAGCTCAACACTCCTCAGGAATCCACAGCAAGACAAGAACTTGGGAACGAACGCCTCTTCAGTTGAGCTCCCTTTTAGCCCCCCACCCTTCTAAGAAACTCTTTGATCTGACAAAGTACACTGCGGTAGAAACGAAGCATCTCGCTGTTTACGGGCATTGGTCTTATCCTGGGTCTCTCCATCGGTTCAGGCATATTTGCGTCGCCAGGTCCTGTATTGACACGAGTCGGGTCAGGCGTCGCAGCGCTTGCAGTATGGTTCCTCGCCGGAATACTTGTCCTCCTCGGATGTGGATGTTACGCTGAATTGGGGGCGTGTTTTCCAGGGAATGGTGGAGAGGGGCTTTACCTGTTGCACTCGTTTTCGATGGATAAGAGTACGGATGCAACGGATGAAGCGAATGCTGTTGGGTCCATGTTTTCGTTTCTGTTTGTGTGGGCGAATGTGTTGGTTGGGAAGCCGTGTGGTGTTGCGGTTGTGGCGAGTGTTGCGGGAGAGTATCTTGCGAGATTGATTCCAGGGGCGAAGGCGGTTTCTGTGTTGCCGAGGGTTCTTGGGGGTTCGTTTGTTTTTTTCTTTGTGGTGGTTGTGGTTTTTGCTGGTATGCTAATCATGGCATTTACAATTAGCAACGTTGATTTGGGTGCTTACAGCTTTGAATATCTCGTCAAATCGGATGGGAACTATGGTCCAGGATGTATTCACAATCTTGAAGCTCATCTCGTTGATTTTGATTAGTGCGTGGGGATTTGTCTATCTATATGATCACCCGGAATATCACGAAGCGCACAACTTTTCTGATGCTGCATGGCAACGGACGAGTCAAAGTGTGGGAGATTACGCTATTGCTTTCTATTCAGCCTTGTGGGCTTATGATGGATGGTCGAATCTGAACTTGGTGACGGGAGAACTGAAAGATCCAGCACGAAATCTGCCGCGAGCTGTCTTTATTGGGCCATCGATTGTGATATTCGCATACATGCTGGTCAATCTATCATATTACCTGATCTTGGATTCCGAAATTGTAGCCGTTACAAAATCAGTTGCCATGGATTTTGGAAATCATGTTATGGGACATACATTGAGTGCCATCTTGATTCCTCTGATTGTACTTGGATCAACGTTTGGAGCGTGCAATGCATCTATTTTCACTGGTGCACGAATTACATCGTCTGCTGCAATGAGAAACCAGATTCCTTCCGTGTTTTCACATTTGCATCAAACACATCATACTCCTGCAAATGCACTTGTTTTGCAGGCTACGCTGGCGAGTCTCTATTGTCTAGCGGCCTCATTTGAGCCTCTTGTTGTATTTTCTGGAAACATTACATGGATATTTTACTTTTTGGCAGTATTTGGGGGCATCATCATGTTACGATGGACACATCCCTATATTGACCGGCCCTTCCGAGTTCCAATATGGGTTGCAATTGCATTCTGCGCCTCTTCACTGTTTTTGGTGGTGTTTAGTATTTATGAGC
The DNA here is from genome assembly GCA_002104985.1 of Rhizoclosmatium globosum. Classification (NCBI taxonomy): domain Eukaryota; kingdom Fungi; phylum Chytridiomycota; class Chytridiomycetes; order Chytridiales; family Chytriomycetaceae; genus Rhizoclosmatium; species Rhizoclosmatium globosum. Next base: position 154,354 of record MCGO01000092.1, on the reverse strand, counting down.
AGCCAAAGGAGGGAGCATTTGGGCTATTGTTCCTGATTGTCGGCATTATTGTTTGGTGGATCAAAGAAAGGAAAAGTGACGGTGAGACAAAACTTGATCTTCCTTCCTTTTCATGGAAGATTTTTTGTACTAACCATCTGCATTTATTAGCGTTTATGGCTCAGTTTTACCGGGTGTGTGGGTTGTTGGGATTAGAGATACGAGATACAACAGGAAGGTCAGGATGGGGGCGATTAGCCGAAACAGATGAAGGAGGAGAAACAGAAATGACCGTGAGAAATTAAACTTTTCCTTTTAAATTAGTGGTTTCTTTTCTTGTCCATTGGTTGAGATGAAAGGAATGGGGAGGCGAAGAAGAAAAAGAATCGCCCCAACCCAACACAATACAATGCAATCCATCACCAACAAACTCCCCAAACCGATACTTTCTCTCGTATTCTCGTTTGTTGAGTCACCAAGCGAGCTAGTTCAAACATGTTCGCAAATGTGGACCATTGGACGGAACGACGTTGTTCGGATGGCCTGGCTGCGACACAACGCGGCGATCGTGGACGCGTGGGCGACACGTGTTTCCCGTGTTTGCGGAACAACTTCCGGTTCAAGTTCAAGTTCAAGTTCAAGTTCCGATGAAGGAGGAACAAAGGAAGAGGCCCTGACTCGCTTTCCCGCAACTCTTCTTTCCGAGGCTGTCGTTGCCCTTGCCTTTGACTACTACGCCACATTGTCAATCAATCAGCAACAACAATCAAATCAGAAAACTGCCTCGCGTTCAACTCTGGTTCTGCGTGCTCTCTGGGCCCACTCTTGCGCAAGGCTTTATGCCGATGTCCTCTTCTCAGTTCTGTCTGACGCGCCATTGACTGTTGCCAGTCGCCAGAACTCCTTGCTCAATCTGTCGGCTATTTTGGATGACGCGTCTTGGCGTGATACTCTGCTTTCTGCTGTTCAGCTATCCAAAGAGAATCACCGCATCATGGATCAAATCCTCAAGAAATACTTGGAACAAGTTACTCCTTACATTGTAAGTAATTTAATATCGTTTCCTTGTTTCTTTCCTTGAAGCAAAGACGATGCCCCTTGAATACCTTTTTGGTGCGCCTCTTTTTTCACCAGTTCCTAAAAATACTCTTTTTAGGTTGATGCCTCAATTATTGCTGCGAGTACTGGAAAATTACGTGCTCTCACTCTCTTATCGGAAACTCCTGTTGGTGCAACAGCTATCCAGGACCGTGGAAATGAAATGCTCCGTGCAGCCGCAAGTAACGGTCACCGTGATTTAGTCTTGTATCTTGTCGGTCGTGGAGGCTTCTCTGGCCATCACGATGCCCTTGTAAAGACATACCGTGGTCTGCACATTTTGCTCGAAGCAACTGAAAAGAACCTGCTTGACTCGGCTTTCTCAAGCGTTATTGAAGGCTGGATGCAATCTGGAGAAGAAGATATGTATCCAATGAGATGGAGAATGGCTGGAGAAATGGCGTCGGAACGAAACTACATGGATTTGATTCGTAAATTGCTCGATGCCAGAACTCCAAAACAGATTCAGGACGGCGAAATGAAGCTGAAATTGAGAAACTTTGCTTTGGCTATTCAGAATGGGTATCCAATTATGGGTCACGAGATTCTCGAGTTGGCAGCGAAAGAAGAGGTTGATGCAAGTGCTACTACTATTGAAGCAGGAAATGAAAACATGTTTGCTGGTATTGGATCTCTATCTTCTGCCAACGACCGCGTCACTCTACTTTTGAAAAGGTGTGATTTGTTTGGTGGCTTTGATCGTTATCCCACCCCCCTTTTTTCTTCCTCAATGACTCATCCCTTTGACAGCACTCCTCCCTTCATCACATATCTCCCTGAAAATGTAAATTAATACTTCAATAGATACTGCCACATCACCGACAAATACCTTGCCCCCCAAATCGGTCTCACAGCCACCGACGCAAAACAAAACATTGCCGCCCACAGACTCGCATGCATCAAATTCTTCTGCACGCATTATCCATATTTTCTCAACACCCTCAACAAAGCCGACCTCAAAGAAGACTTGTGGTCAGCCTCGAAACTCGGACACTTTGAAGCCGCCAAATACCTTGCTGAAACGGCGTCTATCCAAATGGACTGGTTGGACACTGCATCCACCTGGAGTCTCGCGGAAGTCGGGAACCAAAACCTTGTCATTAACGCGTCTGATTCGATTCCACCCGCCCTCGCTATGGCGCTCTTTGAAACCTTGGGAGGGACCTGGTGCGTGGGTGCAGGTGGAAGCGATGTAGTTGTCACGTCGAATGATATTGGTGCGCTGTTGGTTGCAGCTGAAGCGTCGCGGGATGCCACGTTGGGACGATTGAAGGTATCTGACTATGACGCTGCGTCTCGGCAAATCTCACGCGACGTGTCGTTCTTGACGGCTTTCCACCCGCGTATGATTGTGAACCCGGAAGATAAAATGTGGACCAAGTTTTTGGATGGGAAGTTGGATGCGGCGGATAATACGAATGGAGAGGGACTTTCGTGGATGGAGCCCAAGAAGGAGAAAGAAGACTTGAAAGAATTGATGGGCAGTGAAGAAGTGGTGAACAATCCTGTTAGTGTTTGGCGTGATACGATGGGGTTGAAGGAGGAACGTGAAAATGAAGAGTTGAGCTTTTTCCTCGGGCTGGGTGGAAATTTACCAGAGACCGCCGCTATGAGTGCTGCGGAGGCGGAATCAGCAAGAGCCTATCACGCTGACTATTAGGAATTTCTTCTTTTTCTTTCTTCTCCTTTTTTTCCTCCAATCTTTGTTTTGTGCCTTCTTTTTTCCCGCCCAAGCTGTCAAAGTTTGAATACAAAACAAAACCAACGAAACCAAACAGCAAAAAATTAACACCCACCAAACAGCAAACATGCAAATCATCCGCGCCTTCTTTGTCGTCCTTGTCTCCGTCTCGACCGCGTTTGCTGCAACCAATGCATCGGCCTCTGCGTCTGCTACTGCGGGAACCATAATGACCTTGTCTGACATTCAAAACCTCTTGGGCACCTTCCCAATGTGCTTCCTCTCGTGTCTTTTGCCAGGAACCTCAGCTGTCAACTCCCAGCTTGCCACCCAGTTCTGTAACATTGTCGTAAGTTCAAAATCTACTTTTTTTGCTGTGTTTGACATATTTGACACGTACGCGTTTTATTCCCACTCTTATGTAGACCAACTCGACTCTCCTTGCTCAGTTCTCTGGAACTGCCGCGACTTGCTCTGTGACAAACACGTGTAGCTCAACGGATGCTGCCACTGCTCTGCAGCAAATGATGACTTTCAACACCCAGGCTGTTCAGATTGCGTCGGCATGTACTACCATCCTCATCGCTGCACCACCTTCCGCGTCCCCAGCTGCTACTGGTGGTGCTGCTGCCTCTCCTTCAGCTGCCCAGACTGGTACTGCTACTTCTGCCGGTTTCAAGGCTGCGTCCGGGGTTGTCTTTGCTGGTATGCTTGCTGCAGCATTCTGGATGTAACTTTGACTTCTTAATATATTTCTTTATCGTTTTGGAATAAAATCGCGTATTTTTCGCTGACTCTCTCTGTCATTTTTTTGCTATCATTCTGAAATTGTCAGTTGTGAAGAATGGCCTCATCAATTGGACTCCTCCTCCTTGCGATATTCTTCACTTCAGGCGTTACTTGGGCTGCCGTATCACCTATGGGCATTGCAGCGCGAGCCGCGGATCCAACAACAACCTCGCTTTTGACAGGTTTTGCTACTGTTCCAAAGTGCTTCATTGGAGTAAGTATCACACCTATCCCTTCGTTATTTGGGTTTCCACTTGCATCTTACTAACGGGGATAAATCATAGTGCGTATCGGGAGATCCAAATACTCCTGTTGACACCTCATTCCTGGCTACTTTTTGCTCAATATCGACTGGATCAAACAAAACTCTCGCGAATAACTTTGGTCCGTGTTTGAACAAGAACTGCTCCAGTGCGGATATGGCTACAGGATTGGGGGTTGCGAGAAACTTATCCAGTCAGATTGCTCAGGTAAAGAATCATATGACGCATTTTATTTTTGAAAGCTTATTCGTTTTTATCGCATCATAAGTATTGCAAACCTGTTGTCGCAAGCAGTTTATCGACGGCAGGTGCTGCCGCTTTAAGTACTTCAGCCTCCTTGAACATTGCGACAACTTCCGCTGGGATTCGGTTGGCTACAGGAGGTGCTTTTACAGTATTGGTCATTCTTTCGTTAATTTTATAAGTTGTTTATTATTATTTTATGAAATCAATACACTAGAGAATACGATCTGATGTTCCCCAATGAACCTGTAAACCGGCAGAAGCTGGTGACTTTTTTCTAAACCTTTTCTTAATCAATGGATTCTCAAACGGAACGACAGAAGAAACTGATGGGACCGAATAATTGGCTTTCTTGGAACCCTTTCGACTCCCCGTAAGTCCTGACGCAAACGATCCAGAAGATGCAATCGAAGGTGTATACTTGGAACTAGCAACTTCCACTAATCGCGGGTCCGTAAATGTCATGTACTCGGCATTAATTTCAGTCTTGGCGGTTGGAATTCGAGTAGTTGAGTTTCCTTTCTTGTCACCAGAACCTTGTCCCAAAGTAAAACGTTGTCGATTCGCATCGTTTGGTGATGAAATATTCGACTGATATCTTGGCCGATTCGTATGTCCAGAGTTCACGCTTCGCGCCCGACTCTCCCAACGATCTCCTGCGTCCGGATCATCCACAAAGTTACCCATCATGGGACGATGTAAAAATTCACTTGTATGCGGCAGAGTCCCAGTCAACTTCGGGTAATGATCTCCAGTCTCCACAATCCGCATCTTTGTTGGACTGTTTCGCCCAGAATAGTGTGAAGAAGGGTGTTGATGGATCCCACCCCCTCCAACACCCATAGTCCCCATAACATCTTCCAGCATATCAACAGTCCCACGATAACTGCCGATAGGCTCCAACGCATTGACAAGGTATGTTCCGCGATACCTCCATCCTTCCCGCTCTTCCGCCTCCTTTTTCCGTTTCGTGATTTCTTTTTTGAGCTCCCAACTTGCTTTCTCCCAGCGTGCTCGCCAAGTCTCGCGGATGCGCCGTTCTTCGGCGAGGGCGTCGAGGGTTTCGTGGAGGGAGTGGGTCATTCCTTCTAATTGGGTGTGTAGAATTCGTAGGTATTCTTGTGGGGTAGTTGCAGAGAGGAGTTGCTGGGTTTGAGCGGAGAGGACGTTTGAAAGGTGGTGTACGTGATCAGTGGACTGATGCGCAAGACGTGGGACGGTGTTAGAGGGGCGATACGAAGTTGCTGGTAAAGAGTTTGGATTGGGTGGAACCGACCGAGTGGTTGGATTGATTGGTGAGTTGGGGTTACTGGCATTGGTGTTAAAATGGGTACTGTAAACAACGAGATCCATACCACAGCAGCTCTTCTTTCTCCAAACATGCTTTCAATCCAACAGAGAGTATAGTCGGCGGATCAAATTTCTTCTTGGCTGCGAGCATTTTTGCAGTATCATGTATAACCTTTTTGTGATTTTGGTGGGGTCATCACCTACAATTCATTAAATTATGATGGCTCAAAGAGAAATGAATACTAACTTGCATAACCCTCTTGTTCCATTTCAGAGTTATATGCGCTGCCTTCATCGGACGAAAAGTCAGTGAATGTCAACTTTCTTGACTTATGTTTCGGCGTGATTTTAGTGGAAGCGATAGATGGCGGAGCTGTACTTTGATGTAGCTTTACAGAGATGATTTTTGGCATGGATTCTATCGACGATGGTGTGGGGTTATCATTTGGCGCATCAGTGTTCGCAGGGGTTTCTGCATTTGGCCCTTCAGTAGCAGTTTCTACAGGAATAGAATGATTTTGAATGAGTTGTTGCTGAAAAGCTTCCACACTCTGCTTGAATTCTTGATTATATGCATTGACAGCACCCTCAGCTGTTTTGGCACGCAACTCTAATGCACCGTTTTCCTTCTTGATGCGCTCAACAATAAGCAAAGCGGCACATTTTTCACCCTCTAGCTCCGCAATACGAGAAATGAGAGAACTGATGCTGTTGTTTGCAATTTCAAGCTTCTTTCCCAGTTCCGTGTTTGTGTAGCTCAGAGTTTTGATTTTGAGAGACATTTGGGCTGGAGTTAGACCAAGTTGGTTGTTTGGAGAGTCCTTTTTGGAAGCAACGGCGCCAGGAACATGAGCCGCGGCGACGTCACGGATGTTGACGCCCATCTCAACCGCGACTTGCTTGAGCACTTGATCGATAAGGACCGAAAAGTCTTTTGCGCCAAACGGAGGTGGGGTGTCAAGAAGAGTTGTTTTAAGTGCAGCGCGAGGGTCTGAAGCAAGCTGAATTACAAGTTGCTCAATACGCGCGGCATCCACATTCACTGAAGCTTGCTGATCAGAATCAATGTTGCCGTTCGAATTTGTGGCAGACTGTTCGGCATTTTCGGGTTGATTACTACCGGATTGATGTTGTGGGGGATTTGGGTCTGAAGGGTCGACAAAGAAAGCTTCCGAGCGTCCGGACTGTATATATATCAGAAATTGTGTTTTGAGTTTGAGTTTAGGTATGTCTTACTCCGGGGCGAGGTTGAGGAGCAGCAGACACGGCCGCCATATCAAGTGAGAAGAAAGTATCTTCGACTTGACGTCGCGGCCGGCCTGGTTTAACAGTCACGTCTTTCTTCGGTGCAGCTGTGACAGACACGCGTGTTTTTTCTTTTGATTCGTCTGCGGCAGCGTCCATGCAATCCGTATTGTTATTCAAATCCTATTTTTTCCTAGTAATGGGTGAATTGTGATACGGCTTCTAGAACGGGGCTTCCTTTCTCCGCCGTTCCTTCTTTCGTTTCCATTTCTTCTTCCAATTCTGGAATTACTCAACAAGAAAAAGAAAACACAAAAAACCTCTGCCAGCCACCACCATTAATACCAAGATGCAATTCGCCTTAATCTCCGCAGCAGTTCTCGCCTCATCAACGATGGCAGCCTTCACGACCTGTGCGGACTGGCCAACGCAGTGCCGAATCACCCCATACCCAAACAGCTGCGGCATCACCCTTACGCCATTGTGCTACAACCCAGCGCCAGGCCAAGTCTGTGCTGGTAACAAGTTGCTTACTTACTGCCTTGCTTATGCCGTGATCATTCGCTAACTCTGATTTTCTATCCTTCAAACAACACCTGTCACATCCACCTTCTCAAAACACCCACCAGCCTGTCGTTGCAACGAAGGATCACTCGCGGGTACTCTTGTTGCCAGCACTGTTGAGCAGGGGCTTGCTGACTCCGTGTGCCAAGGTGATTTTGACACCCTTGCACATCTCCAAACGAAAGGAAGGAAAGGAAGGATAAGAATCGATTGGAATCAATTGCTACCAAATAACCTCAATTGTAACGAATGTATTATGGAAACGACAATGCAAATGATCATGTTTTTCGGGAAAGGATGGAAGTGAATGACACGTCAGGGTTCTAATCCAAACGGGCTGCTGTTCTAATATTAATATTTTCAATAGAATTCTTCAAGACCAACAGCACTCCATCTGCCACTGATCAGGGTCCTGTTCTTTTGAAGACCTCCACTGCAGTTCCAATTGCCACTGGTGCTGCTGCTGCTACTACCACCAAGGCCGCCAGCAGTGCCTTTTCCGTTGCTCCAGCTGTTTTGCTTGGTGGAGTTATCGCTTTTTTCATGTAATTCAAATGAATATATCTGGTCTCGTTTTTATATTATTATTTTATATATATTTTTTTGTTTAGAATCGCTTTATCCGAATGGCCGACAAAGAGATTTCCAAGTCTCTTGTTCGGATGTAAATCCTGAAAGAATCACATAGCAAAAGACAAACGGGGGATAATAATCAACCAACAAAAAAAGACAACGGAGGGTTTACAAAAATGCTTCGAGCTACCATTGCCTTCATTACTCTCCTCATATGTGCTGGGCCCACAGTCCATGCTGTGACTGGCGACACGCAAGCTGAAATGCTTTCGTTTGCCAACATTTTCAACAATATAGGACGCGAACTGCTTGGAGAACCTACCACCACGCTCACTGTTCTTGGGAATGCTGCTGTTGCGGGTGCAGCTCCAGCTGTTCCGACTCCTAATAATTTGTTAAAGTATTACACGGGGCCTGTGATTGGAAACATTGTCGTGTGAGTAATTAGAACGCCACCCTTCATTATCACATATTCTCCTCGAAAACTTGCCCCTCATTCTCACCGGAATTTTACTTATATCCAAGTATATCTCTTGCTCGAACTCTCTTTCTTAATGTTTTCTATTTTTTCAAACCCAGGAATCCAATCTTTTATGGCGCCAACACATACTATCAAAACGAAATGGCCGCATTCCTCAAATTCCTTACAAATTCTACATACATGGACACGCGTTAAGCATGCATATTTTTTTAACGATTCGTTTAACCCAACAAAACACATACACAACAATACAGTCTCTGCATACAGTGTCCCAGCCCAAAAGATTGGCCATGGCTCTTATAACCGCTCCTACGTAGAAACAAACAATATAAAGAGCTCTTTGGATGACGTTAAGGATATCCAACCATACCTCGTCAGCTTAGTTAAAAGCAGAATCATTTTCCCAACGCCCAACACATACTTCCCAATTTTCCTCAATCCAACAACATCTGTGACTCAAGCAGGTGGATGGTCGTGCGTTGACTTCTGCGGATATCATGGTACAATAACGAACCCCCTCTTATTGTTGCACGTTTTGAACTCGAAACGCCCTTTGTTTCCCCTTCCCCTCACAAAAACAATCATATTACAATATTAAAAAAAAAAAAAAAGGATCAATCAATATTCAGAGCTTTAATATCCCTGGAACTCCGTACTTATATTATGGTGTTCACCCAGACCAAACGGGAGACTGTTATGGCGGGTGCGGAGACAATGACGACCCATTGGCGAACCTGCAAAGTGTAGTTAGTCATGAACTTGCCGAATCCATCACGAACCCGGCTGTCGGACAGAACCCATACCTTAAGTTCCCGATTGCGTGGTATTCGAAATCTGGAGGTGAAATTGGTGATATTTGTAAGATTTCATTCCCTTCTCCTGCTCTTTTTGAGGGTTGTATAAAAGCAGTATTAATGCGGAAACAAACCAATTAGGTAATGCGATCCAAGACCAGCTTTCAGATGGGAAGGGGAATACTTACACGGTTCAAAAGTTGTGGTCCAACTTGTGGGGAGGGGTATGTATCTTGGGACACTTTACTTTTGATTTTTTTTTGTCGTATCGCTTATGGAGATGTTTAGTGTTATGCTGTGTTGCCTGTGACAGCTACAACCACGACAACTACTACGACTAGCACAACTACAACAACGACGAAAACCACGACAACTACTACAACTACTACTAAAACGACAACAACTTCAACCACTACTAGTACTACGACGTCAACCACAACTAGCACGACAACTTCGACCACCTCGACCACGACTTCGACCACGTCAACCACAACTTCAACCACAACTTCAACCACGTCAACCACAACTCCAACATCCACAACTAATACTACAGCCGCGATAGTTGGAATTGCGAAAAAGACAATGTAGTTCATCAAATCTGTTACAACATCATATAATTATTCGATTTGTAGTTTATTTCATTTTTTATCATTCATTCATACATAATAGTATAGTATTACATGAGCAAACAATCCTCCTTTGATTCTTTCTTTTGTTTGACGGGAGCCGCAGGGGAAGGTCTTGTTGTAGCAGCAGGGGATGCTTGTTGAGACACTTGCATCTGTTGCTGTTGCTGTTGTTGACGTCGTTGTTGTTCAGCTGCTTGTTGTTGGTTTTCTTCGTCTTGCAATTGCATGGCAAGTGCTAGATCCGCATCTTCATTGTGAAGCGGGGCTGGAGGAGTACGCATTCCACCGACATCTCCATCAACAATCGCTTTCCACGCACGTTCCTGTTCAGCCACATCGACGCCGTCAATATTGACTGTCTCCATTGCTTCATCGCTTGCAGTAGGTACATAGGCATTGAATTTTGCATCGACAAACATGGAGTCACCATCGAGAGACAGGGATTCCCAAATACATTTCTTTGTGAGGAAACCTTCGTCGGTGACGAGGGTAAAGAGTCCGAGTTGGGCGTGATTTATGAGAGTAGAAAAGTGGTTGTTTCTGAAGAGGACAGAGAGTGAGTTTGGCTGAAGGGATGAAGATAGTTGAGAGAGTCCAGTACGCGTCAATTGAGTGCTTGTGGATGAAAGAAATTGTTGAGCGACTGGAATGCGAGAGAGTTACGACCATCATCTGAGTGTGAGACTGGATCTCTCACCTGCACCAAGATTCATTCTTTTTTCCAGCGCAGCATGTTTTTCTAGTTCACTTGTGCTTTCTGCAGTGACAGGTTTCTTTCCTTCAGCAACGGGTGAAGTATCCATGTCGGCAACAGCGGAATCCTTCATTCCCGAGAGTTCGATTGCAGCGACTTCGGCGTCCACCAACTATTTCAAAGAGGAGATTAGTTTGAGAGGGTGCTATTAAAATGAGACAGAGTTCGAACCGCTTCCATGAGGTGGTTGTAGGATACAAGTTCCGCAAAGCCACCGATTCCTCGTTGAGGCGAGTCCTTTGAATCCTTTGAATCCAACAACGCAGCACTACCACCCGACGGACCATCTGCAGGTATCGCCAAATCCGACACCGACACCGACACCAAATCCGAAACCAAATCCAAATCCAAATCCGGAATCCAACCATGCACCAAATCAATGTTGCACGCAGAAAACAGGTGGACCGGCGCCGCGTCTTCAAAGCCGCGAACCGAGTCGAACTTGACATTGACATCGAGGCCAAACTGGGCAACGGACAAAAGATGCAGAATGGATGGCGACAGTTCAACGCCCCGTCGAAGCAGAAAGTCGCCAATGAGTCCAATCAGCGATTCGAGGCTGATGCTCGACTGCTCGGCCTTGATTGAAATGTCGCCGCGAAGAAGGAGAATATTGGCCTAGTGATGGTGAGTAGTGAGTGTTAGTAACTGCCTCAGCTAGGGTATCCCAACCAACTACTCAACTATCGCTAGCAACGGACACGGCCCATTCTCTTGCTGCGTTAACATCCGCGCTCCATCGCCAATGTCCTTGATCTTGAACGATGACTCGATTCCCTCCTCACTCATTTGGATTTTGGATTTCAGAATGTATTTTTGGATTCTGCCAGTTCACTGATTTCCAGACACTTCAATGATTTTCATGAAAGCATGGATGATCCTCGTGTTCGTTGTAACAGTATACCTTCTTGCCGTTGCTGCGGCTTCTCCGATCTTGGACTCTACTTTGCGACGCGTTGGGTTCACCACACTTCAGAGGCAGTTAAAAAGTAGAGGCACCTTTTCAAAGAATCTTGTTTATTATGGTGGCCCTGTACTTCAGTCTGCGACTGTGTATGAATTACCTGAGTTCTGAACGGTTTTCTAAACCAAAACCAGAAACCCGATCTTCATTGGACCTATTCCAGACAGTAAAAGACTGCTCGAGTACTACGCGTTTCTAGTAAAATCTCCTCTCGCTCAAATACTCAACTCCGAATATTCAACCTCCACAGCACAAATTGGCTATGGCCGATTAGGAACTCCGTACGTCGAAAAGGATCCCCTCATAACAGGCGCAAAGACGTTAGACGACGACAACGATATCCTACCTTACCTTTTTGACTTAATCGTGAACGGAATCATCTGGCCTTCCCCAAACAGTTACTTTCCCATTTATACACAACCCGGTGTCACAGTAACACAACAAGGCTCAAAATCATGCATCCATTTCTGTGGATACCACGGTACCTTCGATATTAGCGATCTCGGCATCCCGTCAACTCCCTACCTCTACTACGCCGTCATTGCAGACCAATCTGGAACGTGCATGGGAGGATGCGGTATATCGAGGGATCCATTTGAAAACCTGTGTTCAGTGTCGTCGCACGAATTTACAGAATCGGTTACGAATCCAGCTGTTTCGTACACGAATAGCAGGAGCCCTGCGGCACCGATGGGTTGGTTCTCCCCATCAAATTATTTGGGAGGCGAGGTTGCGGATATTTGTAACGCTATGCAGTCTACTTTGATTGATCCGTTGACGGGAAAGAGTTGGGTTGTGCAACAAGTCTGGTCCAACAAGAATGTGAAGTGTATGGCATCTGATCCAAGGCTAGGTGGTACTGTGCAATCAACTGTCCAAACGAGTGCTACGACTGTGACTTCAAAAAGGACTACCACTTTACTAACAACAAAGACTTGGAAGCAAGTTACCACTCTTCTTCAAATTACACCAACGAATTCACAGGCAATGAAACTGAAATCATCGACAGCAAAGAGTTCATCACTTTCCACAACGCGGCGATCATCCACTTCAACAATCCCAAGTTTCAAGAAACCAACCACTTCCATAACCACAACAAAACGCGCTATAGGAGCAGAATCTAGCAGAAAAGACACAAAGAACGCATCTGCCAAGCAACCAACCGCAATCACGCTTGCAAAAAGTCTAAGACCAGAGTATGTTGCTCAAACAACCAATGTCGTTCCTAAACAGAGAACAACTGCTTTCAAACCTAGATGATGTTTTTTTTCCTGTTGAGAACATAAAAAGACCTTTCCCTATCCAGATTGCAATACTTGAATGAACGTTATAGTGCAAAATACTGCCGTTTTTTAAGGACAGGTTTCAACAACGAGGTGATAATGACATATATTTTCTGTTCATTCTCTTCACTCTCCCTGTGGATAGAGAGCCAAATTTTGAAAATCCTCACAAATTTGAACAAACGCTTGCAAGTGAATCCCCTTTTTCCCCTTCATCCCTCCCCTTCCCTTCCCTTCTTCAAGCTGCGCGCGTTAGTTGCCGTTGATTGAGGACTGTTTGTTCACCTTGGGTCCTCTGCGATCTTACGGCATCCTCTCATTCCGTGATCTGGATTGTCATTGGTCTGGACCACCGTCCCCCACTCAATTTGATTACGATCCCATCTGCCCATATCTCACCCTTCAATTCCTCTTGATACCGTTGGTTATTCACTCCTCCTTCCCTATGAACCTGTGGTTGTGTCAAATGTTTGTTGTTGGTGAAGGAGTGGAAACTTGCAGAGGCTGTCTACGCCTAATTCCTACCATGCCTTTCCTCTTCTTCTTGATTTAAGCACTGATACTAAATATCCGAATAGACTTAAACGATGCTATTCTCTTTCTCCGTCGTCGCTCTCTTTGCCTTCCTTTCGAAGGTCTTCACTGCAGCAGGTGTGTTGTGTCTCCTGAATCGCAATGAGCATCACTGACAATATTATTGACACATAGTATCCTATTTATTCCGTGGTCTTTCGCTGATCATTTGTCGGTGTTTGATGTCTCTTGTCCAAGTGAATGTAATCAGGGGTTCCAAACACTGGTCGCCAACCACCGTGGGAGGATTCTTGGCTTCAATCTGTCTTCCACTTGTGGACACGCAGGTACAATTCTTGTGTCCTCTTTGAATCGCATTTCTAACGTTTGTCTTTTCCTTTCCCCACCCAGGTCACCTTGAAACTCTCAATTTCGTCACTCCTTTCCGTGTCCATCTCATGCCCTCTTCCATTCTTTCTACTTGTTTGGGAAAGATTTCTATTCCAGAACTCACTACGTCTCCAGTTCAAGTTCCACTCAAAATGGTTGAGAAATCATGCACTCTTTGGGTCTGCCAGGTACGAACGAAGAAGGAAAGAACATCGCCGACACAAGTCTTGGGCCAAGAGAACTCTCAAAGCCGTGGAGAAGGAACAGAAGATTGCTCAACTGGTGGAGCTGCTTGCTGGTTATGAACGACTTATCCAGGAGATTCGTGTTGCCGAGCTACTTGCTCGTTATGAGAACCTTGTTACCCCGCTCTACTCACTCCTGGACTTCTGTGGGTCTATGATTGGCGGGTTCTTGGATCTCATCAAGTATGTCTGCTACTCTTGGCTGTCCAGTTGCAGTTGGTTATCAGTGCCTTCAAAGCCGCTGTCCGTTCATGACAAGTTCTATCTATCTGTTATCGTGCCAAATGGCTCAATCACGATGGTTCTTGTCTCCAATGATTCAACTGTGCTGGAAGCAAAGCAGGCTGCATCTGTTGGTCTTCCAGTTGTTGGTCTCCAACTGTATCGACCTGGTCGGCACTGGAAGCGATTGCCCTCATCTCGAACACTCTATGGTAAGTTTTTATTGCGTTCATTGAAATTCGTTGTTGCTTATTCAAGCTCATAGATCTTGGTCTGAATCCCAGTACTCTTGTGCAGCTTGGGTCACGTCCAAGGCCACACAGCGGATCAAATACCACCAAGACCTCCACTCCAATTCCTACTTCTAACCATCTTGATTCAGTCGTAGCCATTCCAGTTATGGTTGAAACAACTGTTTTTCGAAATCCTCGTCTGTCACAGACGGCGACCAAGTCCGACCGCACCAAGTTGACAGCCAAGAATATTGTTCGCCACCACACTGGGATTTGGTTCTCGGATATGAATCCTCAGGTCTCGCCATCTTGGTCTATCGCTGTTGACATACATCAAGCTGTTGGTGTTGCGGTGACAAGTAATTCTCTTCCAGTTGGAAAGCGCACCCATTTGCCCTTGGACTACCCTGCCGCCTCACCCACTCTCCCAAAAACCCCCAAACCAACTATACACCACCCACCATTCCCTCCAATTACCCTACTTGACTTCATTCCATCTCATGTAGTTGCTCATCTTGGTAAGCGCTTTGACCCAGTCCCTTAACATTTTGTTTCTAATCTCTAAACCTTTAAACGTAACAGGTTTATCAAAAGCGGCTGAGCTTATTGAATCAACTCTGATTGAAGTGAATACCATCCCTCAAGGAGACAGTCCACCGCGAGAGCCACCACCACTTCTTGAACCAGTGACTGCATTGAACAATCAAGCGGCCGGTTATTCACTGGATTCCGTGTCGTACAAAGATTGGATTCCAACTCCTGAGATTGCATTGGCCGTATTTGGTTTCTTGGATAGTATCAGCTGTATTTACCAGAAAAGGGCCATCATGTCTACTTTATTCAAGTCATGGTCACAACTTGACGAGTGTCCAACATCTATTGCTCAAATTGAATCCTTGGATCTGGCCACTACTCTTGAAACTCCACTCTCACGCTTTTTTGTCAAACTGGTGGATGGTCACAATCTGTTTGTCGAAATACCTTCTGTGTCAACTATTCGTGACCTTCGAGAATTTCTATATGAAGAACGAAACGTGGTTTATGCTCTATCTTGTACTCTTGCCTTTGGTTTCGTCAAGTTGGAAGACTCGAGCCTTTTGTCTTGTAAGTATTAAACTTGAAAATGTATTCTATTTTAACCTTCAAAATAGCGTACAACATTCCAACTGACTCAACTCTCAAGTTTGTGGTGCCAGTACGTGGAGGAGCAGATCGTGCCTCTCGAACTCAAGATGATACGAAGGAGTTCTTGACGACTACCTATTCAAATAGTCGACCATCCCAAAGTAATGCGACACCAACAACCGAGACAGGTCCATTTTCCACTACTTCATCTGTCGAAGCATCAACTCGCAGTTCTCCATCAGATCCACCACCCCCGATCCCACTTCGTGATGAGTCCAATGAGCTTCCATCTCTTGGTGGGTCATCAGTGGCTGGTTCGTCTGTTCCAAGTTTCAGCCCAATACAGCCATATTCGCACCGAGGTCGTCGCCCCTTCCATTATTCCCGCCAATCATCCACAACTGTAAGTCATTCTCTTGTTCTATTCGAAATAGTGTTGTCTCACTGGTTTTTTAGGATTCTGATCTCAACGTTGGCGACTCTTCTGCGACTATATCACGTGGTGATTACCTCGACGTAGCGGCAACACCAACACCAAAGAATCTGAACCAAATTGATTATCAGTCTGACGAAGAGACGACTGTCCCACTGATGTCGAACACTTTAGCCACTTCTGGCTCCGTTGAAGGCGAAACAAGTTCTATTTCCGTTTTGACTTCTTCTCCGTTGCCTGAATACGCTCCATTCGAAATGTCTGGTTTTGATGCGACTTCTATTCCTTCTGCCTTGTCTCAAACCGTTGAAGCCGAGTCGGGTCGTGCGTCCACGCTGTCTGCTCCTCCGGCTCCAATATCAGAATATGTTTCGTTTATTGTGTCTGATTCTGAGACAGAAACTGAACCCTCAACTTGTAATGAGTCTGACCCTGAATCTCTGGCTGATGTAGAGGTAATATCTTGATTGATACTCTGTTGAATCTAACTCTTGATAATAAGGTCAGTGACATTGATTCCGACCTACTTGATTGGTTTCAGCGATTTGGTTTCGACGACTCCAATGACTCTAACTCTGACTCTGACCCTGACTTGGACTTGGGTGTGGTGGACTTGGAGGTGGACTCGGATGTGGACTCTGTTGGTGGACTGGAAGATTTGCTGATCGGAACCACAACTTTGAATCTGGACAGCTTTGATGCGGTTGATCTGTTTGAACTGGAGCAAAACCTGGCAGATCTGGATCTTGGGTATGGCACTGCTCCTTTCATATCAGCTGCTGGAAAAGGCAAAGGAGCAAAGAAAGCAAAAGAGTCAAAACCGGCCAAAAAATCAGTGAAAGTGAAAGCAGCAACAGCGAAATCAGCGAAAGGGAAAGGAAAGAGAGCTATGGAGGATGATGATGCCGATGATGTTGAAGAGAATCCTCCTTTGGATCCAGTACCAATGGTGAGTTTAGCAAAATGTCTCTCATCTTGATTCTAACCACATTATTATTGTTTCGTAATAGGAGCCTTTGTCTCTTACCCGCGTCAAAGTACCTCGAGGTTCTATCTATGTTGATGCCAGCACATCATTTATTCCCAACACCCTGAGGCCACGCTACCGTTTGTTTGCTCGTGCTTATGATAGATTCTTGAGTACCTCACGATCGCTACTTACTTGCCAAGCCTTTTTGGATACTATTGACAGTATGACCATCCATGAAGCTCTGGCCTCTTTTGAATCTCAGTTTGGGTTCATTCATCCAGCCGGGCCTGCCTTGATTGCGATTCGTAATCGCATTATTTCCGTGCGCAGACACAATGCTGAAAACAATCTGGAGGGTGAAACGCAGTTCAGTATAGTACCTCAACTGTACAAGTGTCCTCAGGGCATGATTGATGGATTGGATCACTGCAGCTGTTTCACTGGTGACTGGAGCTACAGTATCAATCAAGCAACCTTTGATGTACTTCAAGAGACCCATGCAGCTACTGTATTCCCTCTGAGTGGATCTTCGGAACAGTTGAGGAAGGAGTTGGTATCTCGAAGGCAAAACGTTGTTCCGACTGTTGTGTTTATCTTGTCGCTGAATCGGTTAGTTCTCTTTCTTACAGTAGAATTGTTGGACTTGACGCATTTTGATTTATAGGTATCTGTTCTGTCCAAAGATACTCCTGGACGTTGGTGTGTGTGCTGAACCAGTTCTGGGAACCAAGGTTGCCAATGTTGAGGCCATTCACGAAGCCATGTACAAAGTGACTTTGGCGCTTATGGTCAAGGCTGGTGCTGCTTCTTTGATGGATGAAGCAGAGGTCGACGTTGGTGAAGATGGTATTGGTATTGGCGGTTTTAGTGTTGGTGTTGGTGTTGGTGTTGGTGTTGGTGCTGGTGCTGAACCTGGAACTGGTGTTGGTGTTGGTGTTGGTGTTGGTGCTGGTGTTGGTGCTGGTGCTGAACCTGGAACTGGTGTTGGTGTTGGTGTTGGTGTTGGTGCTGGTGGGAGTGGGAGTGGAAGAGGAAGCGGGAGTGTTGGAATGGAACGTCTTGTTGCGGACGAAGGATTCGCGGCTGTTGGCAGTGGGAAACCTGGGATTCTCGGAGGGTCATCCAATGTACTTGGAGGTGGTGGGGTCAGAGATGTTGGCAGAACATCCAATGTACTTGGTGGGGGAAGACAAGAAAGACAAAGTAGCTCTGTGTTTGGAAGCTGGCCTCAACGTCCTCGACCAGACAGCAGCGAAGCTTGGAAGAAGGAGCACTTCATACTAATGGACAAATTGCAGAATCAAGATTATCGACTTGCGGAGGTATTTACCGAACAACACTTCTTGGTATGATGTTTCATTTTTGTTTGTCATACTCATTTCAACACTTAGAATGGCTTCTGTCCACTGTGTCGGACTTCTCACCAAAAGTCAAGTGACGCGGCAACGTTGGCTGCGTTTGAAGCCCACCTGTTGGCTCACCATTTCCATCGACCTGCTTCGTCACGGCCTACCCTTCCTTCGAGAGGATCGTACACAGATGCCAATCTTTTCAACATCCATCTTGCTCGACTTATTTCAAACTCACCCAAAGCTGGATCACAGGTTTGTTTTGAATCTTGCCAATTTATATTTTACTTACGTGGTGGTTCTGTTGTAGGACGATACTTGTCCTGTCTGCCTTCAAGATGGATATTGTCAAGACTTGATTCGACACATGATTGAGTCACACCCAAACTATGATCCAGCTGTTACCGCTGTTCCTACTGTTCCTACTGTTCCTACTGCTCCCGTTGCTCCCGTCGCACCCGTAGCCCCTGTTGCACCTGTAGTCCCCGTCGTTCCCGTCGTTCCCGTCGTTCCCGTAGCTCCTGTTGCTCTTGATTCTCCGGCTCTGGCTGATCCAACTACTACTGTCGCTCCATCCACAAGTTCCAACTCAGTTGTGAACCGACAATTGGTGGCTGGTTCCGACGCCTCTCGCTGTGTCACGTTGCTTGGGATTATGGACGCTCGTCTAGTAAACCAGGCCTTCGAAATGGGATCAAGTCACGTGTATTCAGTCAATCATCCAGCAACAGCAGCTCACTCTATGCGTCCAGGCAGTTATCCAATTTGGATCAAGACCAACGATGGAAAACAGTTGAAACCTCCACGGACAGCCATGACAAATCGGGAGCTTAAACTTCATGACTTTATTGTTCTTCGCCAACTGGCTGCTACCTGGCAGGCGTTCACAAATGGTGATCCGACTGACGTTGACATGACTAACGTATATCACGCTTTGAAGAATCAAGACGTTTCTCAAAGCTATGGTCCGTACTTGGCGCACCGACTTGATTTCGCAGCAGCCAATAAATCCAAGCTGAGTGACAAGGAGGCAATAGAGTTGTTTGGTGCAGTTCAGCAGTACAACAAGAAGGGCGGGATCAAGAATGTGACTGGGGTTATTGTAGAAACACTGCACTGGACAAACAGTGCACGTTTATTGAACACCCCCATTCATCAACACCGAGTCCAAGTTGCTCAGGACAACCAGCACCGTCTCAATCTTCAAGTTGATGCAGTTGGAAACGTAGTTGTTGGTGGTGTTGACGTTTTGCACGATAATGAAGACGTTGAGATGGGAGAGGCACATGGTTAGTGTTTGTTGTTAAACCAAGTATCAAAACTTACCATTTGACTAGGATTGGGAGAGTGTCAGCTATTCATTGATGCCACTCCAATCAGTCCCGCATTTTTTCTCCAGTCTTCTGAAAACTACACAGAGCTGATGGACTTGAGCAAACTGATGTTGATTGGACTTTCTTTGCTCAACAAGAAGGTTATTGGTCGCAGCCTCAAAGTACAAAAGAATGGTATGCATCATGTATTCCAATCAGCGTTGACGTTACTGAACGGGCTTGCTGACAATGGGCCAACGTTTACAAATGGAGAATGGTGTTCTGGGTCTGTCTTGTTCAAGCACTATTCGAAAGCACCTGATTTCACCAAAGAACCAATGACGTTTTCAGGAGCTACGGAGCTTGGTGTTGTGTTCTTCAAGAATAAGGATTCAAAGATATCTCATGTATGTTTTTTCCACTTCTTTCCAAGAATTAAAACTGAGCATTGAACAATAGATTCTACCTTTGTTTCAAGTGCTGGCTACAACTTCTTTCAATCCCACCAGGAATCAACCTGTCTCTGCCAAAATCAAAGTGCTGGGTCTTCACTCAATTCTTATGGGCGAGACTGTGGTTCTTCGGGATTTCCGATATCAAACAACTCATTTGCTCCACGTGGGGAAAGAGTCACATCAAAGACTGTATTCCATTTCTCAGTCATTCATAAGACCTGACACCAACGAAACCCAAGTCTATCTATGGAATGAACTTATTTCTCCAGCTTGGAATGATACTCTTCGACGTGTTCGAGGCCACTCTGTTGCTGTTGGAATCCAAAACTTTGTTGCTGGCTTGGTACATGAACAGCCTGCCTCTCTTGTTTCTGTGTCTGGCAGTCAAGACAATGCCTCTGTGTACCGAAACAACTTCAACACAGTCATAAGGAAGCTCTTATCTCGTCACCCAAAGTTCAAGAATTCCAACAATCTTGTTTTGAACGCTGCCATCGCAACCCACTTTGGTCGTGGTCGGGTCGCACAACCCATGTCGTCTCCACTGTCTATCTCGAAGCTTGGATATGCAAACATGCGCGCAGTAGTCCAAAGGTGGTTAAAGCTGGAAGAGACTCTGCCGTATATGGAGCAACGTTTTGAAGGTGGCGCGCAGCTGACTCTTGATTTTGTCCTAAATCAAAGAGTTCAAGAGCGCTTTGATGATGATGACTGGGATTTTGTATTTGCTCAGCACAACTTTCCGAATCTGACACTTCAAACCAATATTCTTCCTTCTGATTCCAAAGTCTTGAACATCCGTCCAGTTGTTGTTTCCTTGGATGGATCCAAGTTTACTTTCAAACACACTCGTGGCTACAAAGGAGCCCACATGTCTGGTACTATGCCTTCACAACGAGTTCCGCAACTGGGCGAGGTTCCGCGTAACTGGTCCAACAACAATCAATACGAGGCTTTGTTTCTGCCGCTTTTCAAACAGAACAAGACTGGAGATTCTGAGACCGAGAGTGACAAGACCAAGAGTGATGGCCCCATTGAGATTGAAGAAGTTCAAGTCTTGGTATAATATTTGAAGTATGGAACCTTAATGTAATCTAACCCAAATACCTAGAAACAACCTCGTCGCAAGATTGATACTTCAATCTTTGAACTAGACAACAAAAGGCTGAAACAAATGGCTCCCAAAGTGATCAAGATTCTCAAAGAAGAGCAGGAACGTCAGCTAAAACAAGCATTTGTGAATCGCCGCAACCTTGCTGATGATGCAACCCAAGAACAAATTGATCTTGCGTAAGTGTTCTTTTACTTCAACGTTGTCATCAAAGAACTGACCTTTCTGGTTTTAGGGACATGACTGCTGCACAAGCAGACATGATACTTGAGCGGAAAAGGATGACAGTTGACAAGAAAGACCACGAACAGCATTTCTTGAATACATATGTAGCTTATGGTATGTTTCTCAGATAACTTTATACTCCTCTTTGTTTTTCTCATTTCATCACTTTTGCTGAATAGGAACGGTTCCAAATGAAGCTGAAAGACAGTCGCTCAAAGCTTACGTGGACCTTTCAACCTTGATCTTTGACACTGTCCACGTGCTTACTCCTGGAACCATCAATTTGTTCAACAAGTTGCATGCAGCCGCTGTAAACATTAGACTTCACAATGGTCTGCCCCAAGATCAGAATCAGTATCCAGTGCATCACAGAATATTATTGTTTCTAGACTCTCCAACATTCAAAAGAAACCAGAGCCCTGAGATTGAGAATAATCGTCTATCTGTTGGTCAGCAACCTCAACATCTTCTTGAGATTATACGCGACCTGTTCAAAGCCAAAAATTCAAATCCACTGAGAATTCTGTTTGATATTGTTGTCGAACTTGATGGTCTCAAACAGTCAAAGTCGAGTTCTTGGGATCGAATGATTATCTTGGCCATGTTGTTGGGAGCAGCAAATACCAGTGAATCACTCCAAGTTTGGGAAGAAGAAATGAATGACGGAGCTGTTGGGTTCATCACCGATTCTGGACAGTATTGGTACTATCCGACAGACCACTCTGCCAAACAGCTCGCGCTCTTAAGGACTGCTGTTGTTACTCAACTTTTGGATCCAGAATCTGGCTTCAACATCCCTTACAAGGAACATTACCTTGCAGTGTACTTGAAGGACTCTAGCATCTCAGCGTTGAAATTGAGTCTGAGCATCTGGCTTGAAGATGACTTGAAGAAAGAAAAGAAGGCTGCAAAGGCAGCTGAAGCAGACAGTGGTGACGATGAAGAAAGTCTTCAGGGTGAGGATAATGAGGATTACATTCCACGCCAACAGAACACAAGTGAAGATACATCTGGAGAGGTTGTTTATCGAGTTCGACTTGCACCAGGTGTTGGTCAAGCTGTTCCAGTCCAAAATCTTCATGATGCTGCACAAAGTTTCTCAGATCTCTTGTTTAATCGGTTCCCTGATTCCAAAGTCCCATTGACTGATGCAGAACTTGGTACCACTAGAGCCATGGATGTGATTATTGAAACTGGCCCGTTCAGTATGGTTGATGGGTTTCTCGTTGGTGCTGATCATCAAGTGACTCTGAATTCTTTGAGTCCACATGAACTTTCCATCTATCAGTATGTCATGAATTTACCTGCCTACCAACTGGACGAGGAAATCGATGAAACTATACAGTCGCGGAATAATATTGAGCGTTACAGGCATCCGGCAATCATCACTGGAGTTCAGCCTGCTGTCGGAGGCAACTTTTACGCCAAGGCTCTTTCCCAGTTTCTGGATGCTCTTGCCGTTTCATTTATCATCAAGCCCGTGAAAGAAGTTGATGTTGAAATACCTGTTGATGTACCTGTTGGAGTTGGCGGAGGCGTTGGAGTTCAAATGGAAGAGGGAGTGGATGAAGAAGACAAAGCCCCAGAGGACAACTCCCAGCTAACTCTTACTCAACTAAGAACCTCGTTCAAGACCTCCATTCTTCAATATATCCAGCCTGTTCAGTGGGGCTTGTGTCTGGAAACTGAAACACGATTAGTATCTTCAAAGGCATATGTCAACATCACACATTTATGCCGAGATGATCTTGTAAACTTGTTCACTGATATATTTAAGCTGAGCAAGAGCAAGTATTTGTTGTTTGGGAATGAAGGATACTTGGAAAACAAGGTCGGTGAACAGCTCAATAACACAGGTGTTGTGCAGGGTGCGTTCAAAGGCGCTATTGCGAGATACAAGACATGGGCTACAACTGGCCTGAAATTTGGTAATCTTCTTTCCTTTCTTTGACATCATGTCTTTCATTGCGCTTTCCTAATCCAACACATTCAACCAGGAAAATCATTCCATGACCAGTTCAGCCACTCAAATCGTCGATATCTCTCAGTTGATGGTCACACCATATTTCCCAGACTGCCTGACTCGCAAGTTCGTGGGATGCAGTCTGCTGTCTTTGATCAAAACAAACAATCAAATGCACACATTGAAGGCTATTTCCTTGATTCTTGTGATGAACCCACCAGAGACATTCCATGGCCGCCTAGTTTCCCTTCTGTCAATTTGCATTACCTGAACTTGATGCGTCTGGCTTTAGAAAAAGGAGGTCCGCTCTGTCAGAGACTTGTTGTGCATCCACTAGGATTCAAGATATTTGCGAGTGCAAGGAATGTCATCCACCTTTGTCTGACAAAGAACTCAACAATTAACTTCCCAACGTCCAAGAATAAATTCGTGACGTATAGGCCAGGTGCAATCAGCATTACGTATGACAGGGAAACTGGAATCTTCAAATCAATGCTGCCGCTTCAAACTCACCACATGAACACCCATGAATTAGGACTGATTACCAAACAATATTCATACAACAACACCCCTCGACGGTATCCAACAACAATACCAGCAGTCAACCGCCATTCCATTGATGTCAGCTTTAATGAAGTCCAAGAGTTATTGTCTGATTCTTTCAAAGAGATGGCTGAGACTCGAAAATACTACGCTGCAAATCCATCAAACCCGAAGGCACGCAAGGAATATCGGCATGCATCACACTTGGTTCAGTACCTCCGAAATCGAATTCAGAATGAATGTTCTGCAAAGCACCGTCGCAAACTGGAAGATGCCATGACTGTTTATGCTCGTCAACACAACTTTGGTTCGTTTCGCTACGACTGTGTCAAATTGGGCGCAGTTCATGCTGAAGATACGGAACTATTCAAATCTCGGATGGGATCCTTCCACAGTCCTGATGTTTGGATCACAAATCCATCAGAAGTGGTTCAGTCTGCGTTTCGGAATGCGTTTGGAACATCTCGTTTATTGTTGAGCAGTGATCCAGGTGGAAGAACAGTGGAAACGCAGATGGCGAGTACAGGCCATGTTGTTCAGATTGGAGTCGGATTTGAAGCAGTGATTTGTCGTCTTCAGAAACGCATCAGCACTCTTCAATCGTTTCGAGACAGGGCTATTGATCAACTTGATACTGTGATAGTGCTACGGAGTCGTGTTGCCGCTGCTGAATTGGATCTTGTTAAATACGCTTCTGGTGATCAAGTTGTGGCAAAAGAAACATTGCGACTGGAAAATCTTGTACTTGCAGCAGAACAGGAGTTGGAGGCTAGGTTGAAGGAGCTTCGCGCATCAGCAAGAATGGTTCGTAAACCAACTCCTGGTCCCAATGACATGAATGTGGTGGACGAGGAAAATGATGTTCTTGATGAAGCAGGGAGAGTGGATAAGGAGTTGAAAAAGATGCGAAATGAATTCAATGTCACCTTTGATGGAGGTGGTGATGGTGGAGACGACACAAACCTTTTGTCACGCCTACTCAAGAACGCGCAAGAGGACTTGAACAAGTACGCTCGACGAATTCGTCGATCTGCCGCGGAATGGAATTCTGGTGCAGACTCATATGCCACATCTGACTTCAACTCCAAAACCACAAACAAGAAAGTGACTTCTGGGAAGGATGGTATTCCAAGTGAGAGTGATTGATCACTTAATTTTGAATCTAACCTCCTCTGTCTTAGAATGGGTCAAGACTGTCCTCTCATATGCGGCTCATGCTTCCATCAGGAAACAAACCACAGTAATGGCGTACAAAAAGTCGGAAAATGACGGCGCATTCTTTGTTCCTGGTGGACCTGCCTGGACTATACCCACAATGAAGAAAGTCATGGCCAAAGAATTTGATCCTGCGTTTCCTCTTGTTGGTAGAGTTGGAAAGATCAAGGCTGTAGTCATAGTGACTGAGGTAAGAGTCTCATGCAATTTACTTTATTTAACCTGTTCACTGTTCACTAGATTGGGTCAACAATCATGTGCTTTTGCGGCCGCATCTCTCGAATTGGAAAGGCAAAGACGTTCAAGTGTTCAAATCCACGGTGCAGTGGTCGTGCAATCTGTTCACGTGATAGTCTCACCTTTCGTCTCCCACGCGACATCAAAAGCGGCTTATTCATTGAGAATCTAACGTGGGCAATTGCGTTGATGCGGGTTCATCACCACATTCGAGGTGGTGGGACAGGAGGTGGTGAAAACAATGATGGAAACGGCGATCCCGGTGGTGGAGGACCTGGAGGAGGGAGAGGTGGAGGGAGAGGTGGAGGGAGTGGACGAAGCGGTGGAAGTCGAGGCAGTGAAGGAAATGGAGGACCAAGTGGAAGTGACTCCAAACTACCGCCTTCAAAAAAACAGCGTATTGTTAAAGGGCGTTTGGAGTATGTTGCAGTGGAGGAGGTGGAAGGGAGATTGGACGAAGGTGGGATTGGTTCCACTTCGAGGCAGGCTGAGGATGACTACGGAGGATCTCAGCGAGTGGACAACAAATCCACACACTTTCCTATCTTGCAATTGGCCTCCCGTGGAGCTGCTGGACACGGTAGCGACGTATAGCTGATGTAAGTGTTTTTTTAGCAACAAGTCTAAGAGAACTTTTAAAAAACTTTGACCTCCAAACCTAGATGATGTTTAGAAAATATAATCCTATGTAACAACAATTAAATCATTTTCTGGTGACTTTGTTCAGGACTTTGCTTCCAAAAAAAGAAGCAGTGTGTTTTGCCCACAAAAACATCACCGCATTCAAACCCTCCTCAACTTCTGATATGGCAACCAACCAAGACCCAAACATTGTCTGTTCGAACCAAGCCACCTTTGATCTGTGTATTGGAAACTGGCAATCGGGTATGTCTCTTGGTGACAGCAAGTGATCTCAGATCCCACAAGAGGATGGCAGCGAGCAAGAGCGAGTTGCATTCACTGATACTATTGATACTTTGTGGGCTGTAATGCTGTGGATGGAGTTCATGAAGGGAGAGGGGGAGTTGGCGGATGTGTAAACGGTTCGAACTTTGCGGCAAACCAACTCCCCGTAACAGGTCCGCTCTTCAGTGTTCTATCTTCAATGATCAAAAGGGTAAAGGGTTATATCTTAAAGCTGTCGAATCAACTGTAGTGATCACATCAAAAAAACAACAAACCAATCTTGGCAGTTCATCTCCTTGTGCCCTTATCAGAAACCTCTCCTTTTTCACACCCTTACCCACCCCCCTCTCTCTCCTTCCTTTCCATAAATTTTAAAAGGAGAGTCTCAAAACTAACATAAACAAAATAGGTGGAACTACATCCATCTGTTCAGGTCAAGTGAACGGCTCCAAGGCCCAAAACATTTGCCTGTGTGGACAATACTTTAACCAAGCGTATTGCTACAACTCCTTCTGTCCCCAGGTAATAATAAACGCTTTCGGATACTCCTGTTCTCTTTCAGCTTTTGATTGACGGGTTGGACCCTTCATTCAACCCTTCTCCCTTCAGACACAAAAAATAATCACCCCGTCCCTTTTGAAACACAAATATTGACATTGCATCTGAATAGGATCCAACAACAGCTCAACTGAACTCTCTCCGTGCCTCGTACTGCCAACTCGTTCCCGACTTTGACCCAAGTTTGAATAAGGGGCTTCCCGCTGTTACGAACCAACCAGGTGCTTCCGCAATTGCTCCCGCGACTTCTGGGGGTGTTGTTGCACCGACTGCGAATGCGGGGAGCTCCAACACGGGACCTGTGTTGACGATTCCGGGGTCTGCGGGTGGACTCCCAACTTTGACTGCGTTGCCAAAGAACAGTGGCGGTGTTGTGGGTGCGGTGGATGCTACTACAGCGACAATGTGTTTGATTTCGGTGTTGGTTGCATTGTTTTGAAAGGATAGCTTGAGAGTCATTGGTATTGTATTGTTTGTTTGTTTTGCTTGATTTCATAAATAATTGATAAAAAAGTATTATTTTCTAATTAACGTAATTTCATAAAGTCCAAAAAAGGGGGAGAGTTGTATAAGATGGGGTGCAAGACCACAAAAGTCATAAAACTGCTAAAAGCAGATAAACGCATGTTGACAGTTGAGGCATGGAACCTTTTAAAGTAACTTTTTGAAGGAATATCTGGCCACGATGGAATTTCGGATGCAAACATTCGTCGAAGTTTGCCGTATAGATTTCTAAAGTCAGTAAATCTCTTCTCAACGGCAATTTGAAGAGTAACTTCGTTCCCAATTTGAGGAATATTAATTTTCAGCAGACTGCATGCGACAGTGTAGGTGATTGCGCCAAGGACAGGATTGTACTTTGGTTTCGATACCGTCACATAAACGCCATTTCGATAGAATGCAGAGGGCACAGTAATAAATGCTGGTACACCACCAAACACGGGAGCAGGTATAGAATCACTGCCTCGTGTTAGTGATGATGACGCAGGCAATAACAAATCCTCCATGGCCCCACAAATCCAAGCAACCCACGACGGAGTGATACGCCGAACAAGAACGTCTTCCGTTTCTTCGTCGTCGCCTTCGTGGAACAGAATGTCGCGATGGGATGTTGATTCAGGCGTGCTGACACTGGCATTATCGTGGAACAGAGGGCGGGAACGGGAACGAAGGGTTGGAGAATGGAGATTTGGAGGAATGAATTCGTATTCTTGTTGGTTGAATGCGAAGAGGTGTCGTGTTGAACCGCTGCGGTCGACTGTGGAGTATGGAGATACTTCATCTGTTGCAGGAGAATGGAAAAAGGCAGGCATGTCTGAAAGAGAGGAGGAAGATACAGTCGATGTGGGGGATGAGGTAGGGTTGAAGTCATGATGGTGGTTATTGCTTGTAAAGTGGTTGATGGCAGGCTGAGTAGGGACTTCTTCTTCAGTGATTGTAGAGTTGATTGTGAGCAGAGGAGCGGCGGTAGTTGTTCGGAGCAGGTTCAGAAGGGATGAAGAGAGAGATCGCTTCTTTATGAGTAGCGATGGATGCTGAGCCTGCTGAGTTTGCTGTGCTTGGTGTGTTGGTTGGGTATGTTGTGCCAGTGAGGCAGTACTGATTGAAACCTTTGAAGTGAACGGACTTGGTTTCGTTGAATGCCTTCGCGGTTGGAGGGCTGGTCGAGTAGCGACAGGTGTAGTAGTTGTGGGTGTAGTAGGGTTAAGCAGGGGAAGGGTTGTCAGGGCTCCGGCTGGTTCCTCTGCAGCTAATACAGCAGCATTATCTGTCAGCCAGGCCTCAACTAGCTGTGTCGAAGTAGCTGCCGCCTGTCGTTCGTGCGGTCCAAGCATTCTTTTCGGTATGTTTGAAGTGATTCAAATTCTTCGGAAAATTGTTTGTTGGCTGTACATATTTCTTTTCTCTCTCTCTCTCTCTCCTCTAATATTATAACTTTTTGGTTGGTATCAATTTGCGTCGGACTTGCCACCTTTTTCTTGTGCAGAACTTTGACGTGAAATGAGCGAAGAGGAAACGGAAGTGTTTGAGGAGGCTGGATCCGAGTGGGACAGCGGGATTGAGGAAACACCGGAAGCTGCAGCGGGTGCACTGGCAGCAGTAGTCACAGATGAAGAGCTTGATTCGGAGGTGGTTCAGCGACTGGGTGAGTATCTACTATCTACTTCTTTTAGAAGGGAGGGGTGGCACTACTTTGAGTGCTGGCTAGGACATATCCTAACACGCAGCCATTCTCTTTCTAGTTCTGCGCTATGTCCTCGGAGCCCAGTTGATGACCTCCGAGTTTGTGTCCTTCTTTGGCTTGGAAGCTAGTTCAGTCTTGACAACACAGCCACTCAAAGGGATGTCCCTGGTCTATTGGACGGCTCCTTCAACTCCAACACCTCCAAATCCACATAATATAAATCATTTAAACCAAGAACAAGAACAAGGACTCAAAACACTGCCGCCACTGTCAAACAGTGGCTACAGGCGCTGGATCAGACGTCTTCCATGGCTGGCGGGGAACGGGTCCGCATACCTTGCTGCTTTAGATGGCCACGTAGATGCTGCTTTCAGAACAGCGGTGGCGGCGTGGCTGCGTGCGACCCAGTTTGACGTGCTCGGATTTGCGAAACATCACTATGCCCTCTTTCTGCTCGCTTACTCTCCCTCCCTCTCATTTAACTCAAAAGCCCTACAACGTTTGGCTGCTACTGTCACTCCCACAGGCAGATTTACAACCTATCCTACGTCAACTCAACATGTCCATAAATCTCACTTACACATTCACACCCTCCCAAATCCTATTCAACAGTTACGCTATGAATCTCTCTCCCTCTCTTTTACCCAATTCTTGCGTCTCGGTGCCGATATCATTCTCTTGATTGATCCTTCTAAGCGCTCTACCCCACCACATCCCTCCGACCCATATCCTTATGCCACAAACTTGTTTGACTTGTGCAAGGATGCCCAACAATTGCATCAAGTTCACCCTCTCCTCCAAGATTGGGTTCATGCGCTTGCGAAAGCTCTTGCGATTGGTTTTGAGAATATTCTGGATGACGAAGGTTGGAGAGGGAAAGCCCGGAGAGTTTGGGCCAAGATGCCTCTCACACTCGTCGTCACATCTCTGCGATTGATTAATCCGTGAGAATTCTTCTGACTTTTCTGACTTTTCTTAACGGACCATTTATTTGAATAGTGTTCCGTTTGTTGAAACATTACTCAGAATCTTCATCTGGAAACCTCCCGGTGGCTTGCATTCTCTTCTTCAGTCACTTGCCGGTGTAATTTGCTCAATGTCGAAGACTCGTGCAGAAGTGAAGGCTCTTCGTGCCAAAGTATCCCCGCAAAATCGAACAGACATTGAGAAAACAATGAATCATCTATGGGAGTCCACAAAGACATCAATATCATCAACACCGCAAGACGAGCAGCGTGTTCTTGATGCCCTTCGTGATGCTGGCGTTTTTGTCAACGAAACATATCGGGATTCAAACGATGAAGAATACAATCTCAATACTCGATACGCACGCCTTCTTCTCCGTCAAAAGGAAAAGACTCTATTCATAGATTGCCTCGGTTCTGATGAGTTCACAAGCTTAATTGTCCATGTCATCAAATTCCTTCCTCCAATCCTTAAAGAACTTTGGGACTGCATCCATATGGCAGATCTCCTCCAAAGCTTATTTGACTCCCTCACCGAAATGCTTGAAATCATGGGCCGATACGACAAGGAAGAAGAAGTCGATCTTTCGAGCAACTTGGAGAATGATGTTGCCTCTATCTCAACCAAACCTGGACCCCCAACAACAATTCCCGACCGTCCCCCAACATCCTTCACATTCTCATCCATCGCCTCTTCCGTCTACCGAGCCTCCACCTCCTCCCTCACCCCAACAACCCCAACAACCCCAACCGCCGCGACAGACAAAGACTCAATCCACTCAACATACTCCACAACATCCTCCCTCCCCAAAAAAGAAGTCTCCCAATCCCTCTACGAATCAACAATCACAAAACTCGAAGCGCAGTTATATAAATTCGCCGAACACTTTTACCCAGCGTTCCATAAACTCTCTCACCGAGCGCCGAACGGACCCATAGGGATGCACGCGATGGCGGACTGGTTCGCGCGGGAGTTTGGGGAAGGGATGAGGGAGTTTGTGAGGGAGGAGAAGGCGGGGGAAGCTACACCGATTGTCACGACATTGTCTACGGTGTATGGAAGTGGAACAAAGAAGCGGTGTGTGTTGGATATCAGTGCACTTGACGCTGCGGAGCCTGTTGCGAATAGTACAAGGTTTACGGACTTGTGGGTGGACGTGGAGGCTGTCACTGTTGGACTTGTTGTTGTTGGGATTGATGAGAACGGGTGGGTTCGTCGTGGCACGAGTGGTGATTTTTTCCCGATGGAGGAGTCGGTGTTGGGCGGGGAAGCTTTGGATATGTTTAGGAGGGAGTTAATGGATATGGTTGGTGAGGTGGACGAGGATGAGGAAAAAAGGATGGAGGAGGAGTATCAGGAGAGGAAAAAGAAGTTGAGTAGCTCTAGTAGCTTCTTTGGTGGAGTGTTGGGATCGGCGGGTGGAAGTAGAAATGATGTGAGGAATGGACCTTTGAGGCAGCCGTCAACTGCTTCCTTGAGAAGCTTCGATAGCAGCTCAAGCAAGAAAAAGGGATGGTTTTAAAGATGTGTGTACTTCGTTTTGTGGTTAGATTATGATGATGTTTCAACAATATAGTGCAAAATCCTGTTTTTATTGGTTCAACAGGCCTTGAAGTCTGATTCTATCACATATCCACGTTTGCTGGATATCAGGTTTATCTGGAACAGATATCAGATGCGCTTCAAGAAAATTGGTTTCAAAGTCCGATAGTGCACTTAGCAAGTCTTGCAATTCCTTATAAATTGGAGGTTTCGGTGGAACGAATGAGGGTCTGCGCGAAGATGATTGCGTTCTCGGGGTCTTGGATTGGCTAGGACGACGAGATCTGCTTCGTGGTGTTCGTTTTCCTGGTGCTGTTGAGACTCTAAGGCTATTGACTGTAGAATCAGCATCTAATTGGGCACTTGGAGTTGGAGGCTTTGATGGACTTTGTGGTTTTGACTCTGGAGCTTCTTGTTTTGGGGATGGTAATTCAACCAAGACAGTTTCTCTCAGAGGTTGTTGGGTTGTGGATGTCTGCACTTCGACTTCTGTAACATTCTGCATTGGTTCTTGAGATAACGATGTTCTTATAGTTTGCTGAGATTCCTCCGCTTTCTCAGGCATTGGGTCTGCCTCAAGTGATTTTGGTGTTTCGACTTCTGAAGCGGTGGTACGCTCAAGTTCAAGAGAAGCCTCTACCGTGTTTGATAACACGTTATTCAGCTTCGTAGATTCAATAGTGGATTCAAGGACTGTTGGGGCACTCTCGTCTGGTACAGCAATTATTTGTATGCAATTGATGTCGTAGGTTTTATCGTCAGTTGAATTTTGAATTGAAGGACCAACTTCTGTCCTCAATGAAGCTGGTGTAGAGACATTCGCATCCTTGTCAACATTAGGAACTGCACGAATAACATCTCCTGTGAGAGATATCGTTGACTGAGTTAAACCTACTCCAATGGTACTCGGCTGACGAGAGGACACTGTACTTTTGACTGTACTTTGGCGAACAGAATGTGTTGCCTCTTTGTCCTCTTCTAAAATAGGGTCTCTTGAAGACAGCAATAGCTTTTCAACTTCCAATAATCCTTTCCTCACATCGTCGCAGCACTTCTCCAATAATACGCCAACACACTGTTCAATCCAATCGTGCCATCGAGCTATCCACATTTCCACCCCGGTTTGCAATAACGAACATCGCACGGCACAGAATCCTCGAAGCTCTAAATTACAGGTTCCATTTCCAGATGAAGCCAGCATTTTATAATACGCTGATTTTTCAGAAGCGGTGGGGAATCGATTATTAGGGGCGATGAGGCCCGGATTGAATGTGTATGCCGCACGCTGAGATATTAGAGACAGTAAATGAATAGCAGACGAAAAGCCAGTTTGAATTTGCTGAAGTGTATTTATGAACGACTGCGGTGCTTGAATTGATGGCAGCGCATTTGTTGCCGTTGATTCACGAGGTGTGTCAGATGAGGTTGACGAAATAGACGATCTTGTGCTATTAAAAGCTACTGAACTCGTTGTTTGAGCAGTCAAGTTTTGCAGAAGAACCCAAACTCCTTGAGACACTGATGATTCAAACTCAATTACCCACTGATTTATGAGTTGTTGCCTGTCCAGAAGAAGAGCAGTCGTACTCTCGAGGGTATCAGTAATAAGTTCTTTGGAAAGCATTGATAATGCCCGATGGTCGATTGGGGTCGTGGTAAAAATTCGAATTGTTTGATCTCCTTCCAATGTCGGAGACTGTGAGGTGATGACTTTCGATTCTGGAAATAAGTTGATGGGATGTTCATCAAGCCAAGTAGATAAAACTGTTTCAATAGTTTTGGATACTCTTGTTGGGTCTGGGTATGCCACGATTTCTAATTGGGCAACAAATGGAGGGTATGGAAACCTGAGTACTCGAGAAACATTTGTAGAAGCAATAGAAGGATTTGTAACCGATGGTGGTTCAACGGGTAATACATTGACTGCGGTTGATGGTTGCCGGGATGATGGTCCGAAATGAGTTTGAGATCCCGATCGAAGCTGTTGCAATCTGAATGCGTCGCGCATTGAAATGGATTGTGTGCGGTTAGGAGGCTGTGGAGGTTGCGGTTGCTGTAATACTTCAGGTTCAGGTTCAGGCTCTCTTTTAGGTGTTAATAATAGTCTTGCATCGACCCCAATATGCAACTCTCCATCTCTCAGCACTTTGACTAAATCTAAATATCGTGCCTTGATACCATTGGACAAGTTGGCAAGAATGATAAAATGAATTGCGGATTCTGAGAGAGGGGTGGCTTTCATTGATGTTCCCTTTTTGATGGACAAATCTTTATGTTTAGCAAGCGCTTGTGAGTATTCTTGCGAGCCCAATGTTCCAAGAGTTGTTGATAAGCCAGTCTTGAACTTTTCCAGCAACACATCTGAAATAATTTCAAAATCTTTGAGAGAAATGACCTTCAAAGCAGAAATATTTTGTCGCACAATTTGCTTGATTTCAACATCCGTCAACGATTCTACAGAGATAAAGAAAACTATTATTAGCGAAAGAGAAAAAGCAACGACTCACCATCAAACAAAGGATGCATGAAATCATACAAATCATTCTTGTACATATCATTCCAAACATGAACGATAGGTAATTTATGAAGCTGAGCTGGTTCGATGGTGCTTTGAGTCTTTGCGTTGATAATTCGGACAGTGGAAGATATACGAGCCACTTTTTTACTAGTAAGTTTGCCAGTCTTTGAAGTCCGTCTGCAATATTTTGGTTCGTCTTGCGTTACTTCTTGATTATCTGACGGCAAAGAAGTGGTAAATTCTACTTGTCGGGCACACCGAAGTATAGACTTTTCCTTTCGACACACTTGATTCAATAAATCGGACACGCCACACTCGATCATTAGATCCACTCTTAGATGGTTCAATAGCTTCCCAATTACTTGGCTATACACAAGAAACGGCGATGATTGAACTTGATTCAAATTTTTAAGAAACTTTTTCGGATTCGTTGAGTAAAACTTGTGGGGAATCTCGCTCAGTGCAAGAAGCTTTTTGAGCTTTTTAGGAGCATAGAGGCACTCAAGACGTGGATTCAGTTGTATGGATGCTTGCACTTGGGAAAGAAAGTACGTGTCTCGCAACTCATTTAGAATCTCGGCAACAAAAGAAGACTGAAAACTCCGAATATCAAACTCTTGATCGGCATTAGCTTCAGAAATAAAGATTAGGATTTGTTTTTATAAAGGGGAAACACTTACCAGAAGACGTTCGACGTTTTTTGGCGTTCATAAACAATCCCTGAACATACGCGATTTGTTTGTACATCAAGTCAACAATCACTTTCTGAAATCCAGGCAGCGAAGGCGTAACGACAGGTGCAACCATCCCACATATTTGTGTTTGAGTCAATTTCGACTCAAATTCTGCTCTCCAAATATTAGCTTTCGAAATATGATTCAAGTGGCCCTGAGGACTGTCTTTGTCCAATTTTATTTCAGCTCTTGAAAGCCATCGGGAAGAACTACTTGGATCCGGGATGTGGATGTAATTGATTGGTCTTCTTGTTGGGTAAGGCTCGTCCCACTCAATCCGAAACTGCTTAATCTTTGCATCATAATCGGACAAATATCCGGAATGCCAAATTTCCTCAACTTGTTTTCGACTTCGCGTGGCGTTTTCAAATTTTTGAATCAATCCTTGACACTGCACGATGGGCCCCTTTTTTAGTTTCCATTGTTCCACGCGTGAAATCAAGACATCAATTTCTTCTTGATCCATGAAATAGTCGAGAGGAAATACAGAGCCAACCATTTTTGTAAACGACTGCCGCACTTCAGCTCGGGTACGACGATGCTTTTCTCGGCTCAGATTTGAAGGAGTGGCAAGATCGGTTTCAAGTTCATCCTCTTCCGCATTTGTAAGGACCATAGTTTGTATGATTTGATCGATAGTGGGGGGCGGTGTTCGTTGACGAATATTCATTTCTTCAGCTGCTTCGGCGACTGCTGCAAAATGAACTGTTGGTTGGTCCTGCGGCTCAAGAGGCAAGTCCAATGTGTTTATATCAGTTTCGTCATCATCATATACTTTGCCCAAGTTACTCTTTGAATGAACTGGAGTAATACGACCATTAACACGAGGACACTTCGGAACTTCGTATAGGCACGAAAACTTGCGCATCAGTATTCTTCCACCAACTTTTTCACCTTCAAGTCCGACCAAATTCCTTGGATCGTGCTGTGATGATTGAATGTGTGGGGTCAAAAAATTTTGGGAGAAAAAAAAATTCCTGCAATCAACTCACCAAACTTTCAGTCAACTTCCGCGGAATCTCCAACCGAAACGCTTCGATGGGTGGTTTTTGTTCTTTTGCATTATAAGGCTCCATTCCCAACCCAGGTATGGGCAATCGAGGAGGGTGCAAGTGGTAGTGGAGACTCTTGACAAACGGCGCAACCCGCTTCCCCGCTTCGTTCACAAGCTTCTTCAACACACCATCAATAGCAACCCCGCCGATGGCTTCGAGACCCTGAACCTCTCCACCAATACCTCCGGTACCCGCCTCCATCTTCAGTTTCAATGCTGCTTCCGCACCCAGTTTTGGATGAACACAGTCCTCTACCACAGCATCCACAAGAAACTTCCGCACTCCACTTGACAAGGGTCGTTTATGCTTTGGCACTGCATATGAGTTTTTGGAGAGCACCTGAATGGCACTGGGAGCGTTGAATGTATGTGCGCTATCTATAGGTCGAGTTTTGGCAGCCGATCCACTACCAGGAGCTTTTGCATTTGCAGAACCCCGCAATCGAGTCGCACTTCCACCACCAGATCCACCAGACACACGACTCCTTATGGAAGAAGCAGACCCAATTCCAGGAGTATGTCGCCCAACAGCGTCACTGTTCAGTGTACTCCCTGACCCCGCCCTCGCAAGCAACAACCTTGCCGCCGTCGACATTTTACGGGCCCCCATATTCACTAGCCAACCCACATATTAACATTAAACACACACCAAGAAGAAAAATAGAGTTTCAAAACTCACCTTGAATCGACGCCGCAAAACTCCCAGCCGACCCAACCCCACCACTACCCAACCCCGCACCTCCACCCCCATCACTCCTCGCCTTCTCCCTCCGACTCGTCTGCAAACTCCGTCTCTGCATATCCCCACTCTCTCCACCACCACCACCACCACCACCACCACCACCACCACCACCGCCATTGCCAACAGGCTTCACAAACGCAAACGCATCCAACTCCCGAAACCCTTCCAACCGCCTCTTCAAATCCGGGCTCAACTCCGCCGTCCTCGGTCTCAGGATCCTCACGTCGCGCGGCGAGACAGGCGTCGTCGCAGCCGTGTTTGTAGTTTTTGTTTTGCGGAAGGTGTCGAGGTGACGGTAGTTGAAGAGGGAGAGGGATTTGAGGGCGTTGGAGGGGTCTTCTTGATCGTCGTCGTCTTCTTCTTCGGAGGTTGCGGTTGAGGAGGTTGTTGGTCTTGATGTGGATTTTGTGGTTGTAGTGGGTGGGTTTGGGAAGGGGCGGAAGTCGTATTGGAGGTTTTTGGTTAAGTTGAAGGACACGTTTTTGGGGTTGGAGGGTTGTTGTTGTTGGTTCATTAGGGCTGATTTTGGGCGGGGTTTTGATGAAGCTGATTGAGGCGTGGAAGGAGGTTGCGGTGCTCCTGAGTGGGGTCGAGGACGAGGATTGGGTTGATGGAGATGAGGCTGTTGGTGCTGGCGGAGAGACTGTATGACATGTTGATGGCGCTGGCGAGAGCGAAGTATAAGATCTTCACCAAAAAAGAGTTCGAGGAAGCGTTGTTCTGACAGCTGCCAACGGGATGTGACAGGTTCTTCTTCCCCCACAAGAGATTCGTCCTCCTCAGATTTCCATTCGTCTCCATCTCCACGTTTGACATTGGCCTCACAAGTTTCTGCGCTTGGGGATTGATAATTCGAAGGTATATCGCCTGAAGGAACATGTTGTAGACGGGAGGGTACATTGGATCGGCGTCGTTGTCGATCTGCAGTTCTTGGGCGGGAATATGCGGTTTGAGACGCCAGTATTTCTTCTAACGTACTGTTTGAAAAGTCGCGAACAGGACCTCTGGGCTCGTTTCGAAATAGTTGAGGAGTTTCGGATCGAGAAGTCCTTCGACTGCCCACATCCGTCATCTCTTCCCCCTTTTCTTTTTTATGTAAATCCACAGATTTCTTTCTATATTTAATCAACAATCCACAAGAAGGAAGGGAGAAATGAGCTGGTTGAGATAAGGTACAGGTTGTGCGCAAATCACGCTTCTTCTTCTGGGCCACTGGAATCACACAGTCAGTGAGACAAAAATAGAATATGAGACAGACATACCATCCACAATCATAAAACTCTAGAATACGAGAGCAATCAAACTGAGGATACTGTTTCCGTGTGTTTACGATATTGTGAACCCTACATGCCCATTCCGCCACAGCCTTCTTGCTCGAGACATCGGGTGGGTTACTTTCGAGGATGATTTTGAAGTGACGAGCACTGTATATAGTATAAGATGTTAGAATCCATTGAAATTGAAGTTGAGAGGGCAGCAGGTGAATAGAATTGTGTGATGAAGGAGAGTGTCGATACTCACCAATCACCACAAGGATACAACTGAGCAAACAAGTAGATGTAGTCCCGCATCGCATTCTGCTGATCCTTAGTTGGTTTGTGAGGAAACTTCCCAGCCATTGTGTGGAGCAGGCGCCAGGCGGAGCGGCCCAGTTCAGCCTTTGCGGTTTCGTTCTTCATTGCGCCCATCATCGGCTCAGCGGGCGCCGTTCTCGAAGTCGACGATGATGTTGAACCTGAACCTGACGCCAGCGAGAAGGACGACAGCTGCGACCACAGCGACGACGACGACGACGACGACGACGACGACGACGACGACGACGACGCTGTAGAGGTTGTCGACAGATCGGCAAGCGACGGCCGCCCATCAAGGACAACTGCTACGCCAACAGTGAGAACGAGAACTAGGCCGACGATCGTGGCGGCGATCAGTCGGAACGATCGTTTGGAGAACATTGCTGGATTTGGTTGGTTGGTTGGTTGGTTGATTTGGAGGAGGTTTCTTGTTTCAAAGGCAACAAAATAAATTAGTAGTAACAATGACTCATCAACACTGTTGGATGCGTGCACTTAAGTTCCTTGGTGACACATTATGCCTCTTTCTCCCTTCTTGTCTCTAAGTGACCCCTTTTTTTAAATTTATTTGATATATGCTGGCAGATCCTCATCATCATCATTGATATGTCGATACTCTTCTTCTCCCTCACGTGCTATTCCAACATCAATTGACGTGTATCTATCATCCCCAACGAATACATTTACAAACTATATCATAAAACTACATGAGTTGTTAAAAAATTCAAGTGGACACTCACAATCTCTATTGCATCAGATCGTTTCTTAATGAAGCCACGACGACAACAAATCTCGTATGTCCACAAAACACCACTCACAGACTCACTATTCAATTCTTTCAACGTTTCTTCTAATCCCACAATCGCTCGATTCTGCTTCACGCTGAAATACTGTTGCACTGCCGTTGAAAACAATACGGCAGCGCAGATCATTAACGCAGCAACAGCCAAAAGAGCCCCCCTCTCCTCTGCTGAAACTTCCCACCCTTCTCCTCCTCCTCCTCCTACTCTTCCTTGTAATTGCTGCATTCGTGTGATTCCAATTGCGACAGGTATACTCAGTATGGCATTCGTTTTAGGTCACCCATGCGAGAATGTAACTTTGTGTGTTGGGAATATGAGCATATGATAGTCGTACTTTCTGGAAATGCATTTGCGCTTCCGTAAATCAATTCTTGTATCATGAAATTTATGTGATCGATTGTGAATCGATGGGTGTGAATCGAAGCATGTGAATTGATGTGTGGGAATCGATGTGTGGGAACCAATACGAGATTCGCACATGAAGCATTGGGGATTCATCTTTGATTCAGAGTTACGACACAACCGTAAATTTTATTTATGTTTTCCTTGAATCTACGGGCTCATGGCAAAAAGTGGCCAAAACTATCTTGGCAATTTAAAGTTCACCAACACGTACAGACAGTATTTAAATTAAGTTCAATAAAAAGGTCGATTTAGAAATCAATTTGAACACAAATTAGAGTTAAGGCTTAGGCGCAGACACATATTTCCATGTTTAAATTTTCTAGGTCCGCTGCTTACGAGTCTTCTCCAAAATTATTCCAGGAATGGCACTTTTAAAGCCAGCATTCTTCCAAACGTCTGACTAAATCATCCGTTTAAACTTCAAGACTTTTTAGAGGTGGTAATTAGAAAGGAAGATAAGCGGGAGATAACCTTAGCTGCTTCTAACTGTGGGATTTAGCCCGACTTTCGGCATCATCCACTGTTTCGTTCTCCCATTGATTTCCCGATCCCCGAATCAAATCCCATCATTCCCATCATTCCCACATCATTCCAATCGAATCCCGGTCCAAACATTCGAGCGCCAATGAACAAACGAGCATTGTTTCAATCCCACAGTCTCTTGTTGTCAATGGTTGGATGGGTGACCTAAAACGAATGCCATATACTCAGATACAACAAAGGGGACAGCGAAGGAAACATTGTAGCTGCTTTGTTCAGTCGCGTCATGTTTGTGCCGGAACGTTGTTTGTCGACGATTCTTCCATCATGGTATAGAAATAGTTCTGATGAAAGAAGCGGTTCCGTTGGAGACGAAGCTTCAGAATCAATTGAGCAGTTGAGCCTCCTGTCATTCTTCTCTGTTGCTGATACTTTTGCGTTTGTTTGTTGTTTTTTCAATGATGGGATTGTCAGCTTTGGGTGGAGGAAGCCGAATTTATAATACAATGCTGGCGTTACTTTTGTAGTTTTTCCATGAACGGAGCTGGAATTGTCAGATTTGGATAATATTTCGACATCTGAGAGAGCGCATGAATGAGAGAAGAAGTTGGCTTTTTTAATATATTAATACCTCCTCTCAAAAAGGTGCGAACTAATTTCACGGAATTCGCACGTGCTACTAAGGTGGTGCACGGCCAATTGCGCCATTTTTCCTGTTGAGAACATAAAAAGACCTTTCCAACTCAAGCCTCAAGAGGAACCCTATCCCTTGTCTTTTCATCACGACTCTCGCCAATGCCCGGTATGCCACCAGATTACTCTTCGTTTGGTTCTTTTGTTATTCCGTGCGACCCGCCGTTTCATCGGTCGTATGACGTCCAATCAGTACAGCCGCAACCGCAACAACAAGCAGCACAAGACTCACAAGATTATCAATTGCATCTATTGAAACTCATGGCACATTCGCATCGCTTATCGCAACAGCAACAGCAACAGCACTTGGCAATGACATTCACAAACCTGTTATCGAGCGGCCCATATCTCCTTCACCCTTTGCATGGACAACAACCTCAGCATCAAACCCATGAATCATCGACTACAGTATCCAACTGTCCTACTCCTGCATTTCGTCACTATGCCTTGGAAAGTCCAATTCTTGAACATATTGCAGATTCAGCTTCAAACTTTCTGCCACTACCACCACCACCACCACCACCTTCTTTCTCTGCATCATCATTTTCTTCTTTTGCAATGCAACATTCACCCTATCATTTTGCAACGCCCGTCCATCCTGTTGCAAGTATAATGTCAACAGAAAACTCACAGCAACAAGACAATACAGATGAAACTCCAGAACAAGAGCGTACTCGGAATGCAAGGAGAAGGAAAGAAAGAAAACATCGGGAATGTTTGAACACCGGTTTTGATCTGTTGAAAAGTGTGCTGCCGTTTCAGAATCGGATGAAGCAACATTGTAGGAGAGAAGTTTTGGAGGAGGGGGTCAAGTATTTAATGGAGCTTGAAAAACAAGTGGAGGAGGTGAGGGGACGAGTGCAGCGACGGATGAGGGAGGTTAAAGTATTGGAAGAGGCTGTCCTAGGGAAGAAGAAATTGCAATAACCATTAATGAATAAAAGATAGTAATCAGAAAAAAATGTGTAAAAAAAACAAAGTTTGGGAGATCAAAAGTGTTGACGCCATCCAGTGTCGCAAAAACTCCGCAAGTCGTCGTCACCCACCTTTTGATTTGCCGTTGATGGATCACAACGTCTTAGCCTCGCTGCTGTACAACAATATACTACAGCAGCAAGCAGCGCAGAATCAGCAACATCAACATAACCCGCAGAACCCGGGCCAAGTTCAAGCAGCGGATGCTGGGCTTCCGTACCCTTCCTTCACTAACTCCACCTCCTCCTCAACCAATGGCCCCGCCACCGAATACAACCACCACTATGACCATCAGCAACAGTCTACGCCAAACACCGACCAGCCAAAGAAGCGAACTGTAAAGCAGAGACAGACACCATATTCCCGGCCCCCCGTGGATGACGCAATTCCAACACTCTCTCCAATCGCTGCGAATCCTGCCATTGACATGATGAGCATTGCCGCTGCGCAGAACCTTGTTGCCGCCCAGAGCATGGCAATGTTCAACTATCCAAACAACATGTTTCCTGCAGTAGGCCTGTGGGACCCGTCATCGTCCTCCGCATCCTCTGCCGATCCTACTTCGCAGCAATCTCAGTCACAGCAAAATCAATCAACGGAACACGAACACGGCTCGCTTGCCGATCTGCTGCGGACAACTCCCACAGACGATAACACAACTGGAGGCACCCCAACAATGCCCAACCAGAATCAGCTGCAGCATCAGCAAAATCGTGTAAATAGTGGACGTACTTCGCCTGTCGATTCATCGTCGGCGGCGGCAGTTGCAGCCTACCATAAGGCTTGCTCTCAACAAGCTCAACAACAAGCTCAACAAGCTATACAACAACAACAGCAACAACAGCAACAACAAGACCAGTACAATCAGTACCAGCAGCAACAAATACAACAGCATCAACAACAGACACAGTTACCCCCACCTCAACCTTTCCAAAATTACAACCCCCCACAAATGGTGCCCCTTGACTCCCTATACTCAAACGCTACCACTCTCTTTGGCCAATCGTCAAATTCCTCGTCCACAGAAATCTTAAACTCATCTCTCTCAACAAACAACAACAACAACAACGACCAACAAGACGACGAACCAAACCTCGACCCAAACGAACGACAAGTCCGTGAACGCAGAGTCCACCGTGACGCCGAAAAACTGCGCAGAGAGTCTCTCAAGAACGGGTTCGAGAGGATGAAGGAGTTGTTGCCGGATACTGTCTTGAATGAGAAAAAGAGTTGGTCGCAGAGTCGGTTGTTGGATAGTGGGTTACAGTATATTCAGGAATTGCAGGCGGAAAAGAAGCAGAGGGAACGTGAGATTCGGCGATTACATGAAGTGATTCGAAGGTTGTCAAGGGCGGTAAGTGGGCAACAACAACAACAACAACAACAACAACAAGGAGGTGTCACACCTACTATGCCTATTAATGGAGGTGGAGGAGGTAATGGTGGTGTTGGTGGTTTGGTCAATGGAGGAAATCAATCAATTTAGAAAAGTTGGATAAGAAGGGAGACGTTTGTTTTAAAAATAATAAACTGAATGATAGCGTTTGTTTTATGACGATTTAAAGTTCAAAATGGAATCCAGTAGATATTGAGCACCAGGAAAAGTTCCCAACACAGTGTCTTTAATATTCTCAACATATTGTCTCGGCACCCAGTAGAACCATACAATACTCTTCTCTGTAGGGCCCACTTGAATTCCAATGGCAGCATATCCTTCTCCCCCATGCTCTAACGGCATATCCTCAGATCGAATTCGAGATACAGAGCCAAATGGCACTTTTTGCGTGCGTTCAGCTGTAGCAATCTGCAACTCAGCCGTCTCATTCCTAAACGACAAACGTGTCTTCATTCCGCGTTGATTCAGAACCGTGACTCCGAGACTTGGTAAGCTTACTCGACCTGTTAGAACAAAGTCAAACATCACCTTCAATCCGTCGGTTTAAAACCAAAACGCACCTGTAGTCAATCCCTTCTCAATCTCAAAGTCGGGCTTTCCACGTTTGATGATTTTGGCGTGTTCAGTCTCAGTGAAGATGGAGACTTTCTCAGCCGCAGCCCCTGATCCTGAGGTGGCAGCATCCACGGGTGGGGGTGCAACTACAGTCATGATATCCTAATTTGGGTTTCAAGGGTTGTGGGTATGTTCAGATGAAACTTGATAGTGTGGAAGTAGAACGCTACTCATGAACACGCACCTTTGCAGAAGAAGCCATCAGCATTACTTTGGCGCCAGCTACAATCTTGGATTCGCCAATTGTCTTCTCGTCACTGAGCATTCCCTTGTATAGAAGCTTTAAAAGGGGGAAGTGAAGGTCAGAAGTGCCAAAATCTTCATGATGCTGCACAAAGTTTCTCAGATCTCTTGTTTAATCGGTTCCCTGATTCCAAAGTCCCATTGACTGATGCAGAACTTGGTACTACTAGAGCCATGGATGTGATTATTGAAACTGGCCCGTTCAGTATAGTTGATGGGTTTCTGGTTGGTGCTGATCATCAAGTGACTCTGAATTCTTTGAGTCCACATGAACTTTCCATCTATCAGTATGTTATGAATTTACCTGCCTACCAACTGGACGAGGAAATCGATGAAACTATACAGTCGCGGAATAATATTGAGCGTTACAGGCATCCGGCAATCATCACTGGAGTTCAGCCTGCTGTCGGAGGCAACTTTTACTCTAAGGCTCTTTCCCAGTTTCTGGATGCTCTTGTTGTT
This sequence comes from Rhizoclosmatium globosum, assembly GCA_002104985.1. Lineage (NCBI taxonomy): Eukaryota > Fungi > Chytridiomycota > Chytridiomycetes > Chytridiales > Chytriomycetaceae > Rhizoclosmatium > Rhizoclosmatium globosum. Next base: position 110,331 of record MCGO01000092.1, on the reverse strand, counting down.
TCATTTGTCATCAAACCCGTGAAAGAAATTGATGTTGAAATACCTGTTGGAGTTGGAGTTGGACTTGGAGTTGGAGGTGGAGTTGGAGTTCAAATGGAAGAGGGAGTGGATGAAGAAGACAAAGCCCCAGAGGACAACTCCCAGCTAACTCTTGCTCAACTAAGAACCTTGTTCAAGACCTCCATTCTTCAATATATCCAGCCTGTTCAGTGGGGCTTGTGTCTGGAAACTGGAACACGATTAGTATCTTCAAAGGCATATGTCAACATCACACATTTATGCCGAGATGATCTTGTAAACTTGTTCACTGATATATTTAAGCTGAGCAAGAGCAAGTATTTGTTGTTTGGGAATGAAGGATACTTGGAAAACAAGGTCGGTGAACAGCTCAATAACACAGGTGTTGTGCAGGGTGCGTTCAAAGGCGCTATTGCGAGATACAAGACATGGACTACAACTGGCCTGAAATTTGGTAATCTTCTTTCCTTTCTTTGACATCATGTCTTTCATTGCGCTTTCCTAATCCAACACATTTAACCAGGAAAATCATTCCATGACCAGTTCAGCCACTCAAATCGTCGATATCTCTCAGTTGATGGTCACACCATATTTCCTAGACTGCCTGACTCGCAAGTTCGTGGGATGCAGTCTGCTGTCTTTGATCAAAACAAACAAACAGCTGCACACATTGAAGGCTATTTCCTTGATTCTTGTGATGAACCCACCAGAGACATTCCATGGCCGCCTAACTTCCCTTCTGTCAATTTGCATTACTTGAACTTGATGCGTCTGGCTTTAGAAAAAGGAGGTCCACTCTGTCAGAGACTTGTTGTGCATCCACTAGGATTCAAGATATTTGCGAGTGCAAGGAATGTCATCCACCTTTGTCTGACAAAGAACTCAACAATTAACTTCCCGACTTCCAAGAATGAATTCGTGACGTATAGGCCAGGTGCAATCAGTATTACGTATGACAGGGAAACTGGAATCTTCAAATCAATGCTGCCGCTTCAAACTCACCACATGAACACCCATGAATTAGGACAGATTACAAAACATTATTCATACAACAATGCCCCTCGACGGTATCCAACAACAACACCCGCAGTCAACCGCGATTCCATTGATGTCAGCTTTAATGAAGTCCAAGAGTTATTGTCAGATTCTTTGAAAGAGATGGCTGAGACTCGAAAATACTATGCTGCAAATCCATCAAACTTGAAGGCACGCGAGGAATATCGGCATGCATCACACTTGGTTCGGTACCTCCGAAATCGAATTCAGAATGAATGTTCTGCAAAGCATCGTCGCAAACTGGAAGATGCCATGACTGTTTATGCTCGTCAACACAACTTTGGTTCGTTTCGCTACGACTGTGTCAAATTGGGCGCAGTTCATGCTGAAGATACGGAACTATTCAAATCTCGGATGGGATCCTTCCACAGTCCTGATGTTTGGATCACAAATCCATCAGAAGCTGTTCAGTCTGCGTTTCGGAATGCGTTTGGAACATCTCGTTTATTGTTGAGCAGTGATCCAGGTGGAAGAACAGTGGAAACGCAGATGGCGAGTACAGGCCATGTTGTTCAGATTGGAGTCGGATTTGAAGCAGTGATTTGTCGTCTTCAGAAGCGAATTAGCACTCTTCAATCGTTTCGAGACAGGGCCATTGATCAAATTGACACTGTGATAGTGCTACGGAGTCGTGTTGCCGCTGCTGAATTGGATCTTGTTAAATACGCTTCTGGTGATCAAGTTGTGGCAAAAGAAACATTGCGACTGGAAAATCTTGTACTTTCAGCAGAGCAGGAGTTGGAGGCTAGGTTGAAGGAGCTTCGCGCGTCAGCAAGAATGGTTCGTAAACCAACTCCTGGCCCAGATGACATGAATCTGGTGGACAAGGAAAATGATGTTCTGGATGAAGTGGGGAGAGTGGATAAGGAGTTGAAAAAGATGCGAAATGAATTCAATGTCACCTTTGATGGAGGTGGTGGTGGTGGAGACGACGCCAACAACTTCTCACGCCTTCTCAAGAACGCGCAAGAGGACTTGAACAAGTACGCTCAACGAGTTCGTCGATCTGCCGCGGAATGGAATTCTAGTGCAGACTCATACGCTACATCTGACTTCAACTCCAAAACCACAAACAAGAAAGTGACTTCTGGGAAGGATGGTATTCCAAGTGGGTGTGATTGATCACTGAATTTTGAATCTAACCACCTCTGTCTTAGAATGGGTCAAGACTGTCCTCTCATATGCGGCCCATGCTTCCATCAGGAAACAAACCACAGTAATGGCGTACAAAAAGTCGGAAAATGACGGCGCATTCTTTAATCCTGGTGGACCTGCCTGGAATATATCCAAAATGAAGAAAGTCATGGCCAAAGAATTTGATCCTGCGTTTCCTCTTGTTGGCAGAGTTGGAAAGATCAAGGCTGTAGTCATAGTGACTGAGGTAAGAGTCTCATCCAATTTACTTTATTTAACCTGTTCACTGTTCACTAGATTGGGTCAACAATCATGTGCTTCTGCGGCCGCATCTCTCGAATTGGAAAGGCAAAGACGTTCAAATGCTCCAACCCACGGTGCAGTGGTCGTGCAATATGTTCACGTGATAGTCTCACCTTTCGTCTCCCACGCGACATCAAAAGCGGCTTATTCATTGAGAATCTAACGTGGGCAATTGCATTGATGCGGGTTCATCACCACATTCGAGGTGGTGGGACAGGAGGTGGTGAAAACAGTGATGGAAACGGCGATCCCGGTGGTGGAGGACCTGGAGGTGGGAGTGGTGGAGGAGGGAGTGGTGGTCGACCAAGTGGAGGCAACACCAAACCTCCTCCTTCAAAAAAACAGCGTATTATTAAAGGGCGTTTGGAGTATGTTGTGGTGGAGGAGGTGGAAGGGAGATTGGACAAAGGTGGGATTGGTTCCACTTCGAGGCAGGCTGAGGATGACTACGGAGGATCTGAGCGAGTGGACAACAAATCCACACACTTTCCTATCTTGCAATTGGCCTCCCGTGGAGCTGCTGGACACGGTAGCGACGTATAGCTGATGTAAGTGTTTTTATTGACCTAGTACCACCACTGACACAGGCAACACCATACTATGCAAGGATAATGGACCATGAGATTGAGAAGGATACCTTTTGCAGATTGGGGTCAATCCCAGTTTTTTCCTCAATGCGCTTCTTCAGCTCAAGAACAGTCTCGTCTGCTCCCATACTCATCTCGAGGGTGGTGTTCTTGTGTGTGACTTTGAATGCAATCGGATCCATCTTTCGTGGCTCTTTCGGCATGAACTTTTTATTTTTTAGAAAATCGTTTGCCTTGAAATGACAGATTCAACCAAAACGTATAAAAATGCTTTATAAAAATGCTTTGTGTTTAAATGAACTTATCGTTTGCCTTGGAATGATAGATTTAACGATCCAAACGTGGCTGATCCGGTGAATCGGCCTCCCACATCCTTCCCCTTCCCGTCGCCAACCGCAACAGTTCCTTCCCCTTCTCCATTTCCAATGACAAATATTGTCCTGTCTTCGGTTTTTCCGTTTCCAGGGTCTAGCCCCGTCACATAGATCTGGCCAAGGTAGCAATTGGCCTTGACAAGCCCCCGATACCCTGCAATGAACGCATTTACTGATCCACGCGATGTACGCAATACGTTTTCACTTTCGGGAAGTCCTGGCCTCAATCGAACATCCAACGCACCGACATCAGTCTCGGCTGTGCACTTTAGATACCCTTCGATGTTCCCAAACAGCGAACCTTTCTTGACCTTATAGTCAACTAGGAAAGGCGTTAGTTCACGTAAAAGGGAAAAAAAGTCTCACATCGATCCAAAACTCGAGTACCCTCATAGAACAACGTAATATTCTCCCCATTCACAACAAACGTTTCCAAATCGCGTGGAAGCACAAGATCAAGCTTCGTTTCAACTTCGCCACTCCCACCGCCTTTACGTCCCTCCAAACTCTCCTCTGAACCACCACCTCGACTCAACAACCGCGACACAAGCCCCCCAGCACTACTCCGCTTTCGATACACAATCCCAACAGGATACGCGATATTAATTTCAACGGAATCAACGTCGATACTGTGCACACGAACAACCTGTTCCGCACCACCACCACCGCCGCCACCGCTCCTTTGGACATGGAGGTATGCGTTCGGATCACCCGGAGATCCCCGCTTCACAGTTATTTCAGAAAAGCCAGGACCTTGGCTTAGGATGTGCAGGTTTTGAAAGGGGAAGCCAATCACGTTTTTTCCGTCACCTGCTCCAAAATCTGTGTTTCGAGGGATGGATGGTATCGTGGCAGGGATTTGTGAAGGAGGAGCGGTTGAAATTGAAGAGGGGGCAGAAGGTTGAGGCGGAGGGTATGGTCCAGGAAAGGTTGGATGTAGAGGTGGGAATGGCGGTGGGAGGGGAAGATATGGTGTTGGTTTTCCTGCAACGAATGACTGTTGGAGGACTTGACGTTGTTGTGCGTGTAATGCTTGTTGTGCTTGTTGCATTTGCATGAGCTGTTGCTGGAATTGGCGTTGTACGTGAGGATCTGGGCCAGGGAATGGTATGGGAGGTTGGGGTGGTAGAGGGGGTTGTGGAGGTTGAGGTGGTTGAGGCGATTGAATTATTGCGGATGCAGAGGTTCTGAAGGGGTCAATCAACGGTGGAGTTCCACTGGGTTTGGGTGGTGGCATCGGAATCGCAGGCTGGTCAGTGGCTACAGCTGCATCCAAGACATTTCCACTCAACGTTAATCCATTGAGTGTACTAGCAATATCAGAAGGAGGTGGTGACATGGTCTCCGCAACTGGCCTCGTAGCTGGCTGTTTTCCAACGGATTTGTCAACAACAGATCCAACACTTTCAGTTGCATCACCAAGTCCATGTAGAATAGAACGTAACGTGACACTAGTTGCCGAAAACGGAGGACGAGCCATCGGATCAGGTTGCCAGCATTGGCTCATTAATGTCCACATTCTCTCTCGTGAAGATACGAAATTGGCAGCATCTGGCATTTCGGGCCTAATATTTGAGTTCACAACATGTTGATAAATCAACGCATCGGGAGTCTCAGTGAACGGTACATCGCCTTCTGTCAGAATTTCATAACAAGTCATAGCGAAGGCATAAGTATCAACAGGTGGAGCCAGTTTCGCGCCTTGTAGACGTTCTGGAGACATCCAACGAAGTGTACCACCAAAAGGAGTACTTGAACCCGCCGTTGTTTTTGTGGTTGTGTATCGCTTAAGTTGCGCGAATCCGAAATCCGCAACACAGGCTTTGCCGTACTCATCCACGAGAATGTTGACTGCTTTCAGGTCTCCATGGGTAACGCCACGTGCGTGGAGGTATTGTATGCCAAGGGAGACCTCGTACAAAAGTTTAATTCCGGCATGTTCGATGGATCCATGCCCGTCACCGATCCATTCCAGATATTGCAGCGCATGGCCACGTTCCATGAAAGGCGAGACCATGAAAGGCCTTTCGGCGTTCGCACATGCACCCAGTAGAGGTAAGATATTGGGATGCCGCAAAGGAAACCAGGTTTTAACCTCTCGATAAAAATCGTCGCGGAGTTTTGCAGTTTCGAGACGGATATGAAGGCGTTTCACTGCGACTGATGAATGGCCGAGCCAAGTTGCTTTCAAAACTTCACCAAAACCACCACGAGAGATCAATGGACCGATTTCAAATTCCCATGAAGTTACGAGCCATTCCTCATTTTGCTGATGTTTTGGGATACCGGTACCAGCAATGCGGGTAGCAGCTGTGGCACGCCTTAAATTGGCAAGAGCCTTATCACAAAAGATGCGTTCCAAGTTCCGTTCCAGCGCAGCATCTAAATGCTCTGAAATGTGTTTTTGAAGAGCGTCGATTGCTTCCAGGTATTCTACTTGTTTGAGTTCCAGCGCATTCAGGATTTTGTAATCATTGTCCACCAAATGCTGGAGCGTCATGTCCAGCTCTTCTTTATCAATTTGCCGATCTTCAGCATCTTCTTGAGCCCAAGAGTTGTTGTCGATTTGAAGGGCGAGTTGAACATCAAGGACGATGGACGAGAGATGGTTATTGAGATCAAGTAGTTTGGCAGCAGCAACATCACGATTAACGAATGAGTGCATGAACTGAAAGGTAATAGTAATGTTAGCTTGTTAGATAGAGGGTGATGCAACCAACAATCAACAACTCAACATACATTCTCTGAGTTGATTGACAGCACCACCGCATTCGCCTCAGTCAGAAACAAAGCAAGTTCTTCAAAGACAAACGACCAATTCGAAGCCGAATGTCCTGATTCTGAAATGGCCAATAAGAGAGCATTCGTGCGTGTTGCAAGCCGTCGCAGTGCGGCCTTGCTGTGCTTTGCCGCCCGGGTCCCCGCTTCGAATTCGGCAGCGGCGCTTAGTACTTGTGCTTGGTTTGTTTGGTTTGTTTGGTTTGTTTGGTTTGTTTGGTTTGTTGTGGTTGGATCGCTGGGTGGGGGCTTCTCAATCGTGGGGACACCAACATTGCTATTGGAGGACATTTTCTGCTACCAAAACTTAACAGTAAAAGTACTTTCTGTGTATTCTAATGATCATTTATCAAACCTAATCCAACTCCGTTCGTAGTGTTAACACTGGCGACATGGCCAAAGCTCAATGCACGATAATACAATGAATATCGCTCAATTTCCTCCTCTAGCCACTCCTTCTTGCGATTCCAATTGTTCAAAGCCCGCGCTCGTGCAACTGGATTCACGAGGTATTTGCGCTCAATCACATTCCTGTACCCAATATGCGACTCCAAGTCCTGCCCCAACAATTGCAACTGATTCCCAACAGATCCCAGCTGTTCACCTTCATCCAACAAACTCACAATACTTGTACTACTGCGAGGTGGCTCCCAATCCTCAATAACTTTTCGGTTAAAGAAACCACTACTCCTCTTTGGCTGGTCCTTTCCCAACCCATCATTACTGGCACTACTGCTTTCATCGCTTCCTCTTCTGCCTTCCTCACTCCCTCGACCCACACCATCTCCCAATTCGGAAACCTCTCCCCACCCAAACTCCCCACTTCCTCTTCCAATAGCGCCAACACTATACCTCGCTGCCCAATAATTCATAGTATCACACCAAAGTTTAACCTCCTTTTCTGTTCCACTGGTTCCAACACCAGTGTCAGCACCAGCAACACTACCAACTCCAACCTGAAACAAAGCAACACCACCCCCCGCAAACCGTGTACAAAACACCCCCGGCTTCTCTCCTCCACCTCCTCCACCGCCAAAACTAAAACTCTGCAACACAGTAACAACCTCAGGCACAGTCTCCTCTCTCACAACCCCAACCTCATCCCCAGTCAAAAACATGTACAATTCAGGGCCCCTCAAAGGCCCTACACTCAACACTCCCCAACAATTCACCCACCCCTCATCAACCCCTCCACCACCACCACCACCACTACTACTACTGATACCACCAACCTTCCGTCGCAACAAAGGCCCCTCAACAACAACACCCCCACCACCTTCTTCTTCCCTCCCAAACGCCATACACGTCTCAGGAACCCTTTTCGAGGCCGCCGTCACATCAACACTCCGAATCGCATCACTGACGAAAGCACCACCACCACCAGCACCACCATTCGTGCCAACACCAGACCCATTGTTCTGCGAAAGCGTAGCCTCCAGTTGCGAGAGTATACCCGAGAACCCAGATACTTCGATATTCAAGCTTTTCCGTTTCGGTGTGGAGGAGGACAAGAAGTAGAGAGATTGTTTTCGGGTGGGGCTTGTTGTGCCTTGCTGCTGCTGCTGTTGTTGTTGTTGTTGCTGGAGAGGAGGAGGAGGAGGAGAGGTGAGGAATGACGATGGGGGTGTCGTGTTTGATGACGTTGATGTGAGTGTGTTTGCACGGGATCGGAGTTTCGGGGGTGCAGGTGTAGGTGAAAAGAGGTGAGAAGAGGGTATGGGTTGTTGTTGTTGTTGTGTGGAGTCGATGTGGTCGGATGTGAGGATTGGATCTGATTTGACGGAGAAGTAGATTGTCTAATAATTTGGTTGGTTTTTTAGAGAGAGAGAGGGGGGTGGTGGTTGAAAAAATAGAGTTTTTACCTTGAGGACGGATTCCAAGTCACGGCGCCATGCATCTTCGGAGGCGTTCATGAGACTGGGTCCGAGAGTGAGGGATTCAATTGCAGGGGATGCGGAGGGTGAGGTTGTTCGAACTGCGTAGCCAGAAGAAGGCGGAGTAGGGGGAGTTGAAGGGGTTGGTAAAGAAGGTGGAGTGGATGGCGTAAATGATGAAGGAGGAGGAAGTGACGTTGTTGACGAATCCCGCTTATCATTATCAATACTCCGTCTCTCTGGTGCCAGAATAGAATCCACAAAGCCCATTGTGTTGACGACAAACGCCTTCACGCTCATTTTTGTCTTTACATTTGCAGAGGTCAAGTCCGTGTTGAGGAGAACAATTGAAAAGACCATTCCATAGACAATATCCTGAGATCGAAACAGCGATGATTGACCGTTGCAATGCCACCAATGTTGAGCAAATGCTTCAATGATTCTGTCGATTTGCTGTGCCTCGCCCTTGAGTGGAATGCGTTGGCAGAGCAGACGCAGGGCATGGACAAGGTCTGCTGGACTGGGCAGGGTTTCAATGTATTCTTTGAGCAGCAATTTGTGGTAGGCATCGCTGATTGTGTGAATGAAGGGTGAGTGAAGACAGATTAGGGGTACAAGATAAGGTATCGCCCCCCCAAACAAACACCAAACACCAAACAAAACACGCACGTTTTTGACAGCAACGCAACCATCTTCGAACGCGGAACAAGACGCGGATCCGCCGAAAGCAGGGCTGCGGCCTCCGAGGGAGTGAGGGAGTCCGGGTATTCGGGCGAGGGATCAGCAAATGGATTCGGATGCGATGGATTTGACACCGACACCGACACCGAAACCAAGGGAGACGCGGAGACAAGTCGCTGCGCATCGGCCGAGAAGGACCGGCTCATTAAACTGTTTCCACTCGATCCAGGTCCAGAACCAGAACCAATACCATAGCCATAGCCATGTGAAGATGCATTCCCCCTTTGTTGCTGTTGCTGTCCCTGTCCTTGTCCCTGTCCTGCTGTCCCTGCGGCTGCCCCTCCTCGCTTGCGTGCATCTGGCACTATTGACGATAATGTGGGGAACAGAGAAGGTGCTCTCTCCATCTCTTTCTTTCGTATGAAAAATAAATAAATAAAAATTTATTGGAAAATGCATTAATCAGAGAATTCAGAGAAACTGGTTGAAGAGAGAGGGGTTAGCAATTGATGATTGGAAACACAAACAACTCACATCAATAACGGAATCCATCGGCGCAAACTCCTTCCTCTCAACCAATCCAAACTCCTTCACAAACAACACAAAGTGCCGAAAACTAGTCCAGAAATGTGCCTCCTCCCCCAACACAACCACTGTCGCGAAATGCGCATGCCACATGTGCGCATACACCCGAAACAACCGCTTAAAGATGGTTTTTACAGTCACCATGAAATGCTTCGGGAAAGGCATACTTGGCTTTGTTGGAAACAGTGTGTCGTCGTCCAGTGCTGTTTGCACTGACGAGAGGAGAGTGTCAATGTATTCGGGGGCTGACAATCGGATTGGCTTTTTGAATAATGCAGTGTCGGACCACAGGTAATCGAATTTAGGACCTGCTGACATTGTTGGGCATGATTCGGGTGTACAGAATTGTGTCACGGATCTATAGTAATTCAAGGGGGGGTATCAATAAATGAGTTTGTCAGGTGTTATGATTGGGGGGATGCATCTTTGATAGATCCCACAATCTCTCCCATCCCATTGCTTTCTCACAGCTCGAACATCCAAAATTCATTCGATTCGTGTTTCTGATGTATAGAGTATTCCCCATCCCTTTGATCCTTCGAGTACAAACAACAAACAACCATTTCATACACGCTCTCTGTACATCCAAATCCAACGCCGCACAGATATCTTTATAGTAATCACTCAACTCACCCATAAATTAGGTTCACTTGGTTGTAAAAGTCTGTTAAATTGGCGGCAATCCATTCATTCAAGTCTTCTCCGGCAGGTAGCATCACAGCCTGACGCAGTACGGAATCAGGAAGAAGTAAACTCGCTTGTTGTTGTGGTTGGGATGCGGGTGGATGCGTCGGGAAGTGAGCAGCTGCAATGGAAGTCATTTGGTTTTTTTTGTATTAATGGATAAACTCAAAAAGTAACATTTATTGAACCCGTTTGAAAGCGACAGTAACAACCGTTTGACCCTCCACCCCACCAAACGTGAATGTCGGATACTTTTTACGGCTATGAAAAGTAAAATCTGTGTATATTAAAGTTAGTACCGACTATTCGGACCAAAACAAACAAACAAACTTACACTCCTTAAACCCTTCCTTCAACTCCGCCTCCGTCCAATTACAACTCGTAATCAACAACATTCCATCCTCAACAAGCATAGCAGCAACAGCCTCCGCATACTTGCACGCAACTTTTGCCCGTTCAAACACATTCACAGGCGTTCCATCGTCACTTTCGACAACTCCGTTCGCAAGACTGATGGCATCAAAGGTACCCTTATCGACAGCAAGTTGGAATGTGTGGTTGTATTCTGGTGGAGGTGGAGATGTGGCGGAGAAGGGCATGAAGTCGAGAGGTGCCCAGGTGATGGATGCGTCTGGGTAGGAGGTCTGGTGGATTTTTTCGGCGAGGGTTATGGAGGCTGGGGAGTAGTCCACTCCATGCAGATTTGTGTATCCGAGTTCGGACTTATGGGGGTTTGTGTTGACAGTCAGAAGTTACAACCTGAAAGACAAGGAACGGGGGAGAATAGGAAGGAGTATCGGGAAGGGTAAAGATGAGAGAGAGATTCCTAATAGACTTTCTTCTTTCGTGGGATATGATGATAGTCGCACTAGATGGACCTTTTGCACATTTGTTTGGCACTGTTTCACATCAACAAGCTCAAGCTTCCAATCCTACAATCCACTCAAGACCGAGCTTCCATCCCTTCACTTCATCACTTCAAGGAAAGCTGTTGGTCTTGCATTACCATTTCAAAGAGAATGTGTCCATTCCCACAACCAAGATCAATCGTCTTCACATCCAAGTCAGGCTGATGCTCTTCACACCAGTCCATCATCTTTACAACTGAATCCTCGCCAAACCAGATTTCACCAATATCACCAATCTCTTCAAAGTTCTGTTTTTGCATAAGTTGGAAGCAGATGATCAGAGTCAGTTCAAGCATTCATAAGCGTAGCCCAATGGCGAAAGCACATACAGTGATCTCACGCTCATAGCATTCGTCCCAGTGCTTCTTTGTGCCCAGTTTAGATGTTGAAAAAGTTGGTTCAATTGAGGACATTTTTAGGATTTTTTGAAGGAAAAAAAAAGAAGGAATAAATTCTATGAAAGAAACTCTAAGGGGGGGAACTGAAGGATGAGAAATAAAGAAGGAAGAAAATCAAGAACGTAAATATGGATTGAGAATCAGCCCAAGTAGACATACTCTGGGTGTTTGGCCATGCACCAAGCACGACGTGCGGCATAGTACTTGAACGCCTGGAACTCATATTCACGAACTCCAAAATGAGCAGCGCCCAACGCATCTGCTGCCTTATCAAATGCGTTCATGTCATTCTGTGCTGCAGCCAGTGCATTCCACAATGGAGTCCAACGAGAGTCCAAGTATCCACTGTCCAAAGAAATGGCGCGACAGTCAGGAAGCTTTTTGTTGCAGAATTTACTTTGGTTCGTCGAGCCGGCGAGGCAGTTTGGTCCAACGTTGATGGTGGCGCCTTTGGCAGCAATGGCTGCAACAAGGGCAGCCGGAATCACACCAGTCAACTGATTATCGGCAATCGAACTGTAAATAGTTGGTTCAACTGTCCAGTTGTTTAAATCTGTTTTAGGCACGTACATGTACTGAATATTCGAAAGTTGGCTCAGCTGAGCTGGAATACCTCCTGTCAACTGATTGCTGGAGAGATCCCTTCAAGTCATACAAAATTAGAACGATTGTCTTTTTTGATTCATATCTTACAATTTTTGAAGACTCGCCAGCTTTCCAACCTGCGTAGGGATCGTACCCGTGATTGCATTTCCGGCAAGGTTGCTGTGGTGTTTTGGCAATGAGATTTACATGAATAAATAGGCAAAATCTACTCACAGAGTCTGAAGAGTGGTCAACAATCCAATTGTGGTGGGTATACCTCCTGTAATTTGATTGCCAGAAAGATCGCTGTGACAGGTAAGTATGAACTTTGTGTATCTTATGAAAGTAACTAACAGAATATTCAGTATTACGAATCCAGATACACCCTGTGGGATAGTTTGAGAAAGGCCGAGTCGAGGAAACACGATATGTTTCACTCTGCGATTTTCAAACAACACGTATTTGGGGCTTTCAAAGGGTGGATACTCAGTAAATGGATTGATTGACGCGATATCAAAAGACTTACTCGTCACGACTGGAAACGCTATTGTCTCGGCGTTGATTCTTCAGCGAAGATATAACGAATTTACCATTTGGATCAAATGTTGTGCAATTAAATGGATACGCGACAGAGGAAAATAATTTGACAAGAAGTGTGCATTCGTCATATAATTGATTCTGACTGGTATTACCGGCCGTGGTTGTCGTGGTTGTTGTTGTGGAGCTTGAAGTTGAGGTTGAGGTGGTTGATGTCGTGGATGAAGTAGTCAATGACGTAGTGGATGTAGATGACGATTTAGTTGTGGATGTGGAGGTTGAAGACGACGTTGAAGTAGACGTTGAGGTTGATGTTGACGTTGACGTTGAGGTTGATGTTGACGTTGACGTTGAGGTGGACGAAGTACTGGTCGTTGATGAAGTGGATGTGGTTGAGGAGGTAGAAGAAGAAGTGGTTTTGGTGGTTGTGGAAGAAGATGTAGACGTTGTGATTGTTGTGGTTGTGGTGGATGTGGTTGTTGTTGGGGGAAGTGGTCCAGCCATCACCAAAAAAACCCCCGCTTGGAGGGAGACCACATTCGGATTACCGTTCGCAGCTTCAGGCTGAATCGTACAAGTTGAAGCAGATGTATCGAATGTGGCATAAGCATCGTTATAAACATTACCCACGACCGCCGCGGCACATGCTTCCTTCGAAGTAACTCCTCCTTGCGTCCCATCGTAACTTGTAAATGCAATTCCGTAAAAGTAGGCCTGAACATTTTGGGGTGCGAAAATCCTCCAGTTCGAATCAAGGGTTGCTGTTGATCCAACATCAAGTCCAGCTTGAGATTTCAGATTACAGACTTGAGATGGCGACCAGTTGGCCGCCACACATTTGGGGGTGCTAGAAAACATTGCTTCACAATCTGCTTTACATTGGGCCGCAGTTTGTGAATTGTACGTTGCGAGATCAGCGGCTCCGCCTGTGTACTTCACCCCGAAAACTGTACCCCACGTAGTTCCGAAGGCGGGAAACACATAGCAAGCGAGGATGATATACGCCTGAAGCAACATACTTTCTTTGTCTTTTTGACGAAATCTGACAATTCTCAAAAACAAACCCCAGACCCGTCCCTCAAAGTATAATGTCCCATCAAACTCATAAACAATTACTTTTCCCTCACATTCCAAACGTATAAATAAGATTGAAATCCCTCTTATAAGATTGAAATCCCTCTTTCTCGTGATATGTGCCTCTGCAAATGCACTGAAGGCCTTCATGTTCAGGAAAAAAAGAAGATGGAGGGACTTGCATTGACAATCCAAGTTGATGAAGGAGCCCACGACTGCGACCTTATCAAGCTCTTCCCTGATGCATCTGTTGTTGTGCGTGAATGCATCTAGCTAGTACTTGAAGTGTTGTATGAGAGTGCGGAAGGTAGGTTCTCTTTTGAATACAGAATCTTTTCCCAAAGGAAGACCACACGACTTTGTTGTTTTTTCCCCAATACCCTGCATAGCTGATTCTCTCATTCGCAAACAGTACACACATGCATTCAAAGTATGCATTGTCAAAGAAGTACATGCACTCTCTGCGTTGCTTGTTTCCTCTAAGCCACACCGAAAGGTTCGCAGTGGTGCCCTCACTGCCGTTGCTACTAAACATTCCCTCAACAGGTTGATGCTGTCCAAGTGGGTGCGATAGTTTGAAACCATCAAAGACGATTCTGTGAAGAGAGGTGGGAAGTATCTGCACTGTGGATGGGGAAGTGTGATGGTGGGCGGTGGAAGGAAGGAACACAGTCGCATCAACAGAGCCCCTCCCTCTCTCTCCCACATTAGTGTAGATTTTGATGGCAACCCCTCTATACTCTCTTCGTCCCCTTCTGTGGTACGCTGTATGTTCCTGGAGGAGGAAGTGAAGCTGTTTGGACTGGTGGCGGACCAGAGAAACCGTGGATACGCAGTGTCGCCGGCAGACTTGCGCGAGTGGATGTTGGCATACGTGAAGGATCCCTTGAGTTTATTGGCTGATGCAGCGCTGGATGTTGGAACGGAACAGCATAGAGAAACCTTCACTGCATCGTCCCGTTGGTGTACAGGATTCATGGAGCGATATAGACTGAGCATCAGAGCGAGAACTACAACCAGAACTTGTGGGTTGTTGGACCATAGTGACACTCCACCCCTCCTCTACCCATTCTCTCCTCCTCCTTCATCAAACAAAACAACAATAAAACAACCTGCAATTTTGCTTCTTCTTATTGCTTCCCTTGCTTTTATTAGTACTATTTATAAGACCACATTGTTTATTTTTCACACAAAGTGTTATCGTTGTGAATAGTTATTGTTCACACTTTCGTACGATCCAAAAACCTCAACCCGTCGATCAATGAACTTTTGACAAAATGACTTGTGAATAACAACTTCATGGTTTAGAGCCCATGCCATCATGGGAAGAACAGTCCATGGTGAAATTGGGAGATTGATTCCATAGTCCGTTAGGCGTAAACAACAAGAGTTGCGCGGAATCTGCCCAGAGTATATTAATGTAGATGGAATCCTATGACAGTCCCATCGGTCATGATGTTCCTTGTTGAAGATGTTCAACGCAAGATACCTGATAGTCAACTTAGATACACACAAAACAAAACATGCAACATCATACATTCCTCAACAAGTAGCCTCCATTGGACTCCAGAAGAGCAACACATCCCTTTTCATGTGAATGTAACAACTCCTTGATTTCCATTTTCCTTTCCAAAGATCCTAGAAATAGCACACCAATGACAGCGTCAACAATTTTTGTTGCAAATTCAGTTTCCTTCAAATACTTGAAACTTTCTGTTAATTTCCACGAAGCTTTGCATCGATCCTCGCGTATCTTGAGTTCAGTTTCAAGGTCGTTGTGGTGACCAGCCATAAATCCAAGAGAGTTGTCGAATATTCCTGAAAGCCCAACCCGCTCAGGGTATTGATTTGAATGGGACGATTTGTCCTTTCGAGGTTGCGGAAGCTTTCCGTTGTATGAATCAATGAGGTTCAATTGCGATGTATCATATCGTTCCCTGAATACTTGAGGGAATCCAAGATCACCAGATAAGTGAGCACAAACAAGAGATCCATTCAAGTAGAAGAGAAGGACATCCTTCTTGTTTGCTCCCTGAGAAGCAGCATCAACGTCGGCTTGTGTTGTAGACCCCAGGTTGAAGACAACATGGCGAGAAGGATCAAGAAGAGCAATGACTAATTTATCTCGAAACTGGCTAATGTGCCGACTCTATTCAATAGAAAGCATGAGTTCTTGAACAATAAACGATAACAAACCACTCACATCCTTGTTTGCCTCCTTTCGCAACTTGTAATCGAGGTCACTTTCTCCGTTACGTTTGGTGTAGCGGCCCCGTTCGGATCTTTCCTTCTTCTTTCCGTATCTTTCTTTCAGTTCTTCTCGAAGCGAGGAGATCCGACTATTGACATGGGCGTAAACCCACGGATCCAATGCTTCAGCAGTTGCAGGTGATAACGGTTTGGTGAAATCTATGGTGTCAGCTCTTATAACAGAGGTCGAGTCAGATGTCTTCGATTTCTTTGAGTTTGTAGAAGCGAGCGCGTCCGACAGCGCGTCCGACAGGCTGTGTACAAATGGAAGGTCATACTGAGACAGGACAGCAAAATAGATTTGAATCTGCTGGGCGGCAATGTTCACAGAACGTCGGACTTCGATTTGTTTGCGGCGACGATCTTCACAGTTCTCCTGTTCTGACATTTTCTTTTCTTTCTTCTATATTTGTCCGTCTTCTTTTATGTGTGTTTGTTCAGGTGTTTGTTTGTTTGTTTTTGTTTGGCGGGATGGTTGACAGTCAAAACCACCATCGTGTTTCCATCTCCTGCCATATCTTTCTTTCAAAAAACACAACTCATCAAGTATACCTCTGTTGGCAAAGCTTTGTCTCTGATTTTATGAAGCCAACCCATTTGGGAGCTCTGCGGGCGTCGCGAACCTGCTTAAACGCCCTGGATGGTTTGGTTAGTGGATGAAGATGTACACTGGCGTACCAAGGGACGCATACTCATGAGTTTGTTTTCAACATCATAATCATTTTAAGTGGTATGTAGCGACTCTTGTATTGTTGACTTTGACTGTACAGATGCCTTTTATTGTTGTTGACAAAGAAGATGCCTTGTGTTTCTTCGTTCCCTCCCGTCCTAATACGATTTGTCTACTACTACTTTGGTCACTCAAAGGTAAGAATATGTTCCTATTTATTCGCTTTGATACGATTCGATACTTTTGATTTCATTTTGGTTGTCTTGTACGTTGCCCTCTCTTCTTTCTCTTGTATCTATCTCTTGTATCTATCGCTGTTATTGTGCATTTAATAAATTGTTCAACCCTTGTTGTATGTAGTATTAGAAAAGAGATGAGTGGCCAACAGAATTAGGGACTGACTCGGCTTCCAAGCTAAATATAGGCCTTCCACAACCTCCTGGCATCAATCGACTCCCCGGATTCTTTCTAATTGTGTGTGTTTATGCAGTTGGTACACTCCGTTGCCGTCTTGCGTCCCAAATAAGAAAGTTCAAGTTCAAGTTTAAGGATGATTTCGGAAAATAAGGCGAAACCCCCGGAACCGGATAGGATAAATCCTCCAATTTGAGAAAGCGGGAGGCGCGTGCAGCCCATGCAGATGTTATATAAAGCAGGCCTGTTCCCTCCTCCCTTCCTTCTCAATTCACCAACTACCCAACTCCCTACCCAACCAAACCAATCCCGCACTTGGTGTAAGTATACTTTCTCCTCTCTCTTCCCAACATTGCCATTGTGCCGAGTGGTGTAAAAATTATTCCACACGATCGCTCATCCCACCACAACACTGACCATGCTCTCAATAGGAAAGGCATCACTTCCTTCTTTTCTTCTAAAGGTAAGCAGTCATCATCAGAACAGTATCTCAGTGTAATCAACCAGAACAGTATCTCAGTGTAATCAACAGTGATGGGAATGCTTGGCAGCCCTTCTCTCACCCGTCACTCACTCCCCTTCCTCACCTCATTATCATGTAATTAACACGATTCACACTTACTTAGGATGCCTGAAACTGTAATCCTGAACTTTCGGCAACATCTTACTGGTGACCAACTTGCAAACAGCTGCCTTTACTTTGGACTGCCAAGTGACCCTGATATACTCGAGAAGATTCGAAACTGCAAAGATCAAATCAATCTTCTCCGTCAAAACCCAAACCGGACTCCTCAGTTATGCCTTGACTTGATTCCACAATGCTTTGGCAGGTTCCAGAGCCAGTCGCGTGCAAACATCCTGGAACAGCATCGCGTATCGACTCTTTTCAGTGCAGATGACGTCAGAATCAGCGGAGTGTTGTATTTGGCTGAGTGTGCAGTTAAAAATCTCTTGGGACTTGGACGCCTCTCATTTTCTGGTTCGCCCTTTGCTGCCGCTTCAGATGCTGCCTGTAAAGTCGCTGGAGTTCTTGTCCTTAACCGATACACTGAGGAGGGCTCTTTGAATCTACTGTTTGACCAAGAGGTAAGACGGCACTTTGGCTGAGAGTGCAACTAACATTCATTCTCTAGTTGGCTGCTCTCCAGGGTGTTTCGACAGTGATTATTGAGGATTCTGAAGAGGCTCGCGCTGCCTGTAACCAGAATCGCTTCCAAGTTTGTAAAACTGGCCCATCTGGATGTGTTCCATCTGCTCCGTGTGCACCTGCTGCTCCCTGTGTTGCCTCTGTCCCATGTGATTCTGTTTCTGGCATCCCAAACCTCGCACTGCCAACTGCACTGCCAACACATATTGCCTTCTATCCAGAGAAGGATGGGCCTCCGGCATTCTTCAACACAGTTTCAAACTCAACCACCTGGACCAACCAGTTATCATATGCCATGTGGTCACCTGATGCTCAGCATTTTGCATTTGTAAATAGTGCAAAGGATGTTGAGTGGGACACTGCTACAAATTTGTATTCGCCGAACCTTCCAAAGTCTGACTTCCCACCTCCACATGCTTTCGCACCCCGGCCACCTCGTTTCGACCTTCCCCCTTTCCCACAAATAAAGCCTGTTCCATATGCAGAGCTTTCAGGGGAGGATTGTAACCAAGCAGATATTCTGTGGCAGATTGACCATTGTGTGTTGGAGATCAACTTGATCGCGCGGCAATGTTACCTTCACATTGATGATTGTCAAGTTATTGGCTCTGTTGCTGCATCACATGTGGAGATTGCTCCTTTTTACTCTCAACCTGAAGGAGCCAAGAATCCATTGGAACTGAAACACAACACTTCAACACTCTTGCCAGATTGTCGAATTGGATCTTCTCTTCATCCCAGTGGTGCCACTCAACAAGCTCCAGGCTACTTTTGTCCAAATAAGTCCTTTTCATCATCTCTGAACCCTCCAACTCTCAAACCTCAATTTCTTGCAAACTTCTTCAAGCTTGTATCTAGTTCATACATATGTGGGCCACTTTTTCGGGCTCTGAACCAAATTGCAGCTGTGGACGTGGAAAAGGTCTTTGCTGCTGCAAAGGGTGATGCCTGCCTCAAATGGTGGGTTTGCAATGCAAGGACATTCAAGTCACTTTTGTCTGAGGCTTTATCAATCAAGGAAGCATTCAACAAGGTCCAAAAAGCCAAGGTTGTTGTTGACTCATCAAGTTTATTCTCATTTCCCCCACGAATGCCTCTTATTGCCACTCTGGATGAAATGAAGGCTGGTAACTGTCAGTGTGGAATAGCTAATCACAAGCGGTCGACTAGTAGCAGTTGCTTGTTTCAATATAACCATCAGCTTGAAGAGTTTACTCATCCTCTGTGGACCAAAGTTGAACGTGAGTTTGTTTTGATGAATTGTGTGTTGTTTAGACTGACACTTGACTTGATAGAATGGAAGGCAGCAAATTCTGGTAACCCCATCGTGGCTTACCTTATTCCAAGTGTCAACCGCAAGAACCCAAATTATCAATCTGCTTTGGATCTCAAGGAGTCACGGTTTTACTTTGAGCAAATTCTCCAACCAATGTTGACTGAGTGGATTGAGGCTGGGCGTCCAGAAACCCATGCCAAGATGCCCAAAACTGATTCATTCACTGTCAAGACTTCCTACTCTAGTTTTGTTCCCCTTGGAGGTTGCTTGGATATTCAACTAAAGAAGAATTTACCAAGGTTTGTCGCGTTTCATCCTTTTTTTGGCTGTTGCTCATTTAATCTTGATAGATTTGCTCTTATTCGCTTCATTGTTCCTCGGTTTGCCACAAATGTAGCTTTGAGAATGTATGAAGAATCCAAACAGTCTGAATCTGCTCCAATGCTGCCTTGCAATTCAAACTTCTACCGCACGGTTCTTGTCATGGTTGCATCAGACGGAAACTTGAAACAACCAACCAAGGGAAGCCATCCAAAACTGGGAGCTTGGTTCAAAGATTTCAAACGTGATGCCAGTGTCCCTGCAATCCATCCCGTGGACACAACTGATTATGCAAACACACTAGTTCACATCTCGGAGCAACTTGCTGCAGACTTTCTCAGGCATATTACTGTGAGTGTTTTGTTAATACAAGTTCAATCACACCAGTCTAAACACCTTAACTCCAACAGATACACACAGGAAACAGAATCACACATACGCTGTTTCTTATCATTCGCTCTGTCCTGCGCAATCATGGGATATTTGTGGTAGACTGGAAGGAGCTGGGGAACTTGTGCAAGTACTACACTGCCAAATTCAAAGTGAATGACAAGAAGGAGTTTGCAAAAGCAAGAAAGAAAGGTCACCATTCACTACCCCCGCTTCCAAAGTGGAAACATGACGCTACATTTGACAATCAAAAGATCTTGGACTTTATTGGTGAACAGTCACAGGATGCTGCTGAGGAAATAATGAGGTACATGAGGGACTTTTTTGAGCTGGTGGAGTTTCAGTTTCAGGGAATGCTTCCCTTATGCAACAGGAATTTCAAGCTACATGGAATCAAGTAAGTTTTAATGATTTGACTATGCTGTCTGATTTATTTCTGACAGATATCAACAAGGCCATTTCTGGTTGGCAGAAATGAGGGAGTTGCATGATTCAGTAAACATCCCAACCTCCAAGGGGAATCCATCATTGACAATCCCACCAGTCTTTTATTACAACAGTGAGTCTTTCTCAGTCTTTCTCTCTCTCTCTCTCTCTCTCTCTCTCTCTCTCTCTCTCTCTCTCTCTCTCTCTCTCTCTCTCTCTCTCTCTCTCTCTCTCTAATAATAATAATTATCAGAAATCATTCGAGACATTGTTAAAAGACCTCTCTCACTGGCTCAAATGAATGTACTTGGCCATGAGTTCCGTCGTGGTGTCTTGTCAGGCCTCTCCCATCCAAATAAAACGGATCCATTCTACAACAAGATGTTCTTCCGTGCAAGAGGAGTGGTCAGTGTTGCCGATGTAGAAGAGATTGACAAGTTGAATGCAGCCATCATGGATTGCATCTCAAGGATTCAACAAAAAGACTTTAGAGTTGGAACTTTTGGAACCCTTCCTCAAGGAGTTACAAAAGGCTGGCACACCAACCCTCAGTCCTCTTTCAAACCCTTATCTCTCCCAATTGACACAAAGTATGTTAATATTGTACTATTTTCTATTATGTTGATATCTATTGGACAGAACAATGGCAATGCTTGCAGTCAAGTATAGTACAGGAAATGAGCGCGATCGTGTTTTAAATGCTCTGGAGCTTCCACCAAACACCAACCAATCTACCTTTGTTTCTTCTGCCATATGGAAAAAGCCAGAACTTTGGGGGGCCCTCTGCAACTTTGACAAAAATACCCTGAAAAAGTTTGGTGAGTTCTACTTCTTTGTTTCCAATCCATACTGATCCAATTAACAAAGGTGGATCCATCAACATATCTGAGAGTGATGTCAGCATCACTTGTCTTCGGCCCAAGGTTGCTACCCCAGACACTGGAAAAACTACTGCCGAAACCATCTCTCTCCCACCAGAAGGATTGGAGTTTGCTTTTGACAAGGGGATCATCACTCCTTTCTATGTGCATGTGCAAGCTCGTCCTGGTTCTGGTGCTGGTCTGGGTCCAAACCAAGTCCCAAATGGTCCAACCAAAGCCCCTGTTGTTGACCCTGTAACAAATACTCCAAGACTTTCAAAGAGTCAAAGAAAGAACAGAAATCGACATGCTAGAAATTTAGCCATCAAGGAAGGAACCTTTGTGTATGTATTGTTTGGTGTGATTTTCCTGCTTGTTGTTAATAGTTTCTCACAAAGATTTAGTGCCCCTGAGCATCCGTCAGCAGAACGACGACAAGAAATTATAAAAAAGGCTGCCCTCGACAAGCAGCGGAAGAAGGCTCGATATAGTCGTAACCACCAAACCCGTACACTTGCTCAACGCAAGGAGAGGAAGGAGCAATTTGGGAGATTTGCTTACGAAAAGTTATCTCCAGAAGAAAAGGCTCGTGGTATGGGATTTCCACTGCGCAATGAGGAGTTTCGAAATCTGGCAAATATGGATATGGCTGACGTCCTGCGGAAGGAGATTTGTTCTGCATATGAAATGGAACTCAATGGTGCAAACATGGATGGCAAGGCTGGGGCAAGGATTGCAAAGTTCAATGCCATCATTGATGACAAGAAGAGCCAAATCAAAGTTACCATTTCAGACAAGATCAAGTCTATTCAGTCTGGCAAGACTGCTATTGTCCAACTTTACAACAATGCATGTGCCACATCCTTTGCTGCTTTCCCTGTTCTCCATGAGCTCTATTTGCGGCAAGACTTTCTACAAATGATGGTGTATCGTGGTCAGCAACGCGCATTGAAGGTGTTCATGGGATACATTCATGGGAATCTGGATCCAAAGTTGGTGACTTGTGTCTTTGGGAGTGCAGAGTTCTCGCAACAAATGAAGGGGACTGTTTCAGGCTGTGGGGGGCGGCTGCTGAAAGAAATGAAGAAAAGGTTCCGCTGGATCAACGTTGATGAGTTCAAATCAACTATGAATCCTGGTTGTTGTTGGGGTACAGGGTTTAAAGGTGGAAAGATTGACTTGGGTCCATGTAGTTGCGACTTTGAGGTGGAACAAGAACTTGCAAAGTTGACAGAGGAATTGCTGGCAGGGAAAGATTTGAATGAGTTGTTGACTCAGAGGGATGATGGTACTTTCCTCCATCTTGCACAAATTGAAGCCTTGTTGAAGTCTTTGGGTGCTGATGAGTCATTCAGTGTTGATGAGACTGAGCAGTTTGACAATTCCAAGTTCTTTACCCAAAAAGATGCTGATCACCATGGAGAAGGAGAGGAGGAGAATGGAAGGTATGGTGATGACAAGGGAGAATTTGGGGAAGATGGTGAAGACTTGAGAGAGAGTTTAACAACTGTTGAAGAGGGAGATGGTGTGGAGGAAGAAGATGACTCAGACCCTATGGATTTGGAGGAATCTGAAACTGCTCCAGTGTCAGTGACTGTTGAGTCTAAGAGTTTGGCTGTGGAATCAGACATAATGGAGGATGTATTGGAGGAGGGAGAGCTTGCTACTAGTGGAGACACTTCTACTTCTATGGAAGTTGAAGAAGAGTTGTGGAGTGCTGCATTGGATACTCTGCTTCAAAGTTTGTCTGCACCAGCCTCAACTGATGGAGTAGATCCAGAAGGGATATATGCCATCCATGTCACTCATCCTTCTGAAGTATGGAAACGGGAAGGTGTTGGGGATGTGTATCCTGAAGATGTTAGAAGAATCCCACTCACCAACTCTGTGGCTCGTGCAAAATCCAAGACCATTCTCAAGCACTCTAAAGCTTTTAGACCAGGATGGAAAGAGCACTTGCCATTGGTTGAGCGGGTGAAGTTGGCATTTCATGCAGGTGTTCCTGTTGGTAGCCCCCTCCGTGGTCTCAAGTACTGCCACCACTGTGGTACAATGTGGGACCGAGATAGAAACGCAGCAAGGAATATTTGGATGTGCTTTTGGTATATGAGACTGAATGGGCTGAAGAGGCCATTCACAATGCAGCGGAAAAAGTCAGTGTAATTCTGTTATGTTTCTTCTTTTTATTCTCTTTTATTGATTATGTACCTGTGGGGGTCGTTTGAAAACCCCATGGGTCACTACTGTATTATTGGTTGGGTGGAGGAGGGTTTTTTTTGAGTCTTCCTTCAGGAAAAATACAGTAATAATGAACCAAATGGAATCAGAGAACTTGTTTGGTGCGTTGGATGCAATCGCCACCAAACTCAGACGTGTCGCCGAAGTTGAGGCCGAGCGCGATTCGTTGGCGGAAGAGAACATTCGATTGCGGGGCGATGTGGAGGCATTGTCAGGTACCATTAGCTTATTAGCCATAGTATTAGTAGCATGGGACTTCAAGTTAGAGCATAGAATGTCTAACCTGGTTTATTAAAACAGAGGAACTCGCACGCAAGAACGAGTTGATTGTTGCGCAGGTGTGTCCTATGCTATCCTGTGATTCCCCCCTTTCCCTTCCCCACGCTACTACTACTACTCAACCCAACTCAATTCATCCCAATAATCTAATCAAATCCAATCAGATCCAGAAACTCCACCGCCTCGAATCCGCCAATTCAACACCTGAAAAGCATTCAATTGGTGCATCATCGTCTTCATCCCAGCTCAAACGGAAGCGACTGGGTGCTGATGATCTCCCAACACCCTCTCAAACAACGTCTACTGTTTCAACGCCCAAACTTGGTTCACTCAATGCTGCTCCTTCTTTACCTGATATCTCTCCGTCAAATCTATTGACTCCGCATCCCCTTTCGCTTCCACCGTCACCAACCCCACCCACATTTTCCACACCTGTCCCACCAGCTACAACAACTACAACTAATCCCTCCCTTCTCCAATGCACACTCACAAACTGTAATCGTTCCACTCCCATCTCTTCTCCTCACCAACTCTCAGTCCACAAATGGCAATACCACAAAGACTCATACCAACTGCTTGCAAACGGCCACTCTTTCCGTGAGTCCTCATCACCACGCCTTTTTATTAATATAACATAATTTTTGTAAATCAGTGGTCCATCGAGACACCGATGGTCTCTTGCATTGTCCCACCCCGCAATGCACGCGTTCTTTTCAACCTCTGCCTGCTCTACAATCTCATATCAAGACTTGTTGTACTGTGGCGGCTATGGCTATGCAATCTCCTATTGACAATAATTCACTTGCGTGTGGATTGGCTTCACAGGCTTGTTCGCCTGCTCCCTCTTTGTTGTCTCGTGTCAAACGTGCGCGTTTTTTGGTGATGGAGACTCCTTCCGTGCCTGTTCGTTCTTTGGATTTGGAGTTGAGTCGTGTTGGTACTTCTTGTCTTGGCACGCCTGCTCCTGGAACTCCTGCTCCTGGCCCTCCTCCTCCTGTCTTTGCGTCTATGGTTGTTTCGACGCCTGCTCCGGCTCCTACTCCTATTCCTGTACAGGACGGGGAGATGGAATTAAGTATCTCTCAATGCTCTAATGATACAGAACTTCCTACTCCTCAATGCGAAAACAAAAATGTACAGCAACAAGAAGAAATTGAATTGAATGCCGTGGTTGTTGATACTGTAGTGAAAGTAGTTACGGTTTCGGAGGAGGTTGCGGAGCCGGAGTCATCCAAGAAGGCAGACCGGAAAGAATTGGGACTCAATGGGATGTCTGAAAGTGTGGAAATCAATGATATTCGGGATAAAGACAGTATTGTTGAGAAACCAACACCCGCAGCAGAACTCAATATCGAAAGACAAGAAGTATTGCATGATACTGCGATTGAAGCAAGTCTGGATGTTGGAACCGATGGAGGGTATAGTATGGAACCGGAAAATACCGATTTGGCAATGGAATTTGTCGTGGAAGAGACTCAAGATAGTATTCAAGATATCTCAAAAATGCCGCGAAAAGAAACTATTGACTCGAGTGTCGGTGTGAGTCGTGATGAGCATGATGAACAAGAAACGATGTGCGATGCTACTCAAGAGGAAATGGTACACGACGACGACGAAGTTGAAGCAACGAAAACTCCAAGTAATGAGGAGGAGGAGGAGGAGGAGGAGGGGGAGGAGGATAGAGAGATGGAGGTTGAAGACGAGTTGGATGGGGTTGAGATAATGACCAAGACAGATACCCTGCCTCCAAGGAGTGTCCAAGACTCGGACGTAACAATTGAAAGTGATATTGCTATGGAAGCAGAACATGTTTCAGTTCCAACGGAATCGGAAGAGTCGCTATCGTTGTTGGATTCCAACCAATCTCATGCTTCATCAGACGAAGTGATGGATCAATGCGGTCAACCGGCTGATGCCACAATTTTAACGCAAGAAGATACAAACATGGACGATGAAATGTAAGGATTGTTTTTTATCTTTTGTGTGATTGGCTAATTCGATGTTTTCGGTAGGATCTCTCAACCTTCGTCGCCTTCATTTCCAATCATTACCCGGTCTTCTTCAGGATTGAAGGAAGTCCTTGTGGATTCTCAAGAAGGAGGTGAAGATGGATCTCTTGAATCATTCGAAAAGGCGACTTCATCAGAAGTCGATGAAGATTTATCCAAGACTGAATCCAGCTCAAGAATTTCGCGAAAGTCTCCACGGATTCCACTCCCTCCCGCACAACCACAAGCATCCCATCATAACGTGTCAAAAAGCGTCGATAAACCATCACCATTTCTTGACACCCAACAAGACTCGCCCCAAGTTGCTGATGAACAAGAATCACCTGTTATTGTTTCGAAGCAGACACAAGTAAGCATCTCGAAACTTATTCAGTCTCCGATTACGTCTACTTCCACGCATCAAGCGTCGCCTCTCCTTGGCGCCAAACCACTTGTAGGGGCTACACCGACGGCACTCAAGACTGCGGCGTCACGTCATTCGATGTTGTCTTCGTCTCCGCTTATTCCTGTCAAACCGTTGCCGTTACGGTCTGTGACTAAGAAGGGACCAATTATGATTGACCTCACGTTGAGCGATGACGAGGATGGTCTCTCGCGACAGCGGCGACGTGGTGATGTTGTTGTTGAAGATGAAAGTGAGGAAGAGGAAGATGATCGGGGTTTGGGTGGTGGTGGTGGTGGTGGTGAAGGGGAAAGTGAATTGAGTCAGGAGAGTCAGTGTTTTGTTCGGTCGCCTGTGAAACATCTTGCTCGCATTCCGTTGCCTTCTGTTTCGGTTGTTCGTGACGGAAGTAATGGCGGCATGGTAGGTGAGAAGGTGAATGTATTGGACGAGAGTGGGTTCAAAAATGGGGGAGATTTGGATGGGGAGGCGGAAAGTTTGAATGGGGAGGATGAGAACGTTTTGATGTTGGATGAAGATTCGGGAACAGTCCGACAAGATGATGAAGAGGCCATTACGTTCATATGCTATCGGAAAATTATGTCTGAAATCATGCCTTCGTTCCCGACATTGCCGAAGGGTGAGTTTGTATTGTTTTGTATCCATGTTGTTTCTCACTTTTATTCTGTTTAGAAACGTTGGATGCAATTTATGACGGTGTCAAGACATGTTTGGAACAAGCAATGGAGATTAACTTCCGTGAAGCATATATCCCAGCATCGCCCGATCAGCCAGAATCACTTGGTTGTCCATCTGATTTTTTGCAAGAATTCACACATTGGGCATATCGCGAGTTGGAAAGGAATTTCAAGGATTCTGCTTTGGTAATTCCTGATGGGTATGGTGGATGTCAGTGTGTATTTTGTGAGAAACAATAAGTCAATATATTATTGCTGCCAAATAACTGAAGTCTCAAATGAAATATTGAAGGCAGTCAAATTAAAGACTCTGAGAATAACAACAACAAACAACAAACGCAGGCAGAGCTTTCTGAATAGAATTATCCTGTCTTACAGGAATATAGAACAAGGGATGTTGACGAATCTTATCTTATTCTTTTGTGATTCCATTTTCAAAGACACGCGCGTCCGGAAGGCAACTGGTTTTTTTTTGGGGTGGCGCGGTTCCGTGCGAATCAAAATAGCACCTTCCGTTCCACAACAAGCAAAACAACTCTCCTCAAAACAACCACCCACCCACCCAAACCAACCAACCAACCAACCAACCAACCAACCAAATGCAACTCCGCTTAATTCTTGTTGCATTTAGTGCTGGAGTACTTGGGCTCTCCGGCAGCACATCCGCCACTGAAGCGAACGCATCGTCAGCCTCCCTCCGCCACCCATTTGGGCCAGCATCGGTGCGGCCCGTCTCCGATGACGCAAGTGCTCTTTCGCAGTGGGCCTCGTCTCTTGCTGTGAAAAGTGGCCGCGCGTCTCCAGAAGACACTGTCCTTGCGTATGTCGCATCAAAGGTACCTTCCTTGTTTGCTTGTTTCCCAGTGTTTCCCAGTGTTTCCCAGTGTTTCCCAGTGTTTCCCAGTGTTTCCCAGTGTTTCCCAGTGTTTCCCAGTGTCTCTAAAGCAGGCGTCTAGTCTTTGTTGTTCGCTAACACACTCTATCAAACAACAAATAGGGTCTCTCTGCAACGGTCACAAATATCGTCGAGTCACCCCACTTGGGCTTGGCACACGTCCACCTCGTCCAAACTTTCAACGGAAAAGAGGTGGCTAATGCTGTTGCAAATGCCAATGTGGATATCAAGACAAACCGCATCGTCTCGTTTTCGTCGTCGTTTGCCTCTGCTGAAACCACCACAAACAAGCCAGCTCACTCGAAAAACAAGAAACAGAAGCCTCTTGTGGCGCGTGAAGATGCTCTTGTTCCGGGCTCAGAGGACATTCACTCGCCATTGGAAGCCCTCGACTTTTTCTTTGCCGAGCTTGGTATCCACCCAGCATCGCAAGCAGGGGCGACTGTCATGCCTCACCCTCAGCGTATTGGTGCTGCGCGTCGTGACTCGTTTTCAAAGCATTCAAAGGCAAAGCCGGGTGTCCGCCCCTTCCGTCTGGCTCCAGACTATGAAATCACGCTCCCGACAATCTCGCAGTCTTCCTTTGCAAAGTCTACCAGAGACGTGCAAGATATTGCCGTGCCAGCGACTCTAAAGTACTTTTTGGATGATGACAAGCAGCTTGTTCCTGTCTGGGACTTTGAAGTTGATTTCGGAAACCACTATTACCATGCCCATGTTGATGCCCGTGAGTATTTTCCTTCTTAATTTTCACGAATACCTTGTGGTACAGAAGCCTGGTGACTCTCTGGCGATTCACCTTACATTTCTGAACATCTTTCACATCCCTTCATTGTCTACATTCATCTAATTTGATTTTAATAATAGGTACTACCAAGAAGGACGGGAAAAAGACTCTTGGCCTCATTGACTGGGTCAGTGAAAACTACTTCAGCGACTTGGACGACTCAACCACCGAGGTTGTCTATGAACGCATTGTCGAGCGGGTTTACCATCGCCATGGCGACAAAAAGAAGGCTCAACACCCCACTCGCCACGGCAAGAAGCAACACTCTAAGTTCCGCAAGGGTGTGCATGTTGGTAAAAAGTCCGAGCACCACGGTGGCCACAAGGCTTCCTCTGCGAACAAAGCATCTCAGCATGAAGTCCAGCACGACAAGAAGAAGGTCCATGATGTAATTGTACCGGTTTCTTCCAGCTCATCGGCTCCACGTGATATCAAGAGTGTTTACAATGTGTTTCCTCTTGGAACCAATGACCCATTGGAGGGAGATAGAAACATTGTTTCGGGTCCTCTCTCCGAGATTGCTTCTCCAAATGGTTGGCACTGGTGCAGTGGTGGCAAGCAAGCTTGTCCAAACGGAGACCACACTGTGACGATTGGAAACAATGTCTACGCTCAAGAGAATTTGGGTGAGTAGATATCGTATGCTATGCAGTGACTAATATTACTTATTTCCCGTGCAGATGGTGGATACAATGATTGGGAAAACAAAGAGCGTCCAGATGGAACGTCCAAGTTATATTTTGACTTCCCTGCTGATCTCAAGCAGGACCCTGAAACTTATGTGGATGCAGCTGTTGTTAACCTCTTTTACTGGAACAATGCTATTCATGGTATGCTTCATTTGTGTGCTTGATTTTCCTTAAAGCTAACCGTATGTTACGCAATGTGAACAGACCTCTTCTACGTGTATGGTTTCAATGAAGCCGCTGGAAACTTCCAGGACAACAACCGTGGCGAGCGCGGTCTCGGTGGTGACTCTGTCATTGCAAACGCCCAAGACGGCAGTGGACACAACAATGCCAACTTTGCTACTCCTCCCGATGGAACGCACGGACGCATGAGAATGTACGTGTGGGATGTCACTGACCCATGGAGAGACGGAGACTTTGAAGGTGGTATCATTATGCACGAGTACGCACATGGTATCTCCACCCGTCTCACTGGTGGACCTGCCAACAGCGGATGCCTTGGATTTGGCGAAGCTGGTGGTATGGGTGAAGGATGGGGAGACTTTTTCGCCACCATCACTCGTATGACACCTGAAACGACTCGCAAGGCTGACTTTGGTATGGGTGAATATGCCAACGGTGGTTCTGGAATCCGAAAGTACAAGTACTCTACATCCAACGTGACCAACCCATCCGTGTACTCTTTTGTGAACAAGCCAGGATACTGGGGAGTTCATGCCAAGGGAGAAGTGTGGGCTGAAATCTTGTACGAAGTGTTCTGGAACATTGTGGAAGCGCATGGATGGAACCCAGATTGGTTTGACACTGTTGCCACACGACCACTCGATGTTGCTGCTCAATCCAATATGTACACTGAATTCCGTACTGGTCGCCAGCGCACTCGCAGCCCTATTGTCTTTTCAGGTCCACCTGAAGCGCGGGCTGAGGATCCATTCCCATTGGGAGGAAACGTGTTGATGCTTCAGCTTGTGGTTGATGGAATGAAGATCCAGCCATGTAACCCATCGTTTGTGGATGCCCGTGATGCGATTTTGAAGGCAGATGAATTCTTGACTGGAGAAAAGAACAAGTGTTTGTTGTGGAAAGGATTTGCGAAGCGAGGACTTGGGTTTGGGGCTGTTTCAGGAGGTGTTGACAGTTTTAAGCTTCCAAAGGACTGTCGTGACAAGTGATGAATATGATGAGATTATTGTTTGTTTTGTTTAAGGGGATGTGAAATAATAATAAAACGAAAAATGTGAAATATGGAACAGGGAAAGAAACTTGGGTGGGTGATAGTGGAAAAGAAAGTCAAAGGAGAAGAAGGTGGAAGTTCTCTCTCTTTTCACTTTTTCCTGTTCAATCTGTTTTTTCCGAAGATGGACACCAGCGCACCACCACCCGCCGAACCACCTGTTGATTTGAGCACCGCCCTTGAAGAAAACACCCGGCTTGCTGCTGAAAACACACGGCTTCAGCGAGAACTTGCACGGCTTCAAAGCGTTGAGAGCGGGCTGGCCGAGCTTGAGGATGCATTTGTGGAGTACCTTGACCGGGCCAAGGACGCTGTGCCTCCAGTCACATACCACCCACTGGTAGACAAAGAGAAGGAGAAGGAGAAGGAGGCTAAAGAAGTCAAGGAAGTCAGCAAGGAGGCAGACGAGGAGGCGGACAAGAAGGACACCTCGGTGGATAAGATGGACGAGGACGGAGCAGACTCGGACAAACCAAAGGAAGGACCCCGAACAAGAGACAAGCGCAAGACCCGTGAAAAGATCAAGGAATCAATGAAGAGCGGGGCCGACGACGACGACGACGACGACAATTCACTTGCCTCAGACAACGACGACGATGACGACGACGGCGACCACGAGGAAGCTTCGCACCACAGATCACCGGCAACCCGCCGCCCAGCCTCCCCTCCCCCGCAACAACAACAGCAGCAGCAGAAACAGCAGCAGCAACAACAACAAGCCCAGCCGGCCGTAGCGGGAATCTTCTGCGGTGGAAAAGACTGCGCGGGAAACAAACCACCCGGGTTGCCCTCCCGTGTAGCCCTTAGTAAACACAAATACGACTTCCACGGTGACATTCGCATCCTGTTCAAAGGCGATCTACCCCCAAAGAGTATGTATTTCCTGGTTTTGGTGTAACACCCCTCTCTTTCACAACAAACTCCATTTTTCTCATTTTGTCCCCTTTTGACACACACACACCACACGTCCTCTCCCCTCTTTTCCCTCAACATCAAATCAAATCTGCGCTAATTGGAATCCCCACTACAACACACACAAAAAAAAATAATTAATAATTTAACAAAACAGTTGTTCAACGTGAACCTGATGGTTTCTTGATTTGTCCATCATGTAATTCGAAGCTGAAGACGACGGCTACTTTTGGTATTCATGTGAAGGAGTGTAAGAGGTCGGAGTATGCGGACCAGATTATGGCGATTGAAAAGACGATGCCGGCACGGTCAAAGTCAGGAGCGTCTGCTGCGGGAGCTGCTGCGTCTGCGGGTAGCAGTGCAAATGGAACTGGGAGCACTGCTGCGGCGGCGGCGGCGCCTACTTCCTCTACTTCAGACTTGGCATCTTCCGATCGTACTATTCCCTGTCCTGTGGATGGATGTGATCTCATGTTCAAGGATAAGCGAAGGTATGTATATATGACCCTGTTTGGCCATTCTTCTGGTCATCCATCCTATGCATTCATTTCTGATTCTATTGTCCTTTTCACACTCAACCAAATAGTATGTACAACCACAAATGGGCTTACCATGCAACCGAGTCCACTGTCACTTTCCTTGGTCAAGAATCCAACACTCAACTTACCCGAAACCCTATTGACAAACTCATTTACTGTCCATGTGGCCGTGTGACATTTGAAAACTGGAACGGAATCAGGCAGCACGCTGAAAAGTGTACTGGAGTGCGACAGCCCAACTCTTCTACTACACCAGCAACACCGCAGACACACCACGCCGCAAAGTCTGATGCTGGAGCCCCAGACACGCCAGCTCCGGCAGCATCCTCAGCAACAGCAGCCACACCTTCAACAGCAACTGGATCATCTACAGCAGCGGCAGTATCAGCAACAGCCACAACACCAAAAGCTCCACCTCCGAACCCCGCCACCGTACGTCCCGAAGATATTACACCCTCACACCTCCCAGACGGTACACCCAACACGGAGGGATACTGTCCATGGGTTGACCTAGTCCAAATCCACTTCCCAAACCTCCAAACCTCGAAACGCCACTCGCAATGTGTGTTCCAGTTCAAAGAAAAGCACAAGATCCCAATGATCACACTCAAACCTGCCTTTGGAAAGAATGTTGGACGCAGTTACGTAACGTGCATCCCACGACACTTGTGGGAAGAGTTTATTGAGCGAGTTGGGAAGTTGGAGAAGAAGGTTGAGAAGAGGAAGAGTGGGGTTGGAGTTGGAGGTGCTGGTTCTGGAAGTGGGAGTGGAGTTGGTGGAGGCAGTCAAGTTGTTGTTGGAGTCAAGAGAGGGCTTGAAGAGGATGGTGAGGATGGGGATGTTGGAGAGGATGGGGCTGTTGTTGGGAATGGAATTGGTGGTGGTAGCGCTAGTGGTGCTGCTGGTGGAAAGGACGAGGATGCTGGAAGTGCAGAAGAGGATGGTATGGATTTGGATACTGTTGTTGGTGGAGGAAGTGCTGGTGTATCCAAGAACGATGTGGACGTTCCGTCCTCCCCGTCGTCGTCAAAGGCAGCTTCTGGAGCAGCAAGTGCTTCTGCTAAAGACAAGGAGAAGGATGCGGCGATCCCATGTCCCGTTCCTGAATGTCCGAAAACATTCCCCAACAAGAACCAAATGTCTGTGCATCACTGGTGTTACCACTCCCCTGAATGCAAGGTGACGTTTTTGGGAGCAAGTGCGGGGAGTGTGTTGTTCCGTAGTGAAGATGGGCAGCTGAATTGTCCGTGTGGACAGTTTAGCAGTCCAAGCGGGTACCGGATTCGGTACCATTGTACAAAATGTACTGGACGGCCTGGAGGTTCTAGTGCTTCTGCAAGCAATGTTGTTGCGAGTGCTGGAGTGAGCAACGGGGGTGCCGCAACTGCCGCCGCGGTTGTTGCTGGTGGATCTACGCCAGCGGCAGCAGCAACAGCCGCTGGCGCTGCAGGTGGTAGTGCACCAAAACGACGACGGGTTGTTGACGCGGCAGCTGCACAGCGAGCACTGGAAGAAGAGCAAGAGATTGTAAAGTATATGGAGGAGGAAGAGCAGAAAGACATTGACCGGTTGTTGGCGCAATTGAATCAGCAGACTGCCATGAGTGCGCCTGGCAAGAGTGTTGATTACTTGGAGATTATCCGCAAGATTGCACCTGACTATAACACAGTGTCGTTGGAGGAGCGGTTAGTGGTTCATCGTGGTATTGAAACGTTTTTGAGGAGTATGGCTGGAGATGCCGCGGAGGCGCATATGATTAAGCAGGTTGATGGAAGCTTTGTTTGTAAGTTGTTGAGTTTTTTTGCTCGAGTGATACGTTTGGCTAAAAATGAAGTTGCACAATTAGATATGATTCCTGCTGAGTTCAATTCAACGTTTGCGGAATGGATATCACGAGAGTTGTCACGGTGTTTCCCCTATCTCATGTTGAATCCGTTAGAGTGATTTTGTTGGAGGGCGGGTTGTTTGCGTGTGTGTATGTGTTGAATTATCTTTTGCTTGCTTTTGGAATGGAGTGGTGAACTGTTTGTTGATGTCGAGGGAGACAGAGTGGGGTGAAGTGTCTGTGAAGGATTGTCTTTGTTTGAAGAGTGAAACCAGGTGTGTGTTTGTAGAGTTATTGAATTTTCTGTTTGTTTTTTGGTTATTGAGTTTTATTTGTTTTTTGTTTTCCTGTTCAGTTGTTTTGTGAAGGGGAGGACAGAGGTAGTGAGAAGGGCGCGGAAGGGGAAGGTTGAATGGATTAAAAGTTCAGTTTTATTTTAGAATTGGGAAAGAGGGAAATCAGTCAGGTTGGTGATGACACAAGGGAGAAAGGTCTCGGGGGCAGTGCAAATTTTTCGCACCGCCGCCTTCGTCTCGCCATTTTTTCCTCTGGAAGTGACACGCACGCAGCACCCCACCAGCACCACGTCCACGTCCACGTCCACTTACACTTACACTTACAATAGTAGCACCACTGCGGAGATGGAGGTCGTGACAGTGGAAGACGATGTCGAGTACGACGAGGAGATGGCAGGAACCAAAGCAGGAGCCGTCTCAAGCTGCATCGAGTGTGGCGAGAAGCAGCGGCTGCTCGACCTGACAACACACGAAAATGCGGAGCTGCGCAGGGCCCTTGACCAGATCGAAGCAGACTTTGCGGACCTTGTTTCTCGGCTTCGAACGGCTCCGCTTGGATCAAGTGTCCTCAGCGGAGGTAAAAGTGCGGAGGTTGTCCTGGCAGAGGAGGCGGCTGTCCTGGCCCTGCATTCGGCTGTAATGCCTGCGGAACGACTCGTGAACACTTCAAGTACCCTCAAAGTGCCGTGCAAGGACTGTGCTCGTCTCTTTGCAAACAAGAAGCAGCTGACGGTACTAGTACTAGTTGCCTAATTATCAAATCATCCTTCTAAATACTTGCTTGCTTGCTTGCTTGCTAATACACAGGCCCATGCGTATGCCTTCCATGCGAGAGAGGTCAAGGTGACGTTCATGGACAAGACGACTCGGACGCCGATCCTTCGTCAGCCAGACGGAACTTTGATGTGTCTGTGCAAACAATTCTCTACCACAAATGGGTACCGCCTCAGAGACCATGCCCTCACTTGCAACAAAATTACAAATAACAATTCGCATTTGGCAATGGCTCCGTTAACATCATCGTCTTCCTCCTCGTCTCTTTATTCACACTCGCACTCACACTCTCACTCGCACAACTCTAATTCTCTTGCCTCAAATTCACTTTCGAACTCTCTCTCAAACTCGAATAATTCTCAGTTGCACTCACACTCACACTCGCACTCGCAACCGCAACATTACTCTTCCTCGCAACACCATACAAACCAATATTCACACTCTCAGTCTCATTCGCACCATAATTCGTCGAATACTTCAAATCCACTGGTGCAGTATATTCAGGTCCCGTCTCATAATACCCCGCTGCAGCTGCCCCCTCTCACAAGTGCTCCTCTGCCTCTACCTCCACCTCCTCGACCTCCAACTCCACCGCCACCACCGCCACCCATTGTTTTCCCTCCTATGGACCCTGCACATATCCCTCCAACTCTCCCGGACGGTTCTCCAAATACTCTTGGTTACTGTGCATATCTTGACGTTGTTCAATCCTACTTTCCTACTCTTCAACCAGGAAACGCTCTTCAAAAATGCGTCGCCGCCTTCCGTACACGTCATAATATTCCCATGGTCCGTCTCAAA
Source organism: Rhizoclosmatium globosum (assembly GCA_002104985.1). NCBI lineage: Eukaryota > Fungi > Chytridiomycota > Chytridiomycetes > Chytridiales > Chytriomycetaceae > Rhizoclosmatium > Rhizoclosmatium globosum. The sequence goes on along the minus strand of MCGO01000092.1, from coordinate 74,643 downwards.
TCTGTCATTCACAAGGAAGTTCATCATCAATATGCGGGTATTCCTCAGGCTCTTCATTCAGAACTTTTGTCAAAAGTATCGCGTTTCAGTGATGCGATTCCTATTGACCCGAATGCTCCGCCCGCACCACCTCAGCCGGCTCCCACTTCTGCTTCTGCGTCAAGCAACAAAAAGAAGCGGCCGCCGGCGACTACCGCTCTGGCAGCAACGTCATCTACTGCACCACATTCAGCTTATTCGTCTTCCGAATCAATTCTTGTCAGTGTTGTAACACCGCAACAATCTTCCTCTTCGTCATCATCATCACTGCCGTCATCAATATATCACAATCAATCACACACACTTGAAACCCAATTGAATCGACCTTCAGAACGAAGTGGCCTATCCATATCAGATCTGATGGATGAACAACCTTCCGTCATGCAATCTACGGAAAGCATGTACTCGGACACTCCTATTCAACTCCCAGACCCAACAACGCTACCATCAACATCTTTCCTGGAACAAAAATCTCCCTCACTAGCGCCGATAGCGACTGCTGTCACTACGAGCGCCCAACCCAATGTTTCAGTTACATCACCTTCAGCACCACAACCTGTACCTGTCCCAACAACCAATGGACATCCTGACCAACCCCAAGAATCAGACAAGGAGCTACCTCCGACCCTGTCTGAACCACCTCAAGAACAAACCCAACAACAACTCCAACAGCCCCCTAGACCCACAAAAATAACAGACCCCTCCAACATCCCCGAAACCCCAGCCTCCATAATCCCCACAACCCTCCCCGACGGCTCCCCAAACCCACTCGGCTACATCTCCTACCTCGACCTCCTGCAACACCACATCCCCTCCCTGGAGCCCTCCAACGCCCTCCGAAAATGCGTCGCCGCCTTCCGCGTCAAACACGGGATCCAACGCATCCCCATGAAAACATGTGTGCTTGAGAAACTGGGCGCCAAGGAGGGGAGGTTGCGGTATGCTGGTGTTCCACGGGATTTGCATGTGGAGCTTGTGAGGAAGGTTCTTGGGGTGTGGGAAGGGTTTGCGAGTGGGGTGAGTGGAGTTACGGCCGTTACTGGTGGTGGTGGTAGTAGTGGTGGTGGTGGTGGTGCAGGGAGTAAGAAGAGGAAACGGAGTAGTACTGGGGGTGGAGGTGGTGGAGGTGGACGAAAAAAGAGTGGTGGTGGTGGTGGTGGTGGTGTTGTTGTGGGAGTAGGAAAAGGTGGGGAAGAGGATGAAGATGAGGAGGAGGATGGAGATGATGGGGATGAAGTTGTTGCTACTAGTAGTCGGGAGTTACGGATGGTTGGAAGACGTAGTGCTGCCGCTGCTGCTGCCGCCGCCGCCGCTGCTGCTAAAGCAGAAGAAGCTAAAGTCCAAGAGGAAGAAGAAGGCGGTGTTGAAGAAATCGGTGCTGTTAATGGTGTCGAAGGCACAAGTGGTACAAACGACGTTGTTGTGGCTGAGACACAAGAGAATGGTATCACTGACGCACCTGACGTCAAAGCCAAGAATGAAGAAGACGAAGAAGACGAAGAAGCGAATCAGATTGATTCAGAAGAGGAGGCGGAAAGGCTTGGGAAACCGTACATGGAATTTTCGTTATAAACAGCAGAGGGAGAGGGGGGGAAATAGTTGAGGTGTGTTATTAAGTTTGTGGTGAACGTTTTGTTGAGTGTTTTGTTTGTTTGTTTGTTTTTAACGTTTTTGTGTGTTTTATTTGAAGAAGGAAGGAAAAGGAAGGAAAAATGATTAAAGTTTTGATTGTACAATATGTTTTGTTTATGTGAATGAGGAGAGGAGAAGTTACTTTTTGGAGTCCGAAAAAACAAACCAATTAAACCAAGAAGAATGCAAAACTGTGTACAATGTTTCCACCAACACGAAACGGCGGCCATTGAAAAGCGAATGCTCCAAGCCGAAAACGAGGCGCTCAAGAACCGAATTCTTCTTCTTGAACGTGGCGTTCTTCAAATTGAAGCATCGTTCAACGAACTACTTGCAAAGGCGGCTGGCCAATCAGATGCAACTAGTACTACTACTCCTACTCCTGCTACTGCTGCTGCTCCTACTACTAGTCTTACTTACTTTCAGCCTCCGCCAACCTCCTTTGCTTTCCCGTATCCACACCCACATCCACACTCACACCCACTTGAACCACAGCCATCCTCGCTCGCACCACCACCACCACCACCACCACCACCACCCAAACAACTTAAACCACCGAAAAAACCACCAAAATCAAAACAAACTGAACCAGTCACTTTCCCTTGTCTCCACGGATGTCGCGCCTCGTTCAAGGCAAAGCAATTACAGCTGAACCACGAAGACGAAAACCACTGCCCAAATGTCCGTGTTCGCTTTGCACGCGAAATTGCCGAAACGAATGTCATTCGTGAACCCGGCGAATACGGCGTTTTGAGGTGTCCTCGATGTCGTGTCTTTGAGTGTATCCCAAGTCCCAGTTTTGTGGCTCATGCGGCGGAGTGTTTGGGGGTTCCGCCGTCTCCTTTGACTCGCGTTGCAGAAAATGGGAATGGTGTTAAACAAGGAGGGAATGGCGCGTCGTCTAGTGGAAGTGGTAGTGGAAGTGGAATTGGAAGTGGGGTGGTAGCGGCAACGCACGAAAGAAGGCACGTAGGGAAAGTATGGATACTATCGGCATTGACATCAAGAAGTTGGACAAGAAGCCGTCCGAGTCCGATAAGACATCAAAGGCGATACTTTTGGCTAGTAAAGGCAAACCAGATAATCTAAAGAAAGAATCGACTTCATCTTCAAAAGTCAATACTGTACCAACTTCAGCAAAAAAGACTACAACGGCCAAAACTGCACTAGTGGAAATTCCAATAACATCAGCAACCAAAAAACAATTCTTGTCTCCTGTGAAGCGGCCTGACGATGGTCTGGAAAAAACTGTTCCTTGCGACGAACCTTCTTGCCCTTTCATGTTCAAAAACAAGAATCAAATGCAAACACATCGATGGACGTTTCATGGCTCAGAATGTCGGGTCGTGTTTATGAATCAGATTGAAGATGTATTCATTAGACGTGGTGACGATGGGATTCTTCGATGTCCTGTGAGTGCTTCATACGATGATCTATGACCTGACCTCCTTATTTTCGCTTTTAGCAATGCAATCAATTCGAAACAATCAATGGCTACTCTCTGCGTGATCACGCCAAAAAGTGTGATGGAAGTTCATTCTCGAAACCCTCAATCGAGACAAAACTGGCGCCCATTGAGATTTCTGAAGAAGATGATGAGGAAACAATTGATGATGGAGAATCTACAGTGGATGATCCAAGTGAGGAACTGAATCCACCGCGCCAACAGTGTCGTGACTGCACGTCAGTGTTTGGCACCAATGAAGCGCTTTGGACACATCGGAACATCATTCACAACCCTTCAGCCACAGTCACATTTGCATCTGACACAACCCCAACCACCATCGACCGCAATACCAAAACCGGGAATCTCGAATGTCCGAAATGTGGGTACACCGACCGAAACTCAACCACCTTCATTCAACACGCCTCTCATTGCAAACCACCCCAAACCACAACCGCCGCCTCCTACACCCGCTCCAAATCTCCATCAAAACAACCCCCTCCTTTACCCCACCCTCTCCCGAAAGGCGCGATTCCAACCTTCTTCCCCGACGGATCCCGAAACACGGAAGGATATGCTACATGGGTAGACCTCATCCACACATACTTCCCATCCACGCACGTTCCTGAACTCATTTTCGATGGAAAGTTGAAAGTAAATGATTTCAGAAAATGGAATCGCGTGCCGCTGGTTCAGATGGCGCCTGTGTGGGATGGATCTGGGATGGTTCAGGTGTCGTGTTTGCCGGCGGAGTTGCATGCAAAGTTTGTGGAGAAGATGAGGGTGTTTGGGAGAAGAAGGTGAAGAGGAAGAGAGAGGAGGAGGATGATGATGAGGAGAAGGAAGAGGAAGAAGGTGATGTTGGAGTATGAAAGTATGAACTCGAGGACTTTGAAAGCAGACAATATTGCTTGGTGTTATTTATTGCTCGTTGATCAATTAAAATGGGATTTGATACTTATCGAATATGACTCCCTTTAAGATATCCTTATTTATTATTTACAAGATTACAACGAAAACAAACATAAGTAAGATTAATCACTGTTGAAAAAAAGGAGGTCAAGTCAGAGATCATAATTGTCACAGTAAACTTACATCAGCTATACGTCCCTACCGTGTCCAGCAGTGTCAGTCCTTAATGGCTCTGGTTCTGATGAAATGGGTCTGCTTCTTCAAGTTTCAGTAGTATCTTTGGGACATCCTGAGCATGTTCTGGCATGGTGCCGAAAATGTTGATATTTTGCACTCTGATATTCGTTGCAAGGGCAATTTAGCACGCCGGCTTCCAGGTTCTCAGATTTTCGCATTATGTCTATATTAAATAACTGAATAATTCACATAAAATGCGAAGAAATACAGATGACCTCACCCTTTCTAATGATCCCATCAACGCCAGAAAAAGCGACGCCTTCGTAAAAGACGTGGTGGTATTCGTGGAAATGCATTTGGCTGAACGGAAGAAATTCGCAAAAAGGGCACTTCAATTTTGGTACAGCAGGCCTACTTTGCTTCCGATTCAAAGGTGTCAAAGAAGATGCGGACTGTGATCCTTTCGAGGGTCCCTTCACTAGGCTCTCGACTTTCAATGTTAATTGCTTCACTTTTTCTTCTGTGTCCATCAAAGTTTGTTTTAACTTCTTGATTCTTTTCTTCAGAGCGGTATTGTCTGCAGCAGTTTGCTTTAGAATTGCATTCTCTGCAACCAGCGCATCGTATTCCGATTGCGCGGCCTGTCCTTCAATTAATTACCAGTCGATGGAAAAACACGCACCTTGTCTTCCTTGAGCTGCGTTATCTGCTTCTGCAAGAAGGTAATGTATTGAAACTGGGCATCATCGGCCATGTTGCGGTGACGCTTTCGGTTGGTTGCTTGGGTAAAGGGTTGCTTTGCTTTGTTGGAAAGAAATTGAACTATACCAGTATCTCAAATGTTTTATAGTGTTTTATGGCGGGATGACGGGGTTGTTAATGCTGAGTGTGATTCGTAATATTAAATGATGCTAATAATGCTAATGAGCATACAGCAGAACGCACTTGCCTCCTCTTAAAATTCAAATCAGATTCAGAAATTCCATCTTTTAGCTATTTTATTTCATTTATTTGTTGCTCAACATTGTCAGTTTCCATAGAGAGATTTGGATAAAAAGATAAGAAGGTACAGTCCAAGTACCTGTTTTGTATAGAATCAGAAGAATTGAAAAGAAAAGGGGGCGTTGTCAACATCATCAAGCTCCGCCCAAACCGCACAACCCCCCCAAAAGAAAGTGACAAATAAAAATATAATCGACATCATCATCATCACATAATCCCACTTATTCTTCGAATTCTGTTTCGATCTCGCGTATCCCTTGTATCCTTAACAACATGTTCCCAATGCAAAATCTCTTGCCGCTCTGAACAAGAGCACACGGAATACAACAGCAACACAAGCTCAGCATCCATTCCCCACACTCTCCATTAGATTCCCCACCGGCGTCATCAGATGAGAGTGCATAGCGGGTACGAATTGCACGACGGAGGGAACGGAGGGACCACCAGTACATGCAGATAGGGATGGATAGAACAAAGCAACAGGCAGCTTGAGCGATTTTCGAAGATTCAGAAGCAGAAGAAGTGGATGTGCTGCTGCCACCACAGAAAGAGGAGATTGGATCGTTTTCGATTGAACCGCCTGAACGTAAAAAGAGTTGACGGTTTTGAGAATAGATTATGCAGGGGCAGCATGTTGCAGAGAGACAGGGAATGATGGAAGGGTTGGGTGCAGGTTTTGGTTTTTCGATTTGTGGTTGTTGAGGTTGTTTAGTAAACAGCTGGTGATCCATTTGTAGCTGCTGCTGCTGCTGCTGCTGTGGGTGAATTGCAGAAAATGAATTCGCCTTTAATATTGATTTGGATGCGCCACGTCTGATAGCGGCAGCTGGAGTGGCTGGAGCCATCACAACTGATTCATTTGTCAGCGATGAATCACTTGATTGTTTAGATTCGGATACTGCAAACGACATTTGCGGCGTGGCATATGGCTGAATAGCATTCACTGATTCTTGAGAAGCAGGAACGAAAGCGAATGCATTTGAATCGACTCTGGACCAGTTTCTGAGTGGATGCACCCAACTTGACGAGCTCTTCAAGGCTTCCTGGACAGTTTCCTGGACATTCTGCGAGATTCCCTGAATAGACATTGAGACACGGGACGACTTTGCAGTCACACCCCGCCTGAAGGAGGTAAAGTCGATTGAGGCAGTTGACAGTCTGTGTGATACGCGCTTGCCCTTGTCCTTGTCTCGTTCCTTCGAATCTGAGGCTGGAAGCGATGGATCCAGGTCGACAAAAGTAGATGAGACCGTTGAACCACGGCGCTTTGGCGGATGCGGATGGTTCGATTGGTAGTTCAGTTGGTTCAAGAGAGGGTCGGCATCTGTTCCGTTGCTGCCATCGCCATCGCCTCTCAACGGAACAATGTCTGATGCAGAGCCAAGCATCATTTCAACTGGAGAAAGAGGCGACAGAGTGGTTGGTGAAGTAGGGTCAATGTTGGTGGTTGTTGAAGTTGGTGGTGGTGGTGCCTCCGGGTCCAGCTCATCCAGCTCCTGCTCTTCCTTGTCGTCCTCGGCTAGGACTCCTAGGACTCCTAGGGATGTTCCTAGGCCTACCTTGGTTTGGATCTCAAGGGCCCGGGGCAGCGTGTCCTCTGCATCGCCCCACATGATTGCTCCTGTTGTGATGATATGCCTCCCTACCAACGCTTTTTTGTCGGTCCAGATTCAACACTTTCCAACCATCGTCACATGATCCCCATCGTCTTTAGCTTCCTAATATCTCTTGTGGCTGCTGCTACAAAGCAGTTTACTATGGATCTGTCCTATGCTACGGTCTCTCCAGACGGTGTACCTGTTCAAATGATGACCGTCAATGGTCAATATGACTACACAATCACGGTCGATACCGGCGATCATGTCTCTATAATCGTTAACAATAACTTGAATGAGGAAACAAGTATGCATTGGCATGGTTAGTTTGTGCTTGTTATCCAAGTGTTGATGGGGTTGCAGTTGGGGGAAAAGCCATGCGCCTCGTTTTGCAAGATGTCGGAACACCCTTGATTCTTCAATATGATCGAAAGAACTCGTACTGGAAGGGATCAGATGACATGGGGTGTAGAAGAATGCTTGATCTGTTCGTCTGTGTCAGTGCGTGCACAACTGCATCTTTCAATCTTCAATGAAATGGCATCGATCGTACCTTGAACATATGATCTGATTCAATACAACACTTTAGGACTGGATATGCGTGGCGTGCCGTGGATGGATGGAGCTGGAATGGTGAGTACCTCTACCAACCCCTTTGAGTTGCAAACTAAACCTCCTCATACAAGGTGACTCAATGTCCGATACCCCCTGGAGGTGACCATTTGACGCCTTATGGATGACTTTCGACCCTGTTGACACTTTCTCCCTTCCCTTGCTATCAACCAGGCTCCTTCACGTATGAATTCAACGTCGGAGACCAAACAGGAACCTACTGGTACCATGCTCACTCGCATTTCCAAGAGAGTATGTTCCAACCAGACAGCTATCTTCCAAAACCTGAACTTATTCATCTTTATCATATACATTCAACAGCAAACGGAATACGAGGCCCGTTCATCATCCGTGACCCAAAAGAACCTTTCCGCTCACAATACGATCAAGAATTTATCATGACACTAGCGGATCATTTTCATGTCGATGCGAAAATCATATTTGCACACTATGACAGTTGAGTTCTCACAAGAAAGAAGAGTTATGTGAGGCATATGTATTAATCAAACAAAATTAGATGCAAAAGATCCTGCGCCTTCTTCCGGTTTGATTAATGGTCTTGGTAGAGTCAATTGCGACGCTGCCAAGGAATCGTTTTGCGTAGTTGATAATCCCTTGACGGTTTTTACTGTTGAAAAGGGCAAGAAATGTAAGTTGGAGGGAGAATCTATTTTTGTTTTCATATTGACATGAAGGTTGGCAGATCGATTCCGTGTCATTAATACAAGTGCTCAGGCGGGATACAGAGTTTCGATTGATGGCCATGAAATGACGATTGTTGAGGCAGATGGATATTACACGAACCCAACCGTCGTGGATAGTTTTGATATCACTCCCGGCCAACGATGTGAGTTTCCTCAAGACAACTGTATACGATCTAATTCTAAACTTCATTTATTAATACCCGCTTAGACTCATTCCTAATTGAAGCAAAAGCCACTATTCAAAACTACTGGATCCGCGCAATCATGGAAGACATGTACACCCCCGCCGGAACAACAATCACAAACGGCCTCAACCTCGAAGCCAACGCAATCCTCCGATACAACGGCGCACCCACAACAGCAACAACATCAACCATTTCACCCGCCCCAACCCCAAAATCCGTTCTCGACGTATACACGCTCGGCGAACTAAACGGCATGACACCCGCCACGAAACCCACCAAAGTCCGGGACATGATCCTCCACTTCCTCGTTGCTGGAAACCCTGCAAACGCAAGCGAGACGATTGCGACGTTTACACTTGACAGCAAGGAGCAGTCGTTTGTTGAGAAGCAGTACAAGTTGCCGTCTACGCCGACGTTGAAGGATCTGTTGGGGACGGGTGTGGATGGGAGTCAAGGGCGGGTGAATTCTGTTGTGGTGGAGGATGGGGAGTGGGTGAATATCTTGCTTGTGAATGATGATAATGTGGATCATACTTTCCATTTACATGGGGTGAGTTTGTTTTTTCACTTTTTTTTGGCGATTTGTATGAGTGTGGATTGCTAATATTCTTTATTGGGGAATGGTTTTTTTTCTTAGCATGCGTTTTATGTAACGAGTGCGGGAAATATGTTGCATAAGAAGCGGCGGCAGGAGTCGACGCTGACTACGTATCCACGTCGCGATAGTATTCAGGTTCCGGCGTGTTCTGGTGGAATCGAGGGAAGCTGTTTTCAAGGATTCGTCAACTTGTTGGTCAAGTTCGACAACCCTGGAGCATGGCTCTTTCACTGCCACATTGATTGGCATATGGGGGTGAGTTCCTGTTCTGGCCTTTTCTATTAGCGTGGTCTCCTAACTAGGCGTTAGACGGGCCTCTCTTTGACGTTCATCAACAAGAACGTTGATAAACTGAAAGACAAGATTCCCAAGGATTTTTGGAAATCATGTTGATGAATCGCGGACTCGGACTCGCGAAAAAATAATATGAATACAATAATAGAGTTTCATCAGAGGCAATTTGGAGAACACAAATTGTGTCTTTTGGCATCGCAAGAAAAACGTGTATCGAAAAGCAACGGAGCAGGACCTCCGCAAAGCATGGCGAGCGAAATGGTCCAGTGGTGGTACTAGGTCAATAAAAACACTTACATCAGCTATACGTCGCTACCGTGTCCAGCAGCTCCACGGGAGGCCAATTGCAAGATAGGAAAGTGTGTAGATTTGTTGTCCACTCGCTGAGATCCTCCGTAGTCATCCTCAGCCTGCCTCGAAGTGGAACCAATCCCACCTTCGTCCAATCTCCCTTCCACCTCCTCCACCACAACATACTCTAAACGCCCTTTAACAATACGCTGTTTTTTTGAAGGAGGAGGTTTGGAGTCACTTCCACTTGGTCCTCCATTTCCTTCACTTCCACCGCTTCGTCCACTCCCTCCACCTCTCCCTCCACCACTCCCACCTCCAGGTCCTCCACCACCGGGATCGCCGTTTCCATCACTGTTTTCACCACCTCCTGTCCCACCACCTCGAATGTGGTGATGAACCCGCATCAATGCAATCGCCCACGTTAGATTCTCAATGAATAAGCCGCTTTTGATGTCGCGTGGGAGACGGAAGGTGAGACTATCACGTGAACATATTGCACGACCACTGCACCGTGGATTCGAACACTTGAACGTCTTTGCCTTCCCGATTCGAGAGATGCGGCCGCAAAAGCACATGATTGTTGACCCAATCTAGTGAACAGTGAACAGGTTAAATAAAGTAAAATGCATGAGACTCTTACCTCAGTCACTATGACTACAGCCTTGATCTTTCCAACTCTGCCAACAAGAGGAAACGCAGGATCAAATTCTTTGGCCATGACTTTCTTCATTGTGGGTATAGTCCAGGCAGGTCCACCAGGAATAAAGAACGCGCCGTCATTTTCCGACTTTTTGTACGCCATTACTGTAGTTTTTTTCCTGATGGAAGCATGGGCCGCATATGAGAGGACAGTCTTGACCCATTCTAAGATAGAGGAGGTTAGATTCAAAATTAAGTGATCAATGACACTCACTTGGAATACCATCCTTCCCAGAAGTCATTTTCTTGTTTGTGGTTTTGGAGTTGAAGTCAGATGTAGCGTATGAGTCTGCACTAGAATTCCATTCTGCGGCAGATCGACGAATTCGTCGAGCGTACTTGTTCAAGTCCTCTTGCGCGTTCTTGAGTAGGCGTGACAAAAGATTTGTGTCGTCTCCACCATCACCACCTCCATCAAAGGTGACATTGAATTCATTTCGCATCTTTTTCAACTCCTTATCCACTCTCCCTGCTTCATCCAGAACATCATTTTCCTCGTCCACCACATTCATGTCATTGGGACCAGGAGTTGGTTTACGAACCATTCTTGCTGACGCGCGAAGCTCCTTCAACCTAGCCTCCAACTCCTGTTCTGCTGAAAGTACAAGATTTTCCAGTCGCAATGTTTCTTTTGCTACAACTTGATCACCAGAAGCGTATTTAACAAGATCCAATTCAGCAGCAGCGACAACACTCCGTAGCACTATCACAGTATCAAGTTGATCAATAGCTCTGTCTCGAAACGATTGAAGAGTGCTGATGCGTTTCTGAAGACGACAAATCACTGCTTCAAATCCGACTCCAATCTGAACAACATGGCCTGTACTCGCCATCTGCGTTTCCACTGTTCTTCCACCTGGATCACTGCTCAACAATAAACGAGATGTTCCAAACGCATTCCGAAACGCAGACTGAACAGCTTCTGATGGATTTGTGATCCAAACATCAGGACTGTGGAAGGATCCCATCCGAGATTTGAATAGTTCAGTATCTTCAGCATGTACTGCACCCAATTTGACAGAGTCGTAGCGAAACGAACCAAAGTTGTGTTGACCAGCATAAACAGTCATGGCATCTTCCAGTTTGCGGCGGTGCTTTGCAGAACATTCATTCTGAATTCGATTTCGAATGTACCGAACCAAGTGCGATGCATGCCGATATTCCTCGCGTGCCTTCAAGTTTGATGGATTTGCAGCATAGTATTTTCGAGTCTCAGCCATCTCTTTCAAAGAATCTGACAATAACTCTTGGACTTCATTAAAGCTGACATCAATGGAATCGCGGTTGACTGCGGGTGTTGTTGTTGGATAACGTCGAGGGGCGTTGTTGTATGAATATTGTTTCGTAATAAGTCCTAATTCACGGGTGTTCATGTGGTGAGTTTGAAGAGGAAGCATTGATTTGAAGACTCCAGTTTCTCTGTCATACGTAATGCTGATTGCACCTGGCCTATACGTCACAAATTCATTCTTGGACGTTGGGAAGTTAATTGTTGAGTTCTTTGTCAGACAAAGGTGGATGACATTCCTTGCACTCGCAAATATCTTGAATCCCAGTGGATGAACAACAAGTCTCTGACAGAGTGGACCTCCTTTTTCTAAAGCCAGACGCATCAAGTTCAAGTAATGCAAATTGACAGAAGGGAAGTTAGGCGGCCATGGAATGCCTCTGGTGGGTTCATCACAAGAATCAAGGAAATAGCCCTCAGTGTGTGCAGCTGTTTGTTTGTTTTGATCAAAGACAGCAGACTGCATCCCACGAACTTGCGAGTCAGGCAGTCTGGGAAATATGGTGTGACCATCAACTGAGAGATATCGACGATTTGAGTGGCTGAACTGGTCATGGAATGATTTTCCTGGTTAAATGTGTTGGATTAGGAAAGTGAAAGGATGATGTCAGAGAAAAAGAAAGAAGATTACCAAATTTCAGGCCAGTTGTAGCCCATGTCTTGTATCTGGCAATAGCGCCTTTGAACGCACCCTGCACAACATGTGTGTTATTGAGCTGTTCACCGACCTTGTTTTCCAAGTATCCTTCATTCCCAAACAACAAATACTTGCTCTTGCTCAGCTTAAATATATCAGTGAACAAGTTTACAAGATCATCTCGGCATAAATGTGTGATGTTGACATATGCCTTTGAAGATACTAGTCGTGTTCCAGTTTCCAGACACAAGCCCCACTGAACAGGCTGGATATATTGAAGAATGGAGGTCTTGAACGAGGTTCTTAGTTGAGCAAGAGTTAGCTGGGAGTTATCCTCTGGGGCTTCATCTTCTTCATCCACTCCCTCTTCCATTTGAACTCCAAATCCACCTCCAACTCCAAGTCCAACTCCAACTCCAACAGGTATTTCAACATCAATTTCTTTCACGGGTTTGATGACAAATGAAACAACAAGAGCATCCAGAAACTGGGAAAGAGCCTTGGCGTAAAAGTTGCCTCCGACAGCAGGCTGAACTCCAGTGATGATTGCCGGATGCCTGTAACGCTCAATATTATTCCGCGACTGTATAGTTTCATCGATTTCCTCGTCCAGTTGGTAGGCAGGTAAATTCATGACATACTGATAGATGGAAAGTTCATGTGGACTCAAAGAATTCAGAGTCACTTGATGATCAGCACCAACGAGAAACCCATCAACCATACTGAACGGGCCAGTTTCAATAATCACATCCATGGCTCTAGTGGTACCAAGTTCTGCATCAGTCAATGGGACTTTGGAATCAGGGAACCGATTAAACAAGAGATCTGAGAAACTTTGAGCAGCATCATGAAGATTCTGGACTGGAAGAGCTTGACCAACACCTGGTGCAAGTCGAACTCGATAAACAACCTCTCCAGATGTATCTTCACTTGTGTTCTGTTGGCGTGGAATGTAATCCTCATTATCCTCACCCTGAAGACTTTCTTCATCGTCACCACTGTCTGCTTCAGCTGCCTTTGCAGCCTTCTTTTCTTTCTTCAAGTCATCTTCAAGCCAGATGCTCAGACTCAATTTCAACGCTGAGATGCTAGAGTCCTTCAAGTACACTGCAAGGTAATGATCCTTGTTGGGGATGTTGAAGCCAGATTCTGGATCCAAAAGTTGAGTAACGACAGCAGTCCTTAAGAGCGCAAGCTGTTTGGCAGAGTGGCCTGTCGGATAGTACCAATACTGTCCAGAATCGGTGATGAACCCAACAGCTCCGTCATTCATTTCTTCTTCCCATACTTGAAGCGATTCACTGGTATTTGCTGCTCCCAACAACATGGCCAAGATAATCATTCGATCCCAAGAACTCGACTTTGACTGTTTGAGACCATCAAGTTCCGTCACAATATCAAACAGAATTCTCAGTGGATTCGAATTTTTGGCTTTGAACAGGTCGCGTATAATCTCAAGAAGATGTTGAGGTTGCTGACCAACAGATAGACGATTATTCTCAATCTCAGGGCTCTGGTTTCTTTTGAATGTTGGAGAGTCTAGAAACGATAATATTCTGTGATGCACTGGATATTGATTCTGATCTTCAGGCGGGCCATTTTGAAGTCTGATGTTTACAGCGGCTGCATGCAACTTGTTGAACAAATTGATGGTTCCAGGAGTAAGCACGTGGACAGTGTCAAAGATCAAGGTTGAAAGGTCCACGTAAGCTTTGAGCGACTGTCTTTCAGCTTCATTTGGAACCGTTCCTATTCAGCAAAAGTGATGAAATGAGAAAAACAAAGAGGAGTATAAAGTTATCTGAGAAACATACCATAAGCTACATATGTATTCAAGAAATGCTGTTCGTGGTCTTTCTTGTCAACTGTCATCCTTTTCCGCTCAAGTATCATGTCTGCTTGTGCAGCAGTCATGTCCCTAAAACCAGAAAGGTCAGTTCTTTGATGACAACGTTGAAGTAAAAGAACACTTACGCAAGATCAATTTGTTCTTGGGTTGCATCATCAGCAAGGTTGCGGCGATTCACGAATGCTTGTTTTAGCTGACGTTCCTGCTCTTCTTTGAGAATCTTGATCACTTTGGGAGCCATTTGTTTTATCTTTTTGTTGTCTAGTTCAAAGATTGAAGTATCAATCTTGCGACGAGGTTGTTTCTAGGTATTTGGGTTAGATTACATTAAGGTTCCATACTTCAAATATTATACCAAGACTTGAACTTCTTCAATCTCAATGGGGCCATCACTCTTGGTCTTGTCACTCTCGGTCTCAGAATCTCCAGTCTTGTTCTGTTTGAAAAGCGGCAGAAACAAAACCTCGTATTGATTATTGTTGGACCAGTTACGCGGAACCTCGCCCAGTTGCGGAACTCGTTGTGAAGGCATAGTACCAGACATGTGGGCTCCTTTGTATCCACGAGTGTGTTTGAAGGTAAACTTGGACCCATCCAAGGAAACAACAACTGGACGGATGTTCAAGACTTTGGAATCAGACGGAAGAATGTTGGTTTGAAGTGTCAGATTCGGAAAGTTGTGCTGAGCAAATACAAAATCCCAGTCATCATCATCAAAGCGCTCTTGAACTCTTTGATTTAGGACAAAATCAAGAGTCAGCTGCGCGCCACCTTCAAAACGTTGCTCCATATACGGCAGAGTCTCTTCCAGCTTTAACCACCTTTGGACTACTGCGCGCATGTTTGCATATCCAAGCTTCGAGATAGACAGTGGAGACGACATGGGTTGTGCGACCCGACCACGACCAAAGTGGGTTGCGATGGCAGCGTTCAAAACAAGATTGTTGGAATTCTTGAACTTTGGGTGACGAGATAAGAGCTTCCTTATGACTGTGTTGAAGTTGTTTCGGTACACAGAGGCATTGTCTTGACTGCCAGACACAGAAACAAGAGAGGCAGGCTGTTCATGTACCAAGCCAGCAACAAAGTTTTGGATTCCAACAGCAACAGAGTGGCCTCGAACACGTCGAAGAGTATCATTCCAAGCTGGAGAAATAAGTTCATTCCATAGATAGACTTGGGTTTTGTTGGTGTCAGGTCTTATGAATGACTGAGAAATGGAATAAAGTCTTTGATGCGAATCTTTCCCCACGTGGAGCAAATGAGTTGTTTGATATCGGAAATCCCGAAGAACCACAGCCCATAAGAATTGAGTGAAGGCCCAGCACTTTGATTTTGGCAGAGACAGGTTGATTCCTGGTGGGATTGAAAGAAGTTGTAGCCAGCACTTGAAGCAAAGGTAGAATCTATTGTTGAATGCTCAGTTTTAATACTTGGAGAGAAGTGGAAAAAACATACATGAGATATCTTTGAATCCTTATTCTTGAAGAACACAACACCAAGCTCCGTAGCTCCTGAAAACGTCATTGGTTCTTTGGTGAAATCAGGTGCTTTCGAATAGTGTTTGAACAAGACAGACCCAGAACACCATTCTCCATTTGTAAACGTTGGGCCATTGTCAGCAAGCCCGTTCAGTAACGTCAACGCTGATTGGAATACGTGATGCATACCATTCTTTTGTACTTTGAGGCTGCGACCAACAACCTTCTTGTTGAGCAAAGAAAGTCCAATCAACATCAGTTTGCTCAAGTCCATCAGCTCTGTGTAGTTTTCAGAAGACTGGAGAAAAAATGCGGGACTGATTGGAGTGGCATCAATGAATAGCTGACACTCTCCCAATCCTAGTCAAATGGTAAGTTTTGATACTTGGTTTAACAACAAACACTAACCATGTGCCTCTCCCATCTCAACGTCTTCATTATCGTGCAAAACGTCAACACCACCAACAACTACGTTTCCAACTGCATCAACTTGAAGATTGAGACGGTGCTGGTTGTCCTGAGCAACTTGGACTCGGTGTTGATGAATGGGGGTATTCAATAAACGTGCACTGTTTGTCCAGTGCAGTGTTTCTACAATAACCCCAGTCACATTCTTGATCCCGCCCTTCTTGTTGTACTGCTGAACTGCACCAAACAACTCTATTGCCTCCTTGTCACTCAGCTTGGATTTATTGGCTGCTGCGAAATCAAGTCGGTGCGCCAAGTACGGACCATAGCTTTGAGAAACGTCTTGATTCTTCAAAGCGTGATATACGTTAGTCATGTCAAGGTCAGTCGGATCACCATTTGTAAACGCCTGCCAGGTAGCAGCCAGTTGGCGAAGAACAATAAAGTCATGAAGTTTAAGCTCCCGATTTGTCATGGCTGTCCGTGGAGGTTTCAACTGTTTTCCATCGTTGGTCTTGATCCAAATTGGATAACTGCCTGGACGCATAGAGTGAGCTGCTGTTGCTGGATGATTGACTGAATACACGTGACTTGATCCCATTTCGAAGGCCTGGTTTACTAGACGAGCGTCCATAATCCCAAGCAACGTGACACAGCGAGAGGCGTCAGAACCAGCCACCAATTGTCGGTTCACAACTGAGTTGGCACTTGAGGATGGAGTGACAGTAGTAGTTGGATCAGCCAGAGCCGGAGAATCAGGAGCAACAGGAGCTACGGGGACTACAGGTGCAACAGGGGCTACGGGTGCGACGGGAGCAACGGGAGCAGTAGGAACAGTAGGAACAGTAGGAACAGCGGTAACAGCTGGATCATAGTTTGGGTGTGACTCAATCATATGTCGAATCAAGTCTTGACAATATCCATCTTGAAGGCAGACAGGACAAGTATCGTCCTATAACAGAACCACCACGTAAGTAAAATATAAAATTGGCAAGATTCAAAACAAACCTGTGATCCAGCTTTGGGTGAGTTTGAAATAAGTCGAGCAAGATGGATGTTGAAAAGATTGGCATCTGTGTACGATCCTCTCGAAGGCCGTGACGAAGCAGGTCGATGGAAATGGTGAGCCAACAGGTGGGCTTCAAACGCAGCCAACGTTGCCGCGTCACTTGACTTTTGGTGAGAAGTCCGACACAGTGGACAGAAGCCATTCTAAGTGTTGAAATGAGTATGACAAACAAAAATGAAACATCATACCAAGAAGTGTTGTTCGGTAAAGACCTCCGCAAGTCGATAATCTTGATTCTGCAATTTGTCCATTAGTATGAAGTGCTCCTTCTTCCAAGCTTCGCTGCTGTCTGGTCGAGGACGTTGAGGCCAGCTTCCAAACACAGAGCTACTTTGTCTTTCTTGTCTTCCCCCACCAAGTACATTGGATGTTCTGCCAACATCTCTGACCCCACCACCTCCAAGTACATTGGATGACCCTCCGAGAATCCCAGATTTCCCACTGCCAACAGCCGCGAATCCTTCGTCCGCAACAAGGCGTTCCATTCCAACACTCCCGCTTCCTCTTCCACTCCCACTCCCACCAGCACCAACACCAACACCAACACCAACACCAGTTCCAGGTTCAGCACCAGCACCAACACCAACACCAACACCAACACCAACACCAACACCAGCACCAACACCAACACCCACACCAGCACCAACACTAAAACCGCCAATACCAATACCATCTTCACCAACGTCGACCTCTGCTTCATCCATCAAAGAAACAGCACCAGCTTTGACTAAAAGCGCCAAAGTCACTTTGTACATGGCTTCGTGAATGGCCTCAGCATTGGCAACCTTGTTTCCCAGAACTGGTTCAGCACACACACCAACGTCCAGGAGTATCTTTGGACAGAACAGATACCTATAAATCAAAATGCGTCAACTCCAACAATACTAATACAAGAAAGAGAACTAACCGATTCAGCGACAAGATAAACACAACAGTCGGAACAACGTTTTGCCTTCGAGATACCAACTCCTTCCTCAACTGTTCCGAAGATCCACTCAGAGGGAATACAGTAGCAGCATGGGTCTCTCGCAGTACATCAAAGGTTGCTTGATTGATACTGTAGCTCCAGTCCCCTGTGAAACAGCTGCAGTGATCCAATCCATCAATCATGCCCTGAGGACACTTGTACAGTTGAGGTACTATGCTGAACTGCGTTTCACCCTCCAGATTGTTTTCAACATTGTGTCTGCGCACGGAAATAATGCGATTACGAATCGCAATCAAGGCAGGCCCGGCTGGATGAATGAACCCAAACTGAGATTCAAAAGAGGCCAGAGCTTCATGGATGGTCATACTGTCAATAGTATCCAAAAAGGCTTGACAAGTAAGTAGCGATCGTGAGGTACTCAAGAATCTATCATAAGCACGAGCAAACAGGCGGTAGCGTGGCCTCAGGGTGTTGGGAATAAATGATGTGCTGGCATCAACATAGATAGAACCTCGAGGTACTTTGACGCGGGTAAGAGACAAAGGCTCCTATTACGAAACAATAATAATGTGGTTAGAATCACGACGAGAGACAGTTTGCTAAACTCACCATTGGTACTGGATCTGAAGGAAGATCCTCGTCAACATCATCGGCATCATCATCCTCCATAGCTCTCTTTCCTTTCCCTTTCGCTGATTTTGCTGTTGCTGCTTTCACTTTCACTGATTTTTTGGCCGGTTTTGACTCTTTTGCTTTCTTTGCTCCTTTGCCTTTTCCAGCAGCTGATATGAAAGGAGCAGTGCCATACCCAAGATCCAGATCTGCCAGGTTTTGCTCCAGTTCAAACAGATCAACCGCATCAAAGCTGTCCAGATTCAAAGTTGTGGTTCCGATCAGCAAATCTTCCAGTCCGTTATCAGAGTACACATCCGAATCCACGTCCGAGTCCACCTCCAAGTCCACACCCAAGTCCAAGTCAGAGTTAAAGTCATTGGAGTCGTCGAAACCAAATCGCTGAAACCAATCAAGTAGGTCGGAATCAATGTCACTGACCTTATCATCAAGAGTTAGATTCAACAGAGCATCAATCAAGATATTACCTCTACATCAGCCAGAGATTCAGGGTCAGACTCATTACACGTTGAGGTTTCACTTTCCGTCTCAGAATCAGACACAATAAACGAAACATATTCTGATATTGGAGCCGGAAGAGCAGACAGCGTGGACGCACGACCCGACTTGACTTCAACGGTTTGAGACAAGGCAGAAGGAATAAAAGTCGCATCAAAACCAGACATTTCGAATGGTGCGTATTCAGGCAACGGAGAAGAAGTCAAAACGGAAATAGAACTTGTTTCGCCTTCAACGGAGCCAGAAGTGGCTGAAGTGTTGGACCTCAGTGGGACAGTCGTCTCTTCGTCAGACTGATAATCAATTTGGTTCAGATTCTTTGGTGTTGGTGTTGCCGGTACGTCGAGGTAATCACCACGTGATATAGTCGCAGAAGAGTCGCCGACGTTGAGATCAGAATCCTAAAAAACCAGTGAGAC
The DNA here is from genome assembly GCA_002104985.1 of Rhizoclosmatium globosum. Lineage (NCBI taxonomy): Eukaryota > Fungi > Chytridiomycota > Chytridiomycetes > Chytridiales > Chytriomycetaceae > Rhizoclosmatium > Rhizoclosmatium globosum. The sequence goes on along the minus strand of MCGO01000092.1, from coordinate 55,246 downwards.
AACACTATTTCGAATATAAAAACAAACAAACATACAGTTGTGGATGATTGGCGGGAATAATGGAAGGGGCGACGACCTCGGTGCGAATATGGCTGGATTGGGCTGAAACTTGGGACAGACGAACCAGCCACTGATGACCCACCAAGAGATGGAAGCTCATTGGACTCATCACGAAGAGGAACAGACGGTGGTTCTTGACTTTCGACGGGTGACGCATCAGTACTGGATGAACCAACTTTTTGGTCAGGGTCAGTACTTGCGTACATATTATCGGCTCCTCCAGGTAGTTTCCCAACAAATCTGATAGTGGAGTCAACAACGAGATTGTACGCTAAATTAAAAATGTTAGATCACATCTAAACAAAACATTACAGACATACACGAGAGTAAATGAGAGTCATCCATATACTGTCCTCCAAAGACCAACTGAAGCGCAAAAGCTTTCGCAACATTTCTGGACTGGAAGAGATAATTTCGAAGCTCAAGAACAGTGGTGTCTTGCCGAATCTCGACAAACAAGTGCTTCCCGTCCAGCAATTTGACAAAGAACGCCAGAACTTGAGTCAAACACGTATTGAACCTTGTTTTAATAATAGCTTGTTTTTCCATCACACTTGGTGCAGCATCTGAAGCTTCAAAGATAGCCAAAGCAAGTGCGGGTGATGGAATCCAATCATGCTGCGACATGGATTGCAAAGAGAACCAGGATGCGTTTGTTTTGATAACAGTCTTGGACTGGAGTTGCTGGACGAGTGTTGGTGGTGGAGGCGGAGTTGGTGGAGGAGGTGGTGGTTCTGGTGGAAGACTGTGGCTTTGAGGTATGGTAATGGCAGCGTTACTTGAGTCAATAAGCTCGAGTGGAATTGATAAACCTATTAAATTATATTGGATGAGAAATAGTGCAAAGAGATTGTGTCGAACAGTTACCAAGTTCAGAAACCATATGTGGCAGAATGAAGTCAATCAAGGTGATTGGTTTATACGGTGGCAAGTAAAGCCTTAGTTTTTTGATGACTAAAGATGGGATTGGTGGAGTTGTGACAACAGACGATGTAGAGTTTCTATTGGCAGCAGACAACCGATTCAAGGACGAGATATCACCCATTGCAGGATGAAAGATGAAAGGAGACCATGAAGGGGATAATTGAGGATTCATATCCGAGAACCAAATCCCAGTGTGGTGACGAACAACATTCTTGGCTGTCAACTTGGTGCGGTCGGACTTGGTCGCCGTCTGTGACAGACGAGGATTTCGAAAAACAGTTGTTTCAACCATAACTGGAATGGCCACGACTGAATCAAGATGGTTAGAAGTAGGAATTGGAGTGGAGGTCTTGGTGGTATTTGATCCGCTGTGTGGCCTTGGACGTGACGCAAGACGAACAAGAGTACTGGGATTTAGACCGAGCCCTGACCCAACAATTAGCTCTGGATACCTTAAAAGAATTGAATCTTACCTGAAAGTGTTGCACCAGATGTTAATCGCTTCCAGTGTCGGCCAGGTCGATACAGTTGGAGACCATCAACTGGAAGACCAACAGATGCAGCCTGCTTTGCTTCCAGCACAGTTGAATTGTTGGAGACAAGAACCATCGTGATTGATCCATTTGGTACGATAACAGATAGATAGAACTTGTCATCAACGTACAGCGGCTTTGAAGGCACTGATAACCAACTGCAACTGGACAGCCAAGAGTAGCAGACATACTTGACGAGATCCAAGAACCCGCCAATCATAGACCCACAGAAGTCCAGTAGTGCGTAGAACGGGGTAACAAGGTTCTCATAGCGAGCAAGTAGCTCAGCAACTTTGATCTCGTGCACTAGTCGTTCATAACCAGCAAGCAACTCAATCAGTTGAGCAATCTTCAGTTCCTTTTCCACGGCTTTGAGACTCTTCTTGGCCCAAGACTTGTGTCGGCGATGTTCTTTCCTTCTTCGTTCGTATTGGACAGACCCAAAGAGAGCATGATTTCTCAACCATTTTGAGTGGAACTTGAACTGGAGACGTAGTGAGTTCTGGAATAGAAATCTTTCCCAAACAAGTAGAAAGAATGGAAGAGGGCATGAGATGGACACGGAAAGGAGTGACGAGATTGAGAGTTTCAAGGTGACCTGGGCGGCGATAACGTCAGAAATGTGATTCAAAGAGGACACAAGAATTGTACCTGCGTGTCCACAAGTGGAAGACAGATTGAAGCCAAGAATCCTCCCACCGTGGTTGGCGACCAGTGTTTGGAACCCCTGATTACATTCACTTGGACAAGAGACGTCAAACACCGACAAATGATCAGCGAGAGACCACGGAATGAATAGGATGCTATGTGTTAATATATTGTCAGTGATGCTCATTGCGATTCAGGAGACACGACACACCTCCAGCAGTAAAGACCTTCGAAAGGAAGGCAAAGAGAGCGACGACGGAGAAAGAGAATAGCATCGTTTAAGTCTATTTGGATATTTAGTATCAGTGCTTAAATCAAGAAGAAGAGGAAAGGAATGGTAGGAATTAGGCGTGGATAGCCTCTGCAAGTTTCCACTCCTTCACCAACAACAAACATTTGACACAACCACAGGTTCACAGGGAAGGAGGAGTGAATAACCGATGATATCAAGAGGAATTGAAGGGTGAGATATGGGCAGATGGGATCATAATCAAATTGAGTGGGGGACGGTGGTCCAGACCCAATGACAATCCAGATCACGGAATGTCATGATGCCGTAAGATTGCAGAGGATTCAAGGTGAACAAACAGTCCTCAATCAACGACAACTAACGCTCGCAGCTTGAAGAAGGGAAGGGAAGGGGAGGGACGAAGGGGAAAAAGGGGATTCACTTGCAAGCGTTTGTTCAAATTTGTGAGGATTTTCAAAATTTGGCTCACTATCCACAGGGAGAGTGAAGAGAATGAACAGAAAATATGTGTCTTGTTGCATCCGTTGAATCCAGTGTTAGTTTCACATCCAGTGGCTACACCGTTCACAACGAGGGGTTGCTGTCTGTACATGTCTGGGGTCCTTGCCCGGAAATCGTCCACGAGGACATCAGGTTGGCAAGCTGAACCAAAGTTGTCGCAATATTAATTATACGAAAAGAAGGGTTGAGACTAGTACCAGCAGCGGCAGCGGCAGCTGTAATGATGGCAGTGGTAAGGAGAAACAGAAACAGAATCACACCAGAAAAACAACAACCAAACCAAACCAATGCCACAACCACTCAGCGAGGAAGTTCTCCGCCAAACGTTCACCGACGCTGGACAAGGCCACGTGTTCACATACTTTGACAGCCTGACTGCCGAGGGTAAAGCAAAACTCCTCAAGCAACTGGACACGATCGATGTCAACCGCGTCAACCGTATCTTTGCCAAAGCGACAACTGCACCACCACACGACAAAGACACGGTGGATCCATTGCCAGCAGAGGCATTCAACTCGACGCTTGGACCAGAGATGTCCACAAGTGTTGTTGATTGGCGTGAGGCGGGCCTCAAGCTGATTGCGGAGGGGAAGGTTGCTGTGCTTGTCCTTGGTACGTAACAATTCGACTATATCTTTCTCCTTCTCCATTTATCCTCTACCCTCCCTTAATGATGGTGGTGGCAGACTTCATCACAACCTTGACATATATGCTCCCTTATCACCCAAAATCTCCACTTTTTGTGACCCAAAAACGGGGCCCTTAATTAATATCTTTTTGTTCCCTTACATCAGCTGGCGGTCAAGGAACTCGTCTTGGGTCGTCGGCGCCAAAGGGGTGTTATGATATCGGACTGCCATCGCACAAGTCTTTGTTCCAGTTGCAAGCTGAGAGGATTCTGTCGATTCAACGTGTTGCTGTGCAAAAATACCCACAGTTGAAGGGGAAAGCTACTGTTCCGTGGTATGTTATGACGTCGGAACCTACCCGTGCTGCGACCGAGGCTTTCTTTAAGGAACATGCATACTTTGGTTTGGAGGCGAAGAATGTTGTCTTTTTCAACCAGGTATCGCCTTGTTTTAACTTTTTTCTAATTATTCTAATTGATGGTATGTTTGTAGGGAGTTCTTCCAGCGTTTACGATGGATGGAAAGATTCTGATGGAGGACAAGGGAGTTGTTGCTACTGCCCCTGATGGAAACGGAGGAATCTACAAGGCTTTGAGACGCGAAGGCGTTCTTGCTGACTTTGAGCGTCGTGGAACCTTGTATGTTCATGCATACTCTGTGGATAACTGGTAAGTGTGGCGTTTTTTTTGAGTGTGAAATCAGTGTTCGACCTCTCTGACCCTTAAAAAACGTTCAGTCTTGTTAAAGTGGCCGACCCTGTGTTTATTGGATACTGTGTTTCCAAGAACGTCAAGTCTGGTGTCAAGGTTGTCCCCAAATTACGAGCCTCGGAACCTGTCGGAGTGATTTGCTTACGTGATAAGAAATTCGCAGTGGTCGAGTACAGCGAGATTCCAGAGTCTCTTTCAAACCAAGTCAATGCTGATGGAAAGACTTTGACATACAACGCGGCGAATATCTGCAACCACTTTTACACGACCGATTTCCTCAACTCTGTGGAAGAAATGGAAGACTCGCTCGAGTTCCACGTTGCCAAGAAGAAGATCAAGCATATCGATTTAAAGACTGGCGAGATTGTTGTCCCAACTTCGAGCAATGGAATCAAGCTTGAGCTGTTTATTTTCGATGTGTTGCCATTTGTGGAGAAACTTGCTGTCTTGGAGATGGCCAGGAAAGAGGAGTTTAGTCCTTTGAAGAATGCGCCAGGGTCCAAGGATGGAGATTCACCAGATACTTGCCGTGCTGACATTTTGGTTAGTAATTCAGGGTCGCATATAACAAAAGTATTAATGGTATGTTTTTGCATAGGCTCAACACAAGAGATATATCGAAGCTGCTGGTGGATCCGTTAGTGGAGAGGTTGAGTTGAGTGGGTTGGTCAGTTACTCTGGAGAGGGACTTGAAGGCTTGAAGGGTGTTGCCCTCCAAGGACCACGCGTTGTTGATACCGTTGGGTCAACTGCATTGCGACCTGTATCTGTCTTGGATGGTTTGAATGGAAGATTCAAGGCGATGAAGGGATGGTTAGCGAGCTGTTTCTGAGATAATATCGGAAGTACCTATTATCCATTTATACATTTATCACAATAAAGCGCAAATAAAACTTTTGTAGGTATATGTTATACAGCACTTTCGTCGTAGGTATGTTTGAAGGAGGATTTTATTGGGATGCAGAAAGAGGCCACCCTTTCTTTCGGCTTCTTTTGGGGCAGATGGATGATGAGATCCATGAGAAGGCAGGGTCCAGTTTTTCCACCATGTTTCCGGCAATTCCGAAGACACAGAACAGGAAACAGAAATAGAATCACACCAGAAAAACAACAACCAAACCAAACCAATGCCACAACCACTCAGCGAGGAAGTTCTCCGCCAAACGTTCACCGAGGCCGGCCAAGGCCACGTGTTCACATACTTTGACAGCCTGACCACGGAGGGTAAAGCAAAACTCCTCAAGCAACTGGACACGATCGATGTCAACCGCGTCAACCGCATCTTTGCCAAAGCGACAACTGCTCCACCACACGACAAAGACGCAATTGATCCGCTGCCCTTTGAGTCGTTCTCGTCGACACTGGACCCGAACGACCAGCCGCACGTTACTGACTGGAGAGCAACGGGTCTTCGCGCGATTGCTCAGGGGAAGGTTGCTGTGATTCTGCTTGGTGCGTACCTTGTTCTTACTCTTCTTTCTTTCGTTCTTTCTTTCGTTGACGTGGTGAAACGTGCATAGCTGGTGGCCAGGGAACTCGCTTGGGCTCTTCTTCTCCTAAAGGCTGCTACGACATTGGCCTGCCCTCCCACAAGTCGCTCTTCCAGATTCAAGCTGAACGTATCCTTCAAATCCAAAAGATTGCTCAACGAAACTACCCCGAAATCGCCTCAACCGCCATTGTTCCCTTCTACATCATGACCTCAGAACCAACTCGCGTAGAGACGGAGAACTTTTTCAAGAACAACAATTACTTTGGACTCAATGTTCAGCATGTCATGTTCTTCAACCAGGTGAGAGACGTGGTTTGGCTTAGAGGGAGAGGCCCGTTTTGGGGCCTTTGTTCGACAAAGCAGCCACACAATGGCATGGAAACGTCATTGTTACTACAGCGAGGATACCTCATGGGATACATATGCGAAACCGCACTATAAAAAATACAGAAACTGCTTGCTGGAAGTACAAATTGTGAAATGCAAAGTGCGAAATAAGGATCAACCCCTTACGTTCACAAAGTTCGACTTACATGTCACAACATGATTCCCTGAAACAACACACTCATTACGAAACTAAAATTAGGGAGTTCTTCCGGCTTTTACTATGGACGGAAAGATTTTGATGGAGGATAAAGGAGTTGTTGCGACTGCTCCAGATGGTAACGGTGGAATCTACAAGGCCCTTCGACGTGAAGGTGTTCTTGCTGACCTGGAAAGACGTGGAATTCCATATATTCATGCATACTGTGTGGACAACTGGTAAATGCGTTGAACCCTCTTTTTTCCTTCCTCTTTGACTGCTTGGTCATGGCCCCCTTTTCTCCATTTCTCTACATTTCTTTGTTTCCAACTACTGCAACCATACCTAAAAACCCATCCTACCAAAAAAATACAGCCTCGTCAAAGTCGCAGACCCTGTTTTCATTGGTTACTGCGTCTCCAAAAACGCAAAATGCGGTGTAAAAGTCGTCCCCAAGCAACGTGCCTCAGAACCCGTCGGCGTAGTCTGTCTCCGCGACCACAAATTCGCCGTTGTCGAATACTCTGAAATCCCCGCCGAACTCTCCAACCAACTCAAAGACGACGGCAAAACCCTCATGTACAACGCAGCCAACATTGCCAACCACTTTTACACCACCGAATTCCTCAACTCGATTGAAGAAATGGAAAAGACGATGGAGTTCCATGTTGCCAAGAAGAAGATTAAGCATATCGATTTGGCGACGGGGACTTTGATTGTTCCTACTGCGAATAACGGGATTAAGCTTGAGTTGTTCATTTTTGATGTTTTCCCGTTTGTGGAAAAGTTGGCAGTGCTGGAAACACCGAGGAAGGAGGAGTTTTCGCCACTCAAGAATGGACCTGGATCCAAGGATGGAGATTCCCCAGACACCTCTCGGGCGGATGTGTTGGTTCGTACATTGTCATTTCCTTTGTTGGAAACACTACGTTTCTAAACCACGATTTTTTCTTCTCAATATAGGCTCAACACAAGCGATTTATCGAAGCTGCGGGCGGAACCGTTGTTGGAGACGTTGAATTGAGTCCGTTGGTTACATATGGCGGTGAAGGGTTGGACAAGTTGAATGGCGTTGCACTTCAAGGACCCAAGAACATTGAGTCGTTGTAACCCCGCCCGAAACCTATGTGTCACTGCTTTTTCTTTTTGATATTCTTGTTCTTTTTTCCCCCACTCTTCCCATCTATTATTCGTTGTCTTTTTTCCATTCGCATTTGTTGGGTGTTTTCACTGATTTGTCATGCAAGATGCTTTTATGTTTTTCTCTTACGTCTTCATTTTTGGATATGAAATATATTGAAAGCTTATGGCATTTTTCACATTTGTCGAAATTGGTAACCTCGTTCAAGGGGGGGAGAAATATTCCCAAAAAACCAAAGGAGAAAATGACGGCACGCAACAATTCACCGTCCTTGCCACAACAGCAACAGCAACAGCAACAGCAACCTCAACACAGCTACATTATCGTTGCAAGCAACGGCGCTGGATTTAACACCAACCCAAACAACGTCATGAATCCCCCACCGACGTATTCCGTCCTGAACAAGCCGCAGCAAATTCCCTTTGACGGGTACCTTGTCGACTCAAACACAAATTACAGTTATACTGGTGGTAACGGGGGTGGGTACCCTGTTGTTGGTCAAGGACAAGGACAAGGACAAGGAGGGTGGTATCAAGGGGGAAATTTTTATGGAGTTGCGGCGACGACGAATAGTCTTAAGCAGATTTCGAGGTCTCCTTTGGTTGTTGCTATTTTGTTGGCGGTTGTTGCTACTGGGTTGACTGTGGCTGCTACTGTGTTGCCGAATCTGTTTTCGTTTTATTACTCTGTGCAGCCTTTTGGGACTATTACTGAGTATGTGTTTCGGAGTTGTGCAATGTGGCGTTTATAATAATTCTTTGAATCATGTTAGGGAAACGGGGTTGTTTCATTCGCGAGTTTGTCATGACCAGCAGTGTATGGTGTATGGTGGTGACTTGTGCACCTTGTTGGAGAAGAACTTGGGAATTGTTGGTGGTGGTGCGTCAAGCTTTCCAACCGCGGAATGTGGGGAACTCTCTGTCATCCGTGTCCTTCTCATTATAGGTATATTTTTGTTCATCCCTCTCACCTACCACTTCCTTCGTCCCACCTATTCCACCCGCTCCCTTCCTGCAAGAGCCACAAAAATCAGAAGGAATATAGCGATTCATACGATATAGCGAGGGTGGCGAGTCACTGCAATTACAGTTTCCATCCAAAAAACAGTCATCAATCAATCAAGATAAAAGACATGGCGAAGTGGATGTACACTTCACCACATGGACAATTCCCTACTCTTTGTTTTTAGTTAAAGCATGTCACATATTGGAAGGATGATATTAGTAAGACGCAAATTTGTGATGGTCCCCCACCCCCACTCGCCATTTTTGTACACTTTCCCCTCCTCCTACTACCTCCGTCTCCTCGTTCTTCCCTCTCATGAATAGAAATGCGTGTGTGTGGAACCTGAATCTATTACTAACCGGTTTTCTTCTTTCCTCATACCCTCCTCTCCTCCCCTTCCCCCCACGTTAACCCCGCCTTCTTTTTTTTTACATACGCACATGTATATATGTCTTCCTCTCTCGTTCTCTCGCTCTCTGACTCTCTCTTGGAATCGATACCCCCACACACACAAAAAAAACAACAAAAATACATACATATGTGGATTTGTATTCATCATGTATGTTTGCATGTTTGCATGTGGTACCATTCCTCCCCCCTCCTCCCTTCCCTCCCTGAATACAATATGCGTACGCACTCACACACCAAATTTTTCTGGAATTGTGTGAAATGAATGACGGTTACTGCTGCTACAACTACTTCTTCTTTCAATGTTACGACTACCAATCTACTACTACTACTGCTACAACTACTACTACTACTACTACTACTACTACGACTGCTATTAATTACAACACTGACACAACGATGCATACGACAAACAAAATCAAAAAAAACGAATCCCAACTTTTTTAATTTTTAATTTTTAATTTTTCTTCCCCTTTTTTTTTGGCATAACCCGTTAAACAGCTGATGTAGTGTTGTTGTCTGTTGTGGCAGCGTTGGTGAATCAGTATCGAGTGGGACTGTTGTGGACTAAGAGGGTTACGATTGGAGTGTTGGCGTTTGGCAGTTGAGTTCCACGTTGTTTTGTTTTGAATTTATTTTGATTGGGGAAGACGAGGAATTATTGAGGGTTGGGGAAATATGGTGTATCTGTGTGTGTGTATTTGGAGGAGATTTCTTGGGTTTGGTGGGTGAATGAGTGTGTAGGAGAGGGGGGTGAAGGATATAGAGTGGAGAAGAGCGAGCGATTGAAACGGAGTGGGAAGGAGTGGATATGAATAGGTATTATGAGAGCGAGTGGATAGTGTTAGAATTGAGCTTTGTTGGAAAGGGAATCTGAAACTAACCAACACTTTTTTAAATTCAGTATTCTTGATGGTTGTATTGATTGCTGGGACTGTGCATTTGAAGACCATGCCATTGTTTTCAGCTAGTCAGTACACTAACAGTACTTTGCAAAGTGTTTCCCTCGGAATGAGTTTTTACCTATTGCTTGGAGGAGCGGTTGTTGAGATAGCAACGGGGGCTTTTGTGCTATGGATTGGAAGGATTGCATAAGACTGAAACAATTTGAAGAGTGATCTCGTTTGCATTTTTCGGCATTCTTTTTTCGGTGAACAACAAAATGGCCAGTCTTCCAACGATCGCCATCCCACCAGTGCTGACGCAGACAGGGCGGCTTGGGCCAGCGGGACCAGTGACGACGACGGGAGCAGTTCTTGCGCAGCCACCAACAACAACATCGTCTGTGGCTCCGGTGGCGACAACGACTCTTGTTCAAACTACTTCAACGGCTCCTCCTCCTCCTCCAACAACAACTACAACTACAACTACGACTACAACAACAACTACAACGGCGAATGCGACATCGGCGGCAACATCCACTTCGTCAACGACAACGTCGACAACGACTTCGACAACTTCGACTTTGGCAACGTCAGCAATTGTCGTGCCCTTAACTTTATCAGCAACCACAACATCAACTGCAACATCAACTGCGACTGCGACTGCGATTGGCGATGGGTCCAGCTCGGGCATTCCACCGGCGGTCGTGTACACTCTGTCGGCGATTGGCGGGATTGCCGTGCTTGCCGTAGTTACTGCGGTCGTGTACTGCTACTACGTGGCCCGTCTGAGACGCAAGAACGATCCATTCAGATACATCGACAAGGCCGCAACTAGCCACAGCAGCGGCTCGAGCAGCCACGACGACCTGGTCGGGGCAAAGTCGCATCCTCGCTCGTTTGTCGCTTCAAACTCAGTGCCGTCTGCCCACGACTCATACCTGAAACATGGTGGCGGTAGTGCTAATAGACAGCCGACCCTGCCTGCGATTGGTGTCGTGCCTCAGACTGAGTTTGCACAGTACCACCAACCTCAACTTACTCAAGCTCAAGCCGCACAAATACAATATCAACAACAACAACAGCAACAACAACAAGGACAAGCGGCTTTTGTTGTATCAGACCAAAACCAATACTTGTACTACCATGCTCATCCAGCTTCGATTTCCGTTCCAATTCAGTCCGCAACCCTCTCCCATAATCACACTCATCAGTCCCTCACCTACGCCTCCCTTCCACTGCAACAACAACAACAGCAACAACAAACTGCTGCTGCTGCGTCTGGTCCTGTTCCTGTTCAACCCTCTGAATGGCGTGCTCAAACAGTCTTTGCTGCCTCTCACCCTGACGAACTCTCTCTTGCCGTCGGCGATTTCATTATGCTTACTCACCAATACCCTGACGGTTGGGGGTACGGTTACAACAGATTCACTCAAGCGAAAGGTGCTTTCCCACTCTCAGCTCTCGGCAAGGAACGTCCTGGTTCTGCCAATTCAGGCACGATTGGTCGTGCTGACAGACCCAAGACTCCTACCAGTCCAACTGCGTCCACTCATCATCCCACGCTTCCTTCTCCTTTGAAGCCTAGTTCTGCTACGAGAGTGACGACTGTTGGTTCAAACAATTACAATTCGGTTGCGAATATGGCGCCTCCTACTCCGGGTTCTGTTGTGGATCTTGCGTCTGCCAATAATTCTATGAATGCTTCTATGAATGCTTACGGTTCTAGTGCCAATGATATGTTTGTTGTTGGTCATGCGTACAACGTGTTTGCCAATTATATGCCGGAGTTGTCGGATGAGCTTGCCTTGTGTGAGTAATCATGTTTTCCTTTTTTTGTCTATCCATCTATCCACTGATGCATCCGCTCGATGCATCCATTTATCCATCTTGACATCTGTTGAACCCTTCTTCATCCACAAATCTTCTCTTTCTTCTCTTCCCTCCTCACCCATCATCATCACACACGCCTATATTGTATAATCTAACAACATAATTTCTAACAACAAAAATGATAGACATTGGTGACAAAGTTGAACTCCACCAAGTCTTTGACGACGGCTGGGCCCTCGGTCAAAACCGCAACGCAACCGGAATCTTCCCTCTCGAATGCATCGGAAAACCACGCACCGAAAACAAAAAATACACGGCCCGCGTCTCCTCCTTCCCCAAGAAATCCTCCTCCTCCTCCAAAAGCCCCAACACTGCCACCGTCCTCCTCACCGAAAAGACGAGCGCGCACGTCCAGAACGCTGCAAACGTTTCTAACGGTGTGATTCAGTTGAAGGGGCTTGGCGCGACGACAGACAACGGGGCTGCGTTGCAGAAACCGGATGTGGGTGAATACAACAACAGGCACTCGTCTGTGACGGTGGGGAGTTTAGCGCGGTCGATTGCGGGAGAGAGTCCACCGTTGTATCAGCAGCATGAAGTCACACGGGGTGTTGCAAAGTTTGTTCCAACGGCACATGATGAGATTGAAGTTCAGATTGGGGATCATGTTGTGGTGCAGAAACGGTTTGATGATAAATGGGGTTTTGGGGTTAATTTGACATCACAGATGGAGGGGCATTTCCCGTTGTATTCTGTTGGGTTGTAAGAAACCTCTTCTTGTTGTTATCGAATGAGGAGGGTGGGTATTCTTGATGATGGTTTAGTTGTTGTTTTTTTGGTGTGGGTTTGTACCTCATTGTTTTGTGTGTGTTTCTTTTTGTCTTTTTCGTCTGTGCCTGTTTCTTCCTCATTTTAGTGACATTGCTAATAATAAATACCTCATGATTAAGTTCTGTTGGTGAGTGTGTGTATATGGAGTGAAGGGTGAGGGGGAAATCTTTTCTTTCCAGAAATCGATATGCATCTTCTTACCACTGCCATCATTACAGCTGCCGCTGCCGCTGCTGGTACTAGTCCCAACCCTTCTTTTCGTATAATTAATATTGCGACAACTTTGGTTCAGCTTGCCAACCTGATGTCCTAGTCGACGATTTCCGGGCAAGGACCCCAGACATGTACAGACAGCAACCCCTCGTTGTGAACGGTGTAGCCACTGGATGTGAAACTAACACTGGATTCAACGGATGCAACAAGACACTGAACTTGTTGGGTGGTGACTTTGGAGGTAAGACATGATCTGTTTGATTGGGGCAGCAAGAGAAGAGAGACACAAGCCTTGCTTTCCCCTTCCTACCCTTTTCTACCCGCCCCTTTTTTCGTTTTACTAACTAAAAAGGGTTATAGACTCATACGTTGCGGAGGTTTTGTCCATCGGCAAACTCGAGCTAACGGCGGGATCAGACGAATCATCCAACTGGGAAACAGCGTCCCACCCAGGAACAGTCGCCACCCAAAACTACTGGTTCACAAAGTTCAACTGGATCAATGATTTCGATCTGACACCGTACACTGGCTTTGCCGTTGACTTTATTGCGCCTGAAGGCAGTGATTTCAACATTACGCTGACGCAATGGCTGCCAGCGACGAATACCCGTGGAATTGATAGCCAATATCGGTTGCTTTCGTCGTATGTGAAACCAAATGGGAATGCTCAGACGCTTCTTATGAAGTTTACGGATTTTGCCAAGAATTTGAATGGAGACGCTTTTGATATGAAACATTTGAAGGATGTTACGTTTGTTAACTTTGGGCCTTTGGGAACCAAGTTCACTTTCACCAAGATGACTTTAATTGGGGACTGTGGCTCATCGACTACTTCTGGTGGTGCTTCTACAACGGGAAGTGGGGCTGCGGCGACGACCACTGCGAAGGGTTCATCTGCTGTTGGATTAACTGGAGTGTGGGCCTTGTTTTCTGCGATCTTGTTTGTTTGAGTTTGAATGAGGATTGAAATTGGGGGAAAATAAACTTCTTTTGCTTCGTTTACCTTTCGTTCGCAATAGGTACTTGTAGGAACGCTTCAAAACACGTGTTGGTGTCCATTGGCGCGTGTGATGGGCAGGAAAACACACGAAAAATGGCTACAGTTCTTACGGCAGCTGCACAGACATCCGACGAGGTTTCCACAGACATGGACCAAGACCGCGAAACACTGAACGCGGGATCTGAGCCAGAAGACTGGTCTGGGCGGTACTCGCAGTCGCTTGAGGATCGACTCGACCTTGCGAGAAAGCTCGAAGCTGCCGAGACCAAGGCGAATGCCCTTGTCTCTGAAATCAAACTTGTCTCAGCTGAAGCGGAGGCTCTTCGCAGAATCATTGAGAACAGTGGTCTGGCTGAGGCGCTGAAGCAGATGCCGCCAAAGTCGAAACTGTCAGCCTTCCTTAACGACCTGGATTCGCTCCCATCAGCTTCCTCCCTGGCTATCAATCAGAAGGGCCAGATTACTACCTCAGCTTTAGATTACGACTCAAAGGATGAAGGTAATGCATGCTGAGAGAAAGCATTTTTAATTGATGGTTGCGAGTCTGGGCTCCACCTCCCATCAGCAAAGCTTCAGTTCACTTCAAGCTTGTCGGAAGCTTTCTGGGTATATCTGTTCAGATATACTTGACATTCCTGGATGGCGATCTTTGATTGCAGTGATGGGAAGCTTATCATTCAAAGTGGAGGTGGATGTCTCCAGATTACTTGTTATCAATGATACCCTTCCAGTTTCTACGGGTCCTGGACACTTGCCCCTCTTCTATTATACTATGAGGAAGCTTATGGAGGTTACCGGCTCGTACTGCCATCGCGATATCCGAATTGATCTATTTCCTTCCCCTCCCAAATTGATCCTCACCAAGCAGCCCTCACACCTCCCAAAAAAATTCACCATCACAACTGACAACGTTTGTAATACTAAACTCTACCATAAAACAGATGATTTCAATTCCAGTCGTCACAAATCTCGCTTGTCAACCTCAAGCTCAGTTCCTTCAGACATTTCAGGCAAGATGATGCCAAGCCCCCAAAGCATGAACCATAGCCCACAAGGCACCAAACGTAACCTTTTAGATGCATCTTCGCGCCCTCTTCAACAACAGCAACCTGCACCAGCCGCATCATCCCAGCAACAACAACAACAACAGCCCATCGTCCCATCCTCAGCCGCCACATCCCGCAAATCATCCACCAGCAACGTCCACGACCCAAACTCCCCACTCCCCCCAAACTCCCTCGCCTGGACCGACATTATCCGAACCCGCTACCCGCACTTCCAACGCAGCACCGTCCAAACAAGCAAACACGCCCGCGAATTCATTGAAACCAGAAAAATCCCCTTCTACCGCGTCACCCCGACACACAGTCTTGGCCGCAGCAAACCCACCTATGCGATCCCGCCCGACATGCATAAAGACTTTTTGGAGTACTTTGAGGAAAAGTTTGGGGTGTTGGGTGTTCTTGGACGGAGACGGGTTGGTGGTGATATTTTGTCGGGGATGCCTGGGTTTGATGATTCGTCGGCGGGTTCTGTGGTTGTGAATGCTGGTGTTTCTATGAATGGTGGTGGGGGTGGTGGTGGTGGTTCTTCAGTGGGTGCAGGTGAAGAGGAAGATGAAGAGGCTGCTGCTGCTGCTGCTGCTGGTAGTGGTAGTGGTAGTGGTGGGGCTGTGGAGCCAGGTGTTTCAGCGTCCGAGTTCGACTCCAGTGCATCTGACAAGGGCAAGGGAAAGAGAAAAAGTGCGGCGGCGGCGGCAGCAGCGTCTTTGGGACAAGCTTCGTCTTTGAGTAGTGCTGCTGCGACACCGGTTGTTGTTGCGTCATCCAAGAAGAGAGTTGTCAAGGAGGAAGAGGACGGCGATTTCGCGGCAGGTGGTGAAGTGACCAAGAAGCCGAGCAAGAGTGCCAAGATTTCTTCTGTTAGCAAGAGTGGACTCTCGTTGACTCGTTACAATGCGTGAGTAGCTTTATATACTTTTGTGAGGTTAATACGTTGCTGACCACACCACATTGAAACTAGAATCGTCAACAAGATGATGCCAGAGTTCAAGAGTCTTTCCAATGAAGCTCGGTTGGCTATTAAGCGTGGCGTCAAGCAGTTTTTGCAGCATGAAATGGGATCTGACTTTGAGGAGTGTCTCATGATGACTGCAGCTGATAACGGACAAGCGTCGAAGCCGACGTATGGAGTTCCAGAACATTTGGTTCCTTCTTTCCAACAGTGGTTGCATGTTGAGCTTTCCAAGTGTTTCCCGTCTGCTGTCATTTTGGCACCACCTGCCTGAAATTCGAGAGAGTCGGGTGTTTTGGAGGGGACGTTGATGACGGGTAATTATTAACGTTCGTTGCTTATTATCCTTTTGTTTTTTGTTGTTTTTTTTGTTCCTGTTTGGTCTGTAGAGGGTGATGTGTTGGATTTTTGAGTGTTTCTGGCTTTTTTGCTGTTTC
The DNA here is from genome assembly GCA_002104985.1 of Rhizoclosmatium globosum. Classification (NCBI taxonomy): domain Eukaryota; kingdom Fungi; phylum Chytridiomycota; class Chytridiomycetes; order Chytridiales; family Chytriomycetaceae; genus Rhizoclosmatium; species Rhizoclosmatium globosum. The sequence goes on along the minus strand of MCGO01000092.1, from coordinate 39,214 downwards.
TTCCATGTGTATGTTTTTCGTCCCACGCTTTCTCTCTCTCTGTGTTTATTGTTTTTTGATAAAAAGGTTTACAGTATGGGAAAGAGAGGGAAAGAGGGGAGGTTGGAGGGAAAGTGTGGTGATTGTGTTTCCCAACATCCATCCACAACAAAAATGACAGTTTTGGACGAGGCGATCACTGAAATTCTACGGCGGTAAGCGACGAGACTTTAAACGAAAACAGGCGACTTATGGCAGATAATCAGATCGGACTTGTCACAGGTTTCAGTGAAGGCAGTGCGAAAGGGTGAGTGTGACAGTGTATATTTAAAGACTAAGTAGTCCTAACTGTGAGTGACCTACTTCAGAGCTTGCCGCGGCCGCCGGAAGCAACGCATCACTCCTTGTTGAGCTTGAAGCATTGGACAAGGAGGGTGTCAAGGCGCGCATCAACGAAGTGTACGAACGCGTTGTTGATTCAAACGACAGTCACTCGCACTCTGATGTCAAACACGAACACCAACACGAACGCGAACTCGAACACGAACTCGAAACAAACGAAGACGAAGACAACGACGCCAAACTCGCACGCCAAATCCAGGCCGAAGAAGACGAAGCCGCAGCTGCTTTATTAGATCGTGGCAGTCGCAGAGGAAACCGCCGTGCCGCTGCTGCACCCGCCTCGTCGTTGAAAAAGAAGAAGAAAAGTGTTGCGGACGATAAGGACTCGCGCAGGAAAAGTGGTGCGGCCTCGGGAACTGGCTTCTCAAAGCCAATGGTCCTCTCACCGGCTTTGGCTGACCTGATGCGTCGCGTGGCTGCTTTGCCAACTACTGCATCCTCAGGGGAATTGGATCAGTTGCCTGACACACTTGATCTGGACTCGGATATCCCCTCTTCAGCTACTGCCCCTTCATCATCTCCTGTCAAACAGGACTCTTCAGATGCCCATCTACTACCACTCAAACAAGAAGGAGATGTACACTCTATTGTTATAAATGACTCTTCTGCTGCCGGTGATACCATCAAGGAAGATCACTCACAGGAGCCCTTCCTTCTCTCTCGTCCTGAAGTCGTGAAACGACTGTGGGTTTGGATCAAACACAATAACTTGCAAGATCCTTCAGACAAACGGTCTATTCTTTGCGATCCGCTCCTCGAATCGGTTTTTAAGCTCAAGAAAATTAACATGTTCAAGGTGTGTATTTTTGTGCATTTTCTTTTGGTGAGATTCCTTGGAAGTGGGAGTTTGAAGGGGAGGAAAGAGTGGAGGAGGGAGGAGAACGTAGGCAGAACAGAGAATATAGAGTGTGGAGAGAGTGTAGAGAGATTGAGTGGGAGACTGAAAAGTGATCTGAAAGAGCTCCCTTCTTTCAACTCAACTCTAACTCTTGGCATTGGATTCAGATGAACAAGTTTCTCGGAAACCACCTCAAAAGCGCAAGCGATGTGCTGGGCGTGGACAACCAACTCATTGAACGCCACACCGCATCCGTCTCTCGTTCTTCAGCCGCCTCCTCCAAAAAATCATCTTCTCGTGCCACACCCACTCGTGGAAACCGCGATTTGTCCAAAAGCAGCAGCTATGTTGTTGATTCCGATGACGACAATGATGACGATGAGGACGATGATGAAGACGACGGTGATCATGATGGAAATGACGATGATGAAGAGGATCATGATGAGGATGACGCGGAAGACGATGATATGGGAGATACGCCGAAAAAGGCGCCTTCTTCAGCTTCGAAAAAGAAGAAACCTGCACGTTCTCGGGATGATGACGATGATGATGACGGGGCACCGAAAAAGAAGAGTAAGAGTGTGTTTTCAAAGTGAGTCTCTATTCCCCCCTCCTTCATATTCTCCATCATATCCATTCTCTATCATGTACCCAACACGGAAGATTTAACCTGAACCTGAACAAATCAATAGACCATACAACCTCAGTCCTGAGTTGATTGCAGTGGTTGGAAGTGCTGACCCGATTCCTCGTCATGAAGCTGTCAAAAAGATTTGGGAGTATATCAAGGGAAATAACCTACAGGATCCATCAGACAAGAGATATATTCTTTGTGATGAAACCTTGCAGAAAGTATTGAAGGCGAAGAGAGTGTCTATGTTTGGGATGAATAAGGTGTTGGGAGAGCATTTGTTCCCGATCTGAAGAGTTTCTTTCATGTTCATTGCTGCTTTATTTGTTTGTTTTTGGTAGAGAATAACGCATTCTTTTCTGTTACTTGTTACTTGTTGTGTTTTGTCCTCTCCAATTTGTTTTTTCAGCCAAAGGAAGTTTTTCGGAGTAGTAGGTCTTGGAGACTGATGCATTCCTTTCTTTAACTTCCTCATTAAATATATGGAAAGAGAGAAGGAGAATTCTTTCTTTCTTCTTTCTTTCTTCTTTCTTTTTCTTCATCTTAAAACAACAATGTCCTCCTCCGAAGAAACGGTGCAGAGCCTCCAGACACTCCTCACTTGCTGGATCGAAGAAGAGACACGGATGACTTTTCTCTAAATACATTCTCTTCACTCTCTCAATAATGGATAGTGAGCAAACTTTTGAAAATCCTCACAAATTTGAACAAACGCTTGCAAGTGAATCCCCTTTTTCCCCTTCATCCCTCCCCTTCCCTTCCCTTCTTCAAGCTGCGAGCGTTAGTTGCCGTTGATTGAGGACTCTTTCTTCACCTTGAGTCCTCTGCGATCTTACGGCATCCTCTCATTCCGTGATCTGGATTGTCATTGGGTCTGGATCACCGTCCCCCACTCAATTTGATTACGATCCCATCTGCCCATATCTCACCCTTCAATTCCTCTTTATACCATCGGTTATTCACTCCTCCTTCCCTATGAACCTGTGGTTGTGTCAAATGTTTGTTGTTGGTGAAGGAGTGGAAACTTGCAGAGGCTATCTACGCCTAATTCCTACCATGCCTTTCCTCTTCTTCTTGATTTAAGTACTGATACTAAATATCCGAATAGACTTAAACGATGCTATTCTCTTTCTCCGTCGTCGCTCTCTTTGCCTTCCTTTCGAAGGTCTTTACTGCTGGAGGTGTGTTGTGTCTCCTGAATCGCAATGAGCATCACTGACAATATTATTAACACATAGCATCCTATTCATTCCGTGGTCTTTCGCTGATCATTTGTCGGTGTTTAACGTCTCTTGTCCAAGTGAATGTAATCAGGGGTTCCAAACACTGGTCGCCAACCACCGTGGGAGGATTCTTGGCTTCAATCTGTCTTCCACTTGTGGACACGCAGGTACAATTCTTGTGTCCTCTTTGAATCGCATTTCTAACGTTTGTCTTTTCCTTTCCCTAGGTCACCTTGAAACTCTCAATCTCGTCACTCCTTTCCGTGTCCATCTCATGCCCTCTTCCATTCTTTCTACTTGTTTGGGAAAGATTTCTATTCCAGAACTCACTACGTCTCCAGTTCAAGTTCCACTCAAAATGGCACGGGGGCGGCAATCCACTGAAAAAATTGGCAAGTAGCAGAGGAAAAGACACCCACCCGTCACCCCTTCCAAACAACTCACGCATTGAAGCTTGTGGCGTCGTGGCAGCTAATAGAAGTGGGAGAAATGCATTAATCGAATGTTGTGGAGAAGTGCTGTGGGGTTCGGATGTTAGTGGCTCTCCTGTGATCCACAAGCCTGTGGCGAGCACCATCAAGACCACGATGTTAGCACACATATACGAGTTCATCGTTGACGGAACAGAACTGATTGCCTTTGTCGGTGTACTGTGCGGGTGCTCTTTTTGTTCCCATCTTCAATCCTCTCAAACACAACTAACAAGACATTAAGAACAGCGACTTCCACTAAAACGATGAATCACACTACTTCCTCTGCTTTGGTGTAATAGTGTATGAACCACTTGGCGGCGGCGTTGTCTCTGCCGGCCTCGAATCTTGTTCAACTCTGGTTTAGAACGTGTTCAGACAACGAATTGAATTCATGAGTATTTGGGTTAAGTTGGAAAGGAATGGTTGAAAGTGGTTGTGTGTTTCGATCAAGGTTGCATGGGCCTAAGTGTTAGAGGAATACTAGACTCGTAATAAACTTTCATTATAATATCTCTCCGATTTCTTTCAGCAGAATGCACAGATGTGTTTTGATGTGAGTATTTTATGTGTTGTCCAGTTGTGTTATGGTTGTGTCACGTGCCACGCCAGGAAGCTAACTCATTCCCCAGTCATTAATCAAAACTTTTGGCTTCGTGCGTCGATGTATATACATAATATTATTGTATTCCAGGTGGATTTGGTCGCATATCTTGGCTGCTTCGGTTGTAAATACGTTAAAACCCATTTCAAAGCAAAACCTCACATCATTCCAGAGCAAAACGCAAATCACCAAATACTCGTTCGTGAAGGTCTGCGTATTAGTTTGATAGTCATCTGGAAAGACGTTTCATCCGGATAGACTGAGAATTGAGAGTGCAGTATGCGATAGAGTGACGTTTTGAGTAACTTCTTTCCTACCCCCTATCTCCCAATATGAAATTCAGAAACTCATGTATCATATTCCAAAGAATAAATCCTCAAAGTTTTATTGTGGTGACGCATAAGGTTAAGGTGTAAAGCCGTTAAAACTGAGGTCGATAGGTGACACTGTTTTTTCCCCTCCAAAAACAAAACTTTGGCGCATTTGCCGCCCCCGTGTCAAAATGGTTGAGAAATCATGCAATCTTTGGGTCTGCCAGGTACGAACAGACAAGGAACAAGCACCGCCGACACAAGTCTTGGGCCAAGAAGACTCTCAAAGCTGTGGCCAAGGAACAGAAGCTCTCTCAACTGATTGAGTTGCTTGCTGTTTATGAACGACTTGTGCACGAGATCAAAGTTGCTGAGCTACTTGCTCGTTATGAGAACCTTGTTACCCCACTCTACTCACTACTGGACTTCTGTGGGTCTATGATTGGCGGGTTCTTGGATCTCGTCAAGTATGTCTGGTACTCTTGGTTATCAGTGCCTTCAAAGCCGCTGTCCGTTGATGACAAGTTCTATCTATCTGTTATCGTGCCAAATGGCTCAATCGTGATGGTTCTTGTCTCCAATTATTCAACTGTTCTTGAAGCAAAACAGGCTGCATCTGTTGGTCTTCCAGTTGTTGGTCTCCAACTCTATCGACCTGGCCGACACTGGAAGCGATTAACATCTGGTGCAACACTTTCAGGTAAGATTCAATTCGTGTAAGGAATCCAGAGCTAATTGTTGGGCCAGGGCTCGGTCTAAATCCCAGTACTCTTGTTCGTCTTGCAAAGCCACACAGCGGATCAAATACCACCAAGACCTCCACTCCAATTCCTACTTCTAACCATCTTGATTCATTTGTTACCAATCCAGTTATCGATCAAACGACTGTTTTTCGAAATCCTCGTCTGTCACAGACGGAGACCAAGTCCGACCGCACCAAGTTGACAGCCAAGAATGTTGTTCGTCACCACACTGGGATTTGGTTCTCGGATATGAATCCTCAGGTCTCGCCATCTTGGTCTATCGCTGTTGACACTACTCACACTGTTGGTGTTCACGCAGCCAGTAATTCTCTTCCAGTTGGACAGAGCACCCATTTGCCCTTGGACTACCCTGCCACCTCACCCACTCTCCCAAAAACCCCCAAACCAACTATACACCACCCACCATTCCCTCCAATTACCCTACTTGACTTCATTCCATCTCATGTAGTTGCTCATCTTGGTAAGCGCTTTGACCCAGTCCCTTAACATTCTGTTTCTAATCTCTAAACCTTTAAACGTAACAGGTTTATCAAAAGCGGCTGAGCTTATTGAATCAACTCTGATTGAAGTGAATACCATCTCTCAAGGAGGCAGTCCACCGCGAGAGCCACCACCACTTCTTGAACCAGTGACTGCATTGAACAATCAAGCGGCCGGTTATTCACTGGATTCCGTGTCGTACAAAGATTGGATTCCAACTCCTGAGATTGCATTGGCCGTATTTGGTTTCTTGGATAGTATCAGCTGCATTTACCAGAAAAGAGCCATCATGTCTACTTTATTCAAGTCATGGTCACAACTTGACAAGTGTCCACCATCTATTGATCAAATTGAATCCTTGGATCTGGCCACCACTCTTGAAACTCCACTCTCACGCTTTTTTGTGGAACTGGTGGATGGTCACAATCTGTTTGTCGAAATACCTTCTGTGTCAACTATTCGTGACCTTCGAGAATTTCTATATGAAGAACGAAACGTGGTTTATGCTCTATCTTGTACTCTTGCATTTGGTTTTGTCAAGTTGGAAGACTCGAGCCTTTTGTCTTGTAAGTATTAAACTTGAAAATGTATTCTATTTTAACCTTCAAAATAGCGTACAACATTCCAACTGACTCAACTCTCAAGTTTGTGGTGCCAGTACGTGGAGGAGCAGATCGTGCCTCTCGAACTCAAGGTGATGATACGAAGGAGTTCTTGACGAGTACCTATTCAAATAGTCGACCATCCCAAAGTAATGCGACACCAACAACCGAGACAGGTCCATTTTCCACTACTTCATCTGTCGAAGCATCAACTCGCAGTTCTCCATCAGATCCACCACCCCCGATCCCACTTCGTGATGAGTCCAATGAGCTTCCATCTCTTGGTGGGTCATCAGTGGCTGGTTCGTCTGTCCCAAGTTTCAGCCCAATCCAGCCATATTCGCACCGAGGTCGTCGCCCCTTCCATTATTCCCGCCAATCATCCACAACTGTAAGTCATTCTCTTGTTATATTCGAATTAGTGTTGTCTCACTGGTTTTTTAGGATTCTGATCTCAACGTTGGCGACTCTTCTGCGACTATATCACGTGGTGATTACCTCGACGTAGCGGCAACACCAACACCAAAGAATCTGAACCAAATTGATTATCAGTCTGACGAAGAGACGACTGTCCCACTGATGTCGAACACTTCAGCCACTTCTGGTGCAGTTGAAAGCGAAACAAGTTCTATTTCTGTTTTGACTTCTTCTCCGTTGCCTGAATACGCTCCATTCGAAATGTCTGGTTTTGATGCGACTTTTATTCCTTCTGCCTTGTCTCAACCCGTTGAAGTCAAGTCGGGCCTTGCGTCCACGCTGTCTGCTCTTCCGGCTCCAATATCAGAATATGTTTCGTTTATTGTGTCTGATTCTGAGACAGAAAGTGAAACCTCAACGTTTAATGAGTCTGACCCTGAATCTCTGGCTGATGTAGAGGTAATATCTTGATTGATACTATGTTGAATCTAACTTTTGATGATAAGGTCAGTGACATTGATTCCGAACTACTTGATTGGTTTCAGCGATTTGGTTTCAACGACTCAGATGACTCTAACTCTGACTCTGACCCTGACTTGGACTTGGGTCTGGACTTGGGTGTGGTGGACTTGGAGGTGGACTCGGACTCAGCTTCGGACATGGACTCTGTTGGTGGACTGGAGGAGTTGCTGAATGGAATCTCAAGTTTGAATATGGACAGCTTTGATGCAGTCGATCTTTTTGAGCTCGAGCAAAACCTGGCAGATCTGGATCTTGGGTATGGCATTGCTCCGTTCATATCAGCCGCAGGGAAAGGCAAAGGAGCAAAGAAAGCAAAAGAGTCAAAACCGGCCAAAAAATCAGTGAAAGTGAAAGCAGCAACAGCGAAATCAGCGAAAGGGAAAGGAAAGAGAGCTATGGAGGATGATGATGCGGATGATGTTGAAGAGAATCCTCCTTTGGATCCAGTACCAATGGTGAGTTTAGCAAAATGTCTCTCGTCGTGATTCTAACCACAGTATTATTGTTTCGTAATAGGAGCCTTTGTCTCTTACCCGCGTCAAAGTACCTCGAGGTTCCATCTATGTTGATGCCAGCACATCATTTATTCCCAACACCCTGAGGCCACGCTACCGTTTCTTCGCTCGTGCTTATGATAGATTCTTGAGTACCTCGCAGTCGCTACTTAGTTGTCAAGCCTTTTTGGATACTATTGACAGTATGACCATCCATGAAGCTCTGGCCTCTTTTGAATCTCAGTTTGGGTTCATTCATCCGGCCGGGCCTGCCTTGATTGCGATTCGTAATCGCATTATTTCCGTGCGCAGACACAATGTTGAAAACAATCTGGAGGGTGAAACGCAGTTCAGTATAGTACCTCAACTGTACAAGTGTCCTCAGGGCATGATTGATGGATTGGATCACTGCAGCTGTTTCACTGGTGACTGGACCTACAGTATCAATCAAGCAACCTTTGATGTACTTCAAGAGACCCATGCTGCCACTGTATTCCCTCTGAGTGGATCTTCGGAACAGTTGAGGAAGGAGTTGGTGTCTCGAAGGCAAAACGTTGTTCCGACTGTTGTGTTTATCTTGTCGCTGAATCGGTTAGTTCTCTTTCTTACAGTAGAATTGTTGGACTTGACGCATTTTGATTTATAGGTATCTATTCTGTCCAAAGATACTCCTGGACGTTGGTGTGTGTGCTGAACCAGTTCTGGGAAACAAGGTTGCCAATGTTGAGGCTATTCACGAAGCCATGTACAAAGTGACTTTGGCGCTTTTAGTCAAGGCTGGTGCTGCTTCTTTGATGGACGAAGCAGAGGTCGATGTTGGTGAAGATGGTATTGGTATTGGCGGTTTTAGTGTTGGTGCTGGTGTGGGTGTTGGTGTTGGTGCTGGTGCTGAACCTGGAACTGGTGTTGGTGCTGGTGTTGGTGTTGGTGGGAGTGGGAGTGGGAGAGGAAGCGGGAGTGTTGGAATGGAACGTCTTGTTGCGGACGAAGGATTCACGGCTGTTGGCAGTGGGAAATCTGGGATTCTCGGAGGGTCATCCAATGTACTTGGAGGTGGTGGGGTCAGAGATGTTGGCAGAACATCCAATGTACTTGGTGGGGGAAGACAAGAAAGACAAAGTAGCTCTGTGTTTGGAAGCTGGCCTCAACGTCCTCGACCAGACAGCAGCGAAGCTTGGAAGAAGGACCACTTCATACTAATGGACATATTGCAAAATCAAGATTATCGACTTGCGGAGGTATTTACCGAACAACACTTCTTGGTATGATGTTTCATTTTTGTTTGTCATACTCATTTCAACACTTAGAATGGCTTCTGTCCACTGTGTCGAACTTCTCACCAAAAGTCAAGTGACGCGGCAACGTTGACTGCGTTTGAAGCCCACCTGTTGGCTCAACATTTCCATCGACCTGCTTCGTCACGGCTTACCCTTCCTTCGAGAGGATCGTACACAGATGCCAATCTTTTCAACATCCATCTTGCTCGACTTATTTCAAACTCACCCAAAGCTGGATCACAGGTTTGTTTTGAATCTTGCCAATTTTATATTTTACTTACGTGGTGGTTCTGTTGTAGGACGATACTTGTCCTGTCTGCCTTCAAGATGGATATTGTCAAGACTTGATTCGACACATGATTGAGTCACACCCAAACTATGATCCAGCTGTTCCTACTGTTCCTACTGCTCCCGTCGCACCCTTAGCCCCTGTTGCACCTGTAGTCCCCGTCGTTCCCTTAGCCCCCGTCGTTCCCGTCGTTCCCGTAGCTCCTGTTGCTCCTGATTCTCCGGCTCTGGCTGATCCAACTACTACTGTCGCTCCATCCACAAGTACCAACTCAGTTGTGAACCGACAATTGGTGGCTGGTTCTGACGCCTCTCGCTGTGTCACGTTGCTTGGGATTATGGACGCTCGTCTAGTAAACCAGGCCTTCGAAATGGGATCAAGTCACGTGTATTCAGTCAATCATCCAGCAACAGCAGCTCACTCTATGCGTCCAGGCAGTTATCCAATTTGGATCAAGACCAACGATGGAAAACAGTTGAAACCTCCACGGACAGCCATGACAAATCGGGAGCTTAAACTTCATGACTTTATTGTTCTTCGCCAACTGGCTGCTACCTGGCAGGCGTTCACAAATGGTGATCCGACTGACCTTGACATGTTTAACGTATATCACGCTTTGAAGAATCAAGACGTTTCTCAAAGCTATGGTCCGTACTTGGCGCACCGACTTGATTTCGCAGCAGCCAATAAATCCAAGCTGAGTGACAAGGAGGCAATAGAGTTGTTTGGTGCAGTTCAGCAGTACAACAAGAAGGGCGGGATCAAGAATGTGACTGGGGTTATTGTAGAAACACTGCACTGGACAAACAGTGCACGTTTATTGAATACCCCCATTCATCAACACCGAGTCCAAGTTGCTCAGGACAACCAGCACCGTCTCAATCTTCAAGTTGATGCAGTTGGAAACGTAGTTGTTGGTGGTGTTGACGTTTTGCACGATAATGAAGACGTTGAGATGGGAGAGGCACATGGTTAGTGTTTGTTGTTAAACCAAGTATCAAAACTTACCATTTGACTAGGATTGGGAGAGTGTCAGCTATTCATTGATGCCACTCCAATCAGTCCCGCATTTTTTCTCCAGTCTTCTGAAAACTACACAGAGCTGATGGACTTGAGCAAACTGATGTTGATTGGACTTTCTTTGCTCAACAAGAAGGTTGTTGGTCGCAGCCTCAAAGTACAAAAGAATGGTATGCATCACGTATTCCAATCGGCGTTGACGTTACTGAACGGGCTTGCTGACAATGGGCCAACGTTTACAAATGGAGAATGGTATTCTGGGTCTGTCTTGTTCAAGCACTATTCGAAAGCACCTGATTTCACCAAAGAACCAATGACGTTTTCAGGAGCTACGGAGCTTGGTGTTGTGTTCTTCAAGAATAAGGATTCAAAGATATCTCATGTATGTTTTTTCCACTTCTTTCCAAGAATTAAAACTGAGCATTGAACAATAGATTCTACCTTTGTTTCAAGTGCTGGCTACAACTTCTTTCAATCCCACCAGAAATCAACCTGTCTCTGCCAAAATCAAAGTGCTGGGCCTTCACTCAATTCTTGTGGGCGAGACTGTGGTTCTTCGAGATTTCCGATATCAAACAACTCATTTGCTCCACGTGGGGAAAGATTCGCATCAAAGACTTTATTCCATTTCTCAGTCATTCATAAGACCTGACACCAACAAAACCCAAGTCTATCTATGGAATGAACTTATTTCTCCAGCTTGGACTGATACTCTTCGACGTGTTCGAGGCCACTCTGTTGCTGTTGGAATCCAAAACTTTGTTGCTGGCTTGGTACATGAACAGCCTGCCTCTCTTGTTTCTGTGTCTGGCAGTCAAGACAATGCCTCTGTGTACCGAAACAACTTCAACACAGTCATAAGGAAGCTCTTATCTCGTCACCCAAAGTTCAAGAATTCCAACAATCTTGTTTTGAACGCTGCCATCGCAACCCACTTTGGTCGTGGTCGGGTCGCACAACCCATGTCGTCTCCACTGTCTATCTCGAAGCTTGGATATGCAAACATGCGCGCAGTAGTCCAAAGGTGGTTAAAGCTGGAAGAAACTCTGCCGTATATGGAGCGACGTTTTGAAGGTGGCGCGCAGCTGACTCTTGATTTTGTCCTAAATCAAAGAGTTCAAGAGCGCTTCAATGATGAAGACTGGGATTTTGTATTTGCTCAGCACAACTTTCCGAATCTGACACTTCAAACCAATATTCTTCTGTCTGATTCCAAAGTCTTGAACATCCGTCCAGTTGTTGTTTCCTTGGATGGGTCCAAGTTTACCTTCAAACACACTCGTGGATACAAAGGAGCCCACATGTCTGGTACTATGCCTTCACAACGAGTTCCGCAACTGGGCGAGGTTCCGCGTAACTGGTCCAACAATAATCAATACGAGGTTTTGTTTCTGCCGCTTTTCAAACAGAACAAGACTGGAGATTCTGAGACTGAGAGTGACAAGACCAAGAGTGATGGCCCCATTGAGATTGAAGAAGTTCAAGTCTTGGTATAATATTTGAAGTATGGAACCTTAATGTAATCTAACCCAAATACCTAGAAACAACCTCGGCGCAAGATCGATACTTCAATCTTTGAACTAGACAACAAAAAGATAAAACAAATGGCTCCCAAAGTGATCAAGATTCTCAAAGAAGAGCAGGAACGTCAGCTAAAACAAGCATTCGTGAATCGCCGCAACCTTGCTGATGATGCAACCCAAGAACAAATTGATCTTGCGTAAGTGTTCTTTTACTTCAACGTTGTCATCAAAGAACTGACCTTTCTGGTTTTAGGGACATGACTGCTGCACAAGCAGACATGATACTTGAGCGGAAAAGGATGACAGTTGACAAGAAAGACCACGAACAGCATTTCTTGAATACATATGTAGCTTATGGTATGTTTCTCAGATAACTTTATACTCCTCTTTGTTTTTCTCATTTCATCACTTTTGCTGAATAGGAACGGTTCCAAATGAAGCTGAAAGACAGTCGCTCAAAGCTTACGTGGACCTTTCAACCTTGATCTTTGACACTGTCCACGTGCTTACTCCTGGAACCATCAATTTGTTCAACAAGTTGCATGCAGCCGCTGTAAACATCAGACTTCAAAATGGCCCGCCTGAAGATCAGAATCAATATCCAGTGCATCACAGAATATTATCGTTTCTAGACTCTCCAACATTCAAAAGAAACCAGAGCCCTGAGATTGAGAATAATCGTCTATCTGTTGGTCAGCAACCTCAACATCTTCTTGAGATTATACGCGACCTGTTCAAAGCCAAAAATTCAAATCCACTGAGAATTCTGTTTGATATTGTTGTCGAACTTGATGGTCTCAAACAGTCAAAGTCGAGTTCTTGGGATCGAATGATTATCTTGGCCATGTTGTTGGGAGCAGCAAATACCAGTGAATCACTCCAAGTTTGGGAAGAAGAAATGACTGATGGAGCTGTTGGGTTCATCACCGATTCTGGACAGTATTGGTACTATCCGACAGGCCACTCTGCCAAACAGCTCGCGCTCTTAAGGACTGCTGTCATTACTCAACTTTTGGATCCAGAATCTGGCTTCAACATCCCTTACAAGGAACATTACCTTGCAGTGTACTTGAAGGACTCTAGCATCTCAGCGTTGAAATTGAGTCTGAGCATCTGGCTTGAAGATGACTTGAAGAAAGAAAAGAAGGCTGCAAAGGCAGCTGAAGCAGACAGTGGTGACGATGAAGAAAGTCTTCAGGGTGAGGATAATGAGGATTACATTCCACGCCAACAGAACACAAGTGAAGATACATCTGGAGAGGTTGTTTATCGAGTTCGACTTGCACCAGGTGTTGGTCAAGCTATTCCAGTCCAAAATCTTCATGATGCTGCACAAAGTTTCTCAGATCTCTTGTTTAATCGGTTCCCTGATTCCAAAGTCCCATTGACTGATGCAGAACTTGGTACCACTAGAGCCATGGATGTGATTATTGAAACTGGCCCGTTCAGTATGGTTGATGGGTTTCTGGTTGGTGCTGATCATCAAGTGACTCTGAATTCTTTGAGTCCACATGAACTTCGTTGATGTATACGTGACGTGTCAAATAATAATAAACACTTTTGTCACCTCAAAACATATTTACGCGTTATCAGCACCAACTCTACTACTACTACTACTCATCCTACTATCTTTATACTATTCATACTATCCGCTTATACCATCATCTAATTTAAAATGTCGGGACTCGGATATATGCTCCCGAAGGACGAACAAAGACTCACTGAGAAGAACTACGCAACGCACTTCCTCCAGTGGTACACCGATCTCAGTAACGCAGTTGCTACTTTAGGAATCCCACAAAATGCTTTGTTTTACGAAGGCGGCACGGAACCGCCATACTCGAAAGTCGTGACAAAGTCTGTGTTGTTCCTGTCAAAACAAGTCGAATGCGTCCCAGCGGCCGAAGTGTACGGGACCAACGCAGATGGGACTCTAAAAACTCCAACGCTCAGCCAAAAGAAGGAGTTCTTCCAATTGACCGCCGCATACGACACAATGAAATCTCGGGTCACTGCAGCCATTTGCCACTTCACAGATCCATTCATGTACGCAGTATACAAACAAGGCGCAGGAAATAACGAGGACATTGTCGCCGGAATTAATGCCCTTCGCTCGCACTGTCTAGTCAATAACAGTGCAAACATCGACGCAGCCAAAAACTCGCTCCGTGCCCTCCGCCTCCAGCCAAACGAACACCCTAGTCAGTTTCTGCGAAACATGAAGAAACGTATTCTGGAATTGTCTGAACTGGGTTACCCATCCACCACGGAAGCCGACAACTTTGAAAGCGAAAACGTCAGACAATTCTTTGCTGGAATGCCCACTGCCGAAATGCAGAGATCAATGAAAACCTTGGTCGCTTCAGCAAAAGGAAAGACGGATTTCACTTTCAGAGACATTGTGGATGTCATGGCCGAAGACGAACGATCAATCCAACAAATGAATCACCACAAAGAAATGTTCGACAAAAGCACTTCGAAGGCGTTCCTATCTGAAGCAAAGAATGAAGCAAAGTTTGTGACTCTGGACGAATTCAACAACTTGGCGACGGAACTTGCAAAAGCACTCGCAGCAATCAACAAAACCCCTAACAATGCCACTCATCCAACAGCTAACCGCACAAAAGACCCACTTAAAGTATACGTCGCGGGCCTGCCAGAAGGAACCACCCAAGCTCAACTTTTGGGACTATTCCAAACCGCAACTGAAGCGTTCGTTGTCAGAAACAAGACCAAGAATACTACAATTGGTTTTGTGACATTTGCAAATCCCGCAGCAGCAACTCTCGCTCTGTCCTCAGTCCCCGAATTAGGAGGAAAGAAGTTAACAATTCAAGCTGCTTTCAATAAAGCTGCTTCCCACTATGTGTTACCTTCCCCTCTAATAGAAAATAGGATTGATACTGATTTAAAGACAGTAGGAGATGGATACAACAACTATAAATCAAATGACCAATGCTCTCAAATTAATACTGTGAAAGCTTATCTTGACTCTGGATCTATGAAACACATGACTAATAATGCAACTATACTCAATAATACAAAGTCATGTATTCCATCAAACATCCAAGGAATAGCCCCCGGTGCAGTGATAAAAGGATCGGGTATGGAAGGAACAGTTGAAATTGCCAACTGTGACTCTGTAATAAAAGAGGTCGAGTACATACCAGATGCATCAGAGTCACTTATATCTATCTGGAAAATTCTACTATCGAAACAAAGTGTATATTTCGACCACGAGTCATTGACAGCTTATATTGGCACATTTGAAGACGGAAAATTTCATGTCAAATATACAGCAAAAGGCGTTGATGGATTATTTGAACTAGTGCTGTCTCAACCAACCTCAAAAGCGTTTCTAGGATCTGTATTTCCACACAACACAACTCTTCGCACTTGGCATGAAAGATTCATGCATGCAGGAGTTGATCAAATCCTAAAAACAGTACCTGCAGTACGAGGACTAAATATAAGCGGATCAAAAGACAAAGACAATTTCTTTTGCGAAACATGTATTATGGCAAAAATGCCTCGCCTCCCGTATAATAATGGAGGATGGGAATCAGGAAAAATATTGCACACTGTCATCACTGACGTGTTCTTTCCAGAACGCAGTAATCCATCTGTAGAAGGATACACTTGTATGCTCGGATAATGGTCCCATCTATTAACTTCAAATATGCTATGGCCTGTACAATCATTCAGCACGTGAAGTCACCGAAAAATTGATAATAGGAATCAAATATTTGGAATCTGTATCAAACGAAAAAGTACAATTCCTACAAATGGACCCATCAGGAGAAGCGGAAAGCAACCTTATGCGCGAAGCGTGCAGAAACCTCCAAACAACTATACAAATCTCAATGACAGACGCACACAACCAAGATGGTCATACAAATGGATATTTCAAAGTTATGATGGAAAGAGTGCGTGCAAATATAATTCAAACAGGAGCACCTAAAAACTTCTGGCTTGGTAATGCATTATATCACACATATATTGATAATCGTACAGTCCATGGCAAGGAGACAAAGACGCCTATTGAACTGCTCACAGGCCAAAAGCCACTTGTATCACAATGGAGAACACTTAACTGTATTGCATATCCTCGCATTCTCCCAAAGCATGTTAAAATAACAGTTGAAAATGAAACAAAGCCAGGAGTATACTGGAAAACAGGCCCAAGGGCAACAAGAGCAACATTTGTTGGAGTAGGCAATTATGACGGTCACCCTGTCCAGCGATTGGGTTGGAAATTCATGACAGATGTTAAGGACCCTGAATCTATTATATATTCCCGAGACGCATACTTCACTGAAAACATTTTCCAAACGGAGCAGATCCCAGGACGCAAACATGAGAGCCTTAAAGTTGTCAGATGGGCGGAACAGAATAATGACAAAACAGACGACGACTACATATGGATCCCCGCGGAATGCCCTATTGAAATACTAGAAGAGGCTGCAGCTGACTCAACACCAATCATCCCAAACCCTGTTCCTATAACAACGGCACCCCCCACAACAAACACACCATCCACAACGAGTCAGAGTACACCGACTCAATCTAATACATCAACCCACTTCTTCACTCCCTCAGAAGAAAGTGAGACAGTCCAGAGTCCAACGTATCAGCTATCAAGAACCCAATCAGATAGCGAAGACGATGTCTCCCCTCCCCCAACACCAACACCGGCACCAGCACTTAGACGATCAACACGAAACAGCCAACCACAACAACAATACGACGCTTCAACAGGAAATTGGAAGGCATTTATCACAAAGCCAGCCAACATATCAGTACGACAAGCCCTACTTGACCCTAAATGGATAACTGCATTTGACAAACACCACAAAAAGTTGGCAGAAGCAAAAAAGCTATCATTTTGAACTGATAAGTGAAGCAAAAGCACCTATTATCCCGTCATTCTACTCCCTTACAGAAAAGACTGACGCGGATACAGGAATCACTGAAAGGAAAGTCCGCTTGTAGGAAATGGGAAGAAGCAGGAATTAGCAGATGTAGGTCAGGTGTATGCCTCCACCCCAGACGTAGAAACAAACCAAAATCTTCTCAATTCATGTCCTTCAGCGCGGAATGTCGACCATCAAAACTGATATAATTGGTGCTTATCCTAATACTCCAAATGACCCTAAATACCCAACGTACACCACTATCCCATATGGCATGCCTCTCCCAGAAGGAATTTCACCAAACACCACTGTATATTCTGGATAAAATCTGTAATGGTCAGCGCAATGGCCCATTCATTTCCAGGAACACCGGAACAAACTGTTTCTTGAATATGGATTTGAAAATGCCCTTCAAGTCCATGCTTATGGATGAAACAACTCTCTCCTGTACGTAACGAAAAGATCCTACTCATGCAATGGTTCGTGGATGACGGAGAAGTAGCAGCTGACCCAGGATGCGAAAACGAAAGAACAAAATTCTTAAATTGGTTTAACTCAAGGTTACCACTTACAATTGAAGATGAAGTTGGTACTATAATTGGATGCAGGAAAACATATTATCAGGATGCATTTGAAATGGACCAAGAATTTTACATCACCAATAATTGCCTTCCCCTAATGGAGGACCCTCTATCATCAAGAAAAACACCATGGGACAACAGAGTGAACATGAAAGAATTTGACGACATGAAACCCCAACAGCGGAGGAAAGCAAAGAAATGGAAACCCGCGACTACTCATCAGCATTTGGAACGGTACTTGTGTGAACAAAACTCGACCAGATATCTTATTTACTCTGGGAAAACTGGGACAACATATGAAACAACCAAAACCTATACATTGGAAAGCCCTTCAACACCTTCTTGATACCTCAACAGAACATCAACAAAACGGCTCCGATACAACAAATCAAGCTCGATCCAACTTAGGGATACTCAGATTCAGACCTTGCAGCAGACACAGAATCAAGAAAGTCTCGCTCTGGTGTTGTCGCATGGTGCCCAACAGATCAAAATAAGGCAGATATTATGACAAAACCGCTCAGAAGTGTTAAGCATGAAAGGGCCTTATTGGAATTGGGACTTGTTGAACCACAGAAAGCCCACTTAAAAACATTTTTCACTGTATTTGTACCAAATAACTACGTCCGTTGATGTATATGTGACGTGTCAAATAATAATAAAGACTTTTGTCACCTCAAAACATATTTACGTGTTCAGATAATCTGTCGCCTTCTGGAATACCACCCAGAAAATGAACACCACGATTGACTCTACTGACAATACTTCTTCTCTTGCAGTCAACTGGTCGATGGCAGCCTTTTCCCTTCTGGAAATCTTCAGTTTGATGTTTTTCTGTAAGATAACGGACGGTTCCCTCAAACAATGCCCAAGTCCTTTCAACGTCTTTTTACTCGCTGCTTGTCTTTCTATGACTGGATTCCACACTGCGAATGCGATAAATATTCAGTTTATTACAGACCAATTGACGAAGGATGTTTCAATGGCATTGATGGGGGTATTTCTCGGAACTGCAGAGCTATCGATTGTGAGTATTATTCTTCATAATTCAGTATCGACTTCAAGCGTATTTTACTACGATATTATCTTATTTCTGACTGACTTTGCAGTTAACATACACCCTTGCTCGTGCAAAGGAAACCATTGAACTCACAACTCAATTCAAACATCACACCCTGTTAACATACCTTATCTCCCCTTTGCCAATTTTTGTCTTTGTGCCTGTCATTCCATCCCTACAGACACTGATTTCCACAACAAACGCTGCAACAAACACATTCATTACTGCAACTCACATACTTTTTTCCATCACCATCCTAATAGTAACGTTTCTATTAGTTATAACACATGCGAAATTTTTGAGAGCCGCGAACCGTGGAGAATTTTTAGATCGAAGGGGTGAAGTTGTTAGCCAGTATGGAATGGTACTTGGGGCATTTTACATCGCCGTTGCAGCAGTTTACATTTCCATGAGATATGTGGATGGCAATGAGGCGGTGTGGTGGACAGCCGCAGGATGTATTATCGATTTCGCGATAACTTGTGGAATTGTGATGAAGGTATCTTTACGGCGATGTGGATATCAGGACGCGATAGAAGATTAAATTGATTATATGATTCACTCTGAACAATGAAGTCGAGGACATCTCTCAAAGATTTTCGTTTAAACGGCTATGGACGTTCAAACGAATTTTAGCCTGGCGATGGCCATCCTTGCCTTTGCTAACATGGCTGTCATAACTGCAATTCTTTTGAGATCCCATAAGAAGAACGAAACCTGTCTGATCAAGACTATTGCTATTCCGATGAACTTCTGGCTTTTCGGAGGTATGAACCCCTCGTTTGTTTTTGTTAAACTTACCAGATGGACTTTTACTGTTCAGCTTGTATATCTACTCTGTTTTTAAATTCGGCGCAAATTGCTCGTTCGCTTCTTGGTTCAGAAACGGGAGCAATTTATCTTTTACTCCTTATCGAAATCTGCTATGGTATCGCGAGCTACTGCACGCTTTCATTTTTAAACAAACTGTTGCAAGCTTCAAAGCACATTGTCTCCAAACAAGAATTAGCGTTTCTGTTCAAGTGGCTCCAAAAGATAATACTGATAGCACCGTTCATATTTGTCACCCGAGGAATCCCACCCATATACGGAGTTGTAGATTCATCATCAATTTATTGTGTTTAAGGGCACTTGACGTTTGTGCGAGTATCGGGGGTCTTTTGAACACGTTCTTCGTCGGACTGTTTTCAGTTTTCTTTGCCGTTCAAACGATGGAGCCCGACAACTCTGAAATTGACGCTTTTCGAGTTATTTTCAGTTTTGGATCTTGAGCGCCATCTTAGAAATTGGAGCGTTGGGGCTGTACATCTCTGGCGCTGCTTTAGACCAACATGATGAGATTTTTCGCACAATTGGAGATGGATTTAGAACTCTCATACTTACTATAATAATTCTAATGAAGTATAAGCTTCATCTTTTGAAGTTGGATGTTATGAGTATCGCTGAACAGGAGCAACAAATGAAGGCGGCGGTCAGAGAATCAAGCGTCAGGCTATCCATCGTAAGCACGTCACAGTATCAATCCTCTTTAGCTCCTCTTAAAAAAATGGAATCGATTTCCAATGAATCCGGAGAACTTACGACCGATTCACCAAATTTTCGATATAATTCAAGGAGATGCTCCTTATCCAATACCTCTCGAGGCCCGTCTATTGCTGGAGGAAGTGCGGTTGATGGAAAGACCGAATTCAATGCGTCTAATCGTGGTACTTCTCGATGTTCAGGAACTCAAGATTCCTTGAATATGTCGACATTTGAGGAAAGAGATTTAACACCGAGGATGAGAGAATTTAGTAATCAGCAGCGACGAAGAAGTGTAGACGTTACATTGTTGGGAGTATCTAGAGTCAAATCGACAAACAATACTGTCTCGAACAGACGAAGCGATATTTACGACCCATCGAAAAACACAACAACCTTGACTCCCACAGACACCATAGTTAAACAAAATGAAACAGAGGTCTCAACATATTTTCTTCACCTGCCGATAACAAATTGCAAATGGGAGACGCACTATTGAATTCAGAATCAAAAGATCTAAAGCATTCAGATTCAGTTAGTGTTACTCGAAAATCATCTGTAAAAGCTACTTCATTCGCAGTGTCTCCTAGACCAACGTCAACAAGAGCAGAGTGTAATAGTTCCAGCAATAATAACGGAATCAGTTCTCTGGAGCCAACGTCGCAAGCGTGTTCTCCCAGAAATTCCTTGAAAAAACCTAAGAGCCAGCCCCCCTCAAATGGCGAAAATGAAAACACTATAGGATCATTAAATAGGAACAAGTCTTTTAAATCTATGCCACGGTCACTATCACGGCCTGTGTCACAAAGGCCAGCTTCTTGGTCTAATCACCCAGGAATGCAAATGCTTTCAAATGAGGAAAAATAATGGAAGGATTCCAATAAATTTCTTATCTTGAATTCATATCTTTGACGCGTGCACAGCCGAAAACGAGGCATCATCTATTGACTGAGTCACTGAGGAGTGTGAGTCACAGTTACCCACCACCATTTCCTTCTTTCCCCTTCAAACAAAGTCCCTCCCTAAAAACCACACCTAAAATGTCCGTCCTCCAAGCAATGTCCTCCTCGGCCACCGTCACCGCCGATGCATCTTCCTCCGAAGCCTTCAAACTTCTCTTTAGCGAAACAACGTGCGGCCAAGTCCTTGAACGACCCTCGCGCTCGTCTGGCCCAAAGATTCCAATCTGCCTCGACACGGATCTCTCTGTCCAGGATGCCTGCAACGCCCTGGCTGCGCACAGGATCTCGTCGGCTCCAGTCTACTCGTGAGTGTGGATTCCACTCACCAGTTTTTGACAGCAAAGCGCTTATTCCTGTTATCCCACATTTGCTTTTAGGCCTGAACAAGGTGGTTTCATTGGAATGTTTGACTACAGAGACCTTGTTACATATGTCCTTGAAGTGTTCCGAAAAGTGCCCAAGGAAGAGGCGTCGTTCGATGCTGAAATGGTATGACTCCCTCTCGTCCCATGAAAAACACGTGCTTACTTGTCCATCATCTCAACCAGGAAATCACTGACATTATCAAACGTGCCTCTATGGACCGTACTGGTGTTCCAATCAAGCTAGTTTCGAACCTTTCCCAGCAAAACCCTCTCGTTGCTGTGTACACAACAACCCCACTCCTCACAGCCCTCCAAGAATTTGCAAACAACTCGGCCCTCCACCGTATTGTCGTTCTCGAAAAGTGCGACGGCGATAAGGACAAGTTTGTCGGTGTCCTTTCTCAATCCCTCATTTGCGGTCTTGTCGCTGAAAAGTTTGGCCGATTGCCAAGAAAAACTGCTGGTCGTACTGAAACTGATTTTGCGGCTGGAGAGTTGTCGTTACAGCAGTTGGGTCTTGTGAAGGGAGAGAACAGTGTTGTGACTGTTGACTTGAATGATACTGTGTTGGAAGCTTTGTATGCCATGCACACCAATCATGTTTCCTCTGTCGCTATTGTTGATAAGGCACACGGTCACTCCAAGGTATGTTCTTTGCCTTACTATATGCCATCGCGTCTAACGTTTTGTTGCCCATAGTTGGAAGGAAGTGTGTCAATGACTGATATCAAGGAAATTCTCTCATCTCGTGGTGGTTGGAGACACTTGTACGACCCATGCTTCAGATTCTTTGTTCAGCTTCGTTCTGTGCAAGGCCTGGAAGCAAATGGTTCCGACCGTGTTCCCCTGTTCACTGTTCACCCATCTACTCCTTTGATTGTTGCTGTTGAGAAGATGGCTGCTACCAAGACACACAGAGTATGGATTGTATCTGAAAGTGGAAAAGGCGATGTTGTGGGAGTTTTGGGTCTTTCAGATGTTATGCCATTCCTAGCTGCTGCATGTCAACCAGAGTGATTTCAATTTTATTATTTAGTTTGGTTTATGGCTTTTAAAAAACAAAACATGTATAATTTCTCCTGATCCGCGTTTATTCCAAATAGCTCGAAATTAAATACAATTGATAACATCGCTCTATTGTTGCGGCCACTGCGGTGGCGGGTATTGTCCAGGGAACCCTGGCGGCGGCATGAATCTAAGTATTTGTTAGAGAGACGAGATTAATCCTTCAAGACTCACCCCATAGGCATCGGGGGCATTCCAGGCTGTTGTCCAAACGACATTGGCGGTGGGGCGAAACCAGGAGGCGGCATTTGATCTATTTGACGAGTGTTATTCTTTCATGAAAGTCTCGCCTTGGAGAATACGTACATCCAGGCATCGGCATAGGCGGATACCCATACATGGGCTGTTGAGGAGGAGGAGGCATCATCATAGGCGGAGGTGCCATTCCTGGAATTGGCATCATAGGGACTGGTGGGCCAGGCCCATTCCTGGCATACCAGGAGTCGGCAGTTCCGCGAACAATCGATTCGGCATATGAGTAGGAGCATTCTTTTGAGCTTGAGCAGCCAAGAGACGCTCTAGTTCCACGGAGTTAAAATGACGTACTCAACATGTCGCAACAAAACAACATACCAGCCGCAGAACCATGCCTCTCTCCCTGTCCATCTTTTTTGAACGCATAAGCAACTGTGATAGGTTTTCCACCCAAGAACTGCCCATTCATGGCCTCAATCGCGGCATCAGCACTTTCAAAGTTATCGTACGCCACGAAACCGTAACCCTTCGACACACCCACTTCCGCATCTCTAGCTACTTTTGGTGTCTGTGCAATAACTCCAAAAGCAGAGAAGGTGTCATGTAGCGTCTTTTCATCGACTTCCGGATCCAAGTTTCCAATAAACAGGTTCGCGCCGACATCCACAGTTCGTTTTGTTATCTGAAGCTTTGTTTACGCGGATTGGTTTTCCGAATACTTTGATCATGTGCATAATCTTGTTTGGTTTTGGGATAGGTTAAGAGAGGTTAATGCGCAGTTTGAGAGGATTTGTGTTAGTAGTCACCTTAATTGCGTATTCGGCGTCGTCTTCTGTTTGGAACTCAGCGAAGCCAAAGCCCTGGTGCGATTGGGTGACTCGGTCCTTTGGAAGGTGGATGTTGACAACGGGCCCGGCCTGGAGCATCAGCTCCCAAAGAAGCGCCTCGGTTACTTGGTCGTCGAGGTTGCCGACATAGCACGTGTTCTGCTGGTTGCGCTCTTCGGTTGGCTTGTAGGCGTTCTGCATTGGTTAGTGGTTTTTGAGAGGAAGAACGGAGAAAGAAGTCAAACACGCTTAACTATCGAATATCAAGTTTTGTTGTTTACTTTAACCTTGGTATTCATAAAGTGCTCTGCCTATGTAATGGTATGACCAGTTTGAATGCACCTACCATTTTTTTGTACTACAATAACAATAAAACACACTCCCGGAATAACACCTGTTCGCAATGAAACAAACATACTTCGAAGTTAGCGATAAATTCCTCAGTATTCCCAATCTCTTGCCAAGTTATGCTTGTGTCTTCTTCAAAAACTTTGATTAAATGAAGATCGCATTCATCGTTCTGGGATCTCGCGGTGATGTCCAGCCCTTTGTTGCAATCGCTAAAGAACTCATTCGCCGCGGAGTTCCTGCCGTTATCCTGGCTCAACGCCTCTTCCAGCGATGGATTGAAAGTGAAGGCATCCAGTATGCCCATATCCCAATGAGAACCTCGGAGACGAAGCTCGTAATAGTAATGCTTGTAATTTGGTTCGTGGCCTGAGTGTTGTTGCAATAAGGTAAGCAACAGATGCGGCAAGGCGACGAGAACCCAAATGACAAACTGGTAGATCGATTATATTTAGAACTTCGATAATAAGAGAATCATTTACAAACAAAAGAGAATTACCCTGAGTGTTGTTGCAATAAGGTAAGCAACAGATGCGGCAAGGCGACGAGAACCCAAATGACAAACTGGTAGATACCAGTATCAAGAGGGGAGTCCCTTGCTTCTTATACACTCAAGGGAAAGGGAGAGATTTAAGGAATGATTAAATGGAGTGATTAAATGGACTTTCACTTGGTGAAAAAATAGTGGGAGGCACCAAGTGGACTGTGAGACACTGAGTGGACTGGAAACTAGAGAGAAAAAAGATAACCCGGAAAGGAATTGTAGAAGATAAGCAGTATATCTCACACCCCCCAAGACCTTATAGGGTTGATACGTCAAATTCCCCAAATGCGTCTCGGCAGAACTCAAACTTGATCCAGCCCAGTCCTTTAGTCAGAATGTCTGCCAGCATTTTTGTGTCTGGCATATGTCCAACTGTGATCAAATGTTGTCTAACCAGGTCTCGGAGGAACATATACTTTACATCCATGTGTTTGGTTTTATGGCGTTGTGCTCCTTCCTCCAAATTGAAGACTGTGCCCTGATTATCACACCAAAGTCGAGTGGGACCGTCTTGTGGGTATCCAAACCATGTGAGCATGTTGCGAACCCACACTAGTTCTTTTGCCACAGAACATGCAGCAATAACTTCTGCTGATACAGTTGAGTCTGCAACAATGGGTTGACGTTTGCTGAAGCTCAGTACTGCTGATTTTCCTATTCGAACCACAGCCCCTGTGGTGGATCGTCTTGTTGCAGCATCGCCTGCCCAATCAGCATCCCCAAATCCTTCTAGTAGAAACTCCGCTGGGCTTTCTGAACGACGGTAGATAAGTCCATAGTTTCGGGTGCCATTCAAGTATTCCAGCAGTTCCTGAGCTCGTTCCCAGTGAATTCGACGCGTTTTGGTTGTGTGTCGTGCAAGTTTACCTACAGCTTGCTGAATTGTGGGCCTGGTGATTGTGAGATATTGTAGCAGGCCAACAAGTCGATAATAGTTCTTTCCTGTGAGGAACTCAGTATCTAAGGCAGACGGATCGTCTGTTGCGTCAAATTTGGAGTCGTCTGTCTGACGCCAAGCTGTACGGCGTTTTCCCGATTGATTCTCCAAGAATTCTGATAAGATTCCCTCAAGATACGCAGTTTGACTCATTGATGAAGCTCCATCTTTGAATTGAAATACTATGCTGATGAATTGGTCTACACATGGCTTAACAGTGAGTTCAAAGTGTTTTCCCAACTCCACTATCAACAATTCCAATTCCTTCTCAACATCCTTGTCTGCTGCAAAGAAGAAATCATCTGCCCATGTGAGCACATAGATAAAATGAGTCCTGCCTTCCTTGATGATTTCCTTCTTGAAGACTAACGGCTCATGTGGATTCCGAGTCATTCCTATTGATTCCAGAGCTCGATCTCGGTTTCGTTCCCACATGAGTGGAGCTTGTCTTTGACCATACATGGTCCGTAGCAACTCGAGAACTTTACCTCGGTCTTCTGGAGCCACTTCCATTCCCTGTGGGACTTTAACATACATGACCCTGTCCCGATCCGTAGTTAAATGTGCACCTTTTGCATCGCACTGACGAGTAACCATTCCACGCTCAGTGACTATTCGAGTGAGAATCTTCAGGGAGTTCATGTGTGGGGTACCTGAATATGTTTGGCTGAAGTCCACACCTTCTACTTGTCTCCTGCCATCCATACACAGGCGGGCTTTATATTGGGTTTCTCCAGTAATATCATTCTTCTTGATTTTGAGGACCCAAATAGTTCCCAGAGTGCGTGCACCTGGGGGAAGCCAAACCAGTTTCCAGACCTTAAGGCCCCAAAATTGCGAGAGTTCTTTCTCTATAGCAGCTCTCCATTTCTCATCTTTAAGCCCAGCTTGGATTGATGGTCCATCAAGAACTGAGAGTGCTAGTCCATATCTTTGACCCACACCTGTCAGAAAACGAACTTCATCAAGTTCTACTTCATCAAAGTCTTCTTCTTGAAGTAATAACGCAGTGGCACATGAGGCAAATCCAGCTACTCCTTCTGACAGCCCAGCAAATGCTTCAAATGTATTCTGGGAACCACAGAATGCTGCCAGACCTTGTAGTGGAATAAAACTTTTATCCTTAGCATCATGCTTTGGTACAACAGGAGGAGACGAAGCATATGATGGGGTTGATTTGTTGTAGTGACGTGAGCGACGATCCTTGTTGGACTTTGGTGAAGACAGTGTTTCCATGCAGATTTCTTGGAAAGGGTCTTGAAAGGCTGCGGGGGTTCGCGCGAGCGCGGCGGATTTTGCAGGCGGCGAAGACGGCGAACACACACCTGACGCAGCGGCAACGTTAGAAACGGATTTTGCAGGCGGCGAAGACGGCGAACACACACCTGACGCAGCGGCAACGTTTGCTGAATCTTCAAATCCGTCATTGCCCAGTATCTTACTGAATGCCGGCATAGTTGTGTTTGAGCGCAATGTACGTCGAGGTGCAGGTGTTGGAGTTGCAGGTGTGTCCTCTTCTTCTGATTCTGAATCGCCGTCTACAACATTAACATCCACTTGGCTAGGCGGTGTTGCTGTCGCTGGAGTTTCTGCTGGAGTTCCATAATCTGATGGTGTTGATGGTTGATCAAGGGATGGTGTTGGAGATAAGATTGCGTGAGGTTGTGTTGCAGTTGAAGATACATCTCTCTCCACTTCATTGATGACAACTGATTCAGATGTTTCATCATTGTAAGCACCCCCCATGATCGTCGGCGTTCCAAGTTGTCTTGAATGGTTTCAGGGTCATGAGGAAATCCAGTGTCATCTCTGAAGTCAGACCAGCTGAGAGATCGAATAGGTGCAGAAAGAGGTTCATGAGTTCCGGGATGGAAGTGATCTTCCCTGAAATACACATCCCTTCCTACCATGATGGATGTGGCATCATTATCAACGGTAAGACATCGGTATCCTGGATGTTCCCGGCGAGGTTGCCATGGATAGTTGGAGTGGCCAATGTAGCGTCCTCGGACAGCACGTGGACTGACTTTCCCATCTATGTAGTTCTTGGGTAGTACACGAATGTACATTGTCTGGAACATTGTCTTAAGATCGCGAACTGTTGGCTTCTTTCCAAAGAGTGCTTGATGAGGGGTGATAGTGTGATCACTGTGGAGGAAACTGTTGTAGATTTGGCACTGGTTGTTCATTCCATCAACCCAAAGATTGGTAGGAGCGTTTGCCCTTATTTGTAGAGCACGGTGTCTGCCCATTGCAATGCCATGCCAGCCTTCCTCCATACCCAAAGATTCAGGCTCTGCTGTACCAGTGTTGATGAATGACACACCATTCTCCTCACACATGTCCAGAAACCATTGAGGGTGGTTTTCACCACCTTTGTCCAGAAACCATGATTTCACTTTCTGTCCAGTTGTTCGTTCCAACCATCTCCAGGACCATTGCAAATGTTTTGCAGCTTTGCCTTTACTGTCTACTCCAAACCCAAAGCGATACCCAAGTGCGTTTGGAACAGTGAACGATATCCAATATTTACTACCTCCAAGTGAGACATTTGAAAATACCATTAGATCCATAGTTACGACTGCCAGGAGGTCATCTGGGACATATTGTGCTCCTTTAGATCTAGAATGTGGTAAACGGGGCAGTTTTCCAAGAATACATGCCTCACAGGGACAAGACCCATTCACCAGTACTTCAGCATCAAGATCAAGACCATCCACAGCCTTGAGACGAAAAGTTCTCTCCAGCTGACCATCACCAATATGAGTGCGATTGTGCCAAATATGATTTTGAGTAGAGAAAGTCTGAGGCTTAGGTTTCTTTGCAGCAGCTAGTCCAAGATTGTTGGTTGGATTAACAGGTGATTTGATCACAAGTGGAAAAAGTCCTTTGTCTCCAACACCTTTTGCAACTACAGTACGAGATTTGTTTGCAGGAAAGTGACCAATATTGACTGACATATCGTTGTGATCAAATAGCACATCAAACTTGTTCTTAGTTGTTATGTCCCAGACACTGAGAAGATTATGGTTGGCTGCAGGTATATACTCAATTGGAGGTGTTGTATATATCTCAGAGATTGCTGTGGTGCCTGAAATTACTCCTTCTCTCCCAGGACCAACAATCTTTGCGCCGCTGATTCCTCCATAAACAGTGGCTGAGCGCGAGGATACATCAAACATTGGATCATTTCCAAGGGATCCAGTTGCTGCAGAGTCAACATTGACAGTTATAGTTTTGGTTGAGACAAGAGAGTAGGCATCAATATCGTTGTTTATTTCGATGACCACAAATGCTCCTCCCAAGTTGCTGCCACCTGTATTCTTCCTGGTTGAGCAACTGACTTGACCATCACCAGTGGAAGAGGCTTGCCTTGCTGATCCAGTCTCCCAATAGCCATAGTTTTACACGCAATAGCTGCTGCCGCTCCAGCAGCTGTAGAGAAAGTAACCCAACCAAGGCCAAGAGTCTTTCCTTGACCAAGGGACACTCGTCCTGTTGGACCAAATCGAGACATTGCATTCTTCACTGCTTCCTCAGAAATTCCAGGGGGTAAGTTTCTGACAAAGACTTCATTGGGATCTCTATCGCGAGCATCACGATCACGTTGGCCACGGCCACCTGAACGCTGACCAGAAGTGACATGATGATGTTGTGACGATGGTTGCACAGTAGACTGAGAGGAAGTGTTTGCTTGAAGAGCTGAACCTACTTGACGAGTGTCATCGTCTCCACGTTGTGCAGCAAGCTGTTTGAGGAATGCAGATCTTGCAGCCAGAAAATCAACCATTTCCACAATAGTATTGCGAGGAGCAGCAACACCAGCATTGTCAACATTGCGACGGAATGAATCGACCAAGTCCACAGCAGTGTCAGGATGAAGACCAAGACGTGCTCTTTCACCCCATCTTGTTTGAGTGACATTAATATCAGCGGCTGCTGGGAAACCATCCAAAGATAACTCATACTGGACTTGAGCAAGTCTTTCCATGTATTGGAGTGCAGATTCATGAGATAGTTGCTTTGGGCGATCCATCAAAGCCTTTCGAGTATCAATACTAGACGTGGTATGATGGTCAATTTCACGGAGAAAAGTTGTCCATTGTTGATGTGGCGTTTGAGGATTCGCTGGATTCACCACAAAATACTTTGCCAGATCGTCATCAAGAAACTTCACCAGTCCACCACGAAGAATATCATTATATTGATTGTGAATCATAGTCTGAGTGTTGAGATCTTTCCAATCTTCACGAGCTGGGATTGAAGGTAAAGCTGGTTGGTAGTTGGCATCACCAGGGGCACCAACAGCTACCACAGCAGCAACTGCTGCAATTCGAGTTGCTGGGAATTCAGCCGCAGTTGGGGCTGGAAAATCAGTGGTAAAACGATCCATTCCCTTGGCATTGAGATGATTTGGCCGCACCATACCCTTTCCAGGTTCCAGAGCATTGAGTGCAAAACTGGCTGTCTGAAGGAATTTGTGAAAGTGAGTGGCTGCATTGGCGCGAGACAATTTTCCAGCTGGAACAGTGTTGGTTCGAGTGGACATTGTAAGAAGAGAAGGCTGGAGTCGAGCAAAGACAAAGAGTAATCCAGCAAATAGAAGCGAGGTGTAGAGCTGTTGAGACTCTTAATCAATGAGAACCTCGGAGACGAAGCTCGTAATAGTAATGCTTGTAATTTGGTTCGTGGCCTGAGTGTTGTTGCAATAAGGTAAGCAACAGATGCGGCAAGGCGACGAGAACCCAAATGACAAACTGGTAGATCGATTATATTTAGAACTTCGATAATAAGAGAATCATTTACAAACAAAAGAGAATTACCCTGAGTGTTGTTGCAATAAGGTAAGCAACAGATGCGGCAAGGCGACGAGAACCCAAATGACAAACTGGTAGATACCAGTATCAAAGGGGAGTCCCTTGCTTCTTATACACTCAAGGGAAAGGGAGAGATTTAAGGAATGATTAAATGGAGTGATTAAATGGACTTTCACTTGGTGTAAAAATAGTGGGAGGCACCAAGTGGACTGTGAGACACTGAGTGGACTGGAAACTAGAGAGAAGAAAGATAACCCGGAAAGGAATTGTAGAAGATAAGCAGTATATCTCACAATCCCTGGTGATCTAACGAAAGATATGAATGAAAGTCTCATTGCTGAAGCCATCATTACTGGAAATATGAATCTGATCTTGAATGACTTTTATAACAAGGAACGACTGGGAAAGAGTGTGCTCCAGATCCTCGCCTATCTCAAAAGTGACCAAGAGGTTTCCCTCGTTGCTTGTGGTCCGGCACTCACTTTCCTTGCGCCAATCATGTATCAACTTTCAGGAGTACCATTTTGTGGAATCCAACTTGTCTTGGACCTCTTTCCTTCATCCCAACTTCCTTCTCAGCTTTCGCAAATTATCCTACCATTTGGCCTTTCAATCAGAACCATCAATATGCTTCTTTACATTGCTGTATACAGGCCAATCATAAATTATGTCAGAGAACTTGACTTCAGCGACTTTTGTGACTTTGACACTACAAAGGTAGTCTTTCCAAGGCAGCATTCTCTACCGCATTACTTTGCTTGTTCATATAGTATTATGCCCAGACCAACTGACTGGCCTGAAGACATTTTGGTTGGAGGAAGTGTATTGTACGAAAACCGATTTATGCACGATGTGCTTTCTCCAAAAACAAGGGCATTTTTAAAAGATGGAAACGCACCAATATACATCGGGTTTGGGAGTATGTGTGTCGATTGGTGCACAGACTTCCCAGCATTTATCGACGAAGTGGTTGAACATTCAGCACATCTGCGCGTTTCATTGTGTTCACAAGAAACATGGACAATTCCACAACAGTAACCAGTCCGTCAGGAGATAGATTGCAGAAAAAGTGGGAGAATTCAGAACGGGTACTTGTGATTGCGAGTGAGCCACATAACATACTATTCCCACAATGCTCTGTTATTGTTCATCATGGCGGGGCTGGAACAACGGCTGAAGCTGCACGTTCGGGTAAACCAGCTGTCATCTGTACATTTTGTACCGATCAACCAATGTGGGCAGCATATATCGCAAAGGCCGGAGCAGGAATCAATGCGGGGCCATTTTGTAGCCTCACTGGAAAACAACTTGCCGTGTTGATTAATAAAGCACGCGAGCCAAAAATGATGGCTGCAGCGAAGGAGTTGGGAGTCCGAATGAGGGAGGAAAGAGGGCTTGAAAATGCGTGTGATTGGTTGACATCACTTGCTGGCGGAGACTTTGCCCTTCGCAAGGAATTGACGTGGTTAGAGTGGGTTTGGGCGGTTTTCCTCTCACTCTTTGCATTTCAGACCTCCTCCACCAAAAAGAAAACTAAGTGAGTACTTTGACAATAAATGACTGTAGCTGTTAGAATCAACCGCTTTATTGTATTTTGGCATGAAGAAACTGAATTCCAACTCATCTCAAATATTGACTCTTGTGGAGTTGCTGTGCTTTGGTGTCGTTTTAAATATATACATACGGACGAATACCAACGTAATGACGTTACCGAAGTAATGGGGTGTAGCTCATATGGTAGAGCGCTCGCTTTGCATGCGAGAGGCAAAGGGATCAATGCCCTTCTCCTCCATGAATTTATTTTAAATTTTCCATGATTGTAGGTGCTCAAGACAGAGTGAAGACTGAGAATGCAGATGGGAAGAGCGGTTAAGGAAGCCTACTTCTATCGCAATTTGTAAAATCCAGTCGTATTTATTAATTATGGATGAGAGTAATAAGGTTGTATGGAATCCTGCGTTCTTGAAAAGAGCCTAATGCAGAATTTTTGAACAGCGCTTAAAACTAAGCGAAACAGAAGTAGACTGTGTGGTTTATATTCCGAGGTTAAATGATTTTTAACTGGTTTGTTTGAACCGAGTCTACACTATATGCCGAGGATCATCACTCGTGATGTCACCGACCACTAACGTCTGATCACTGAATATGATGTTCTACAAAGTGGGTTTTATTTTCACACTTGCCAAAACAAAGTTTTTCCCTTTCTATCACTTGTTAATATCTGTGTGAAAAAATCCGATCTCCTTCACAAAGAACACTCAACGTTATGAAGATCGCATTTGTCGTTTTAGGATCTCGCGGAGACGTGCAACCCTTTGTTGCAATTGCCAAAGAACTGATTCGTCGTGGAATTCCCGCTGTTATCCTGGCACAACGCCTTTTTCAACCATGGATTGAGAGAGAAGGCATCCAGTTTGTTGATCTACCAGGACATCTCACAAAGGACATGAGTGAAAGCCTTGTCGCCCAAGCCTTAACCACAGGAAACATGAAACTGCTGTTGAATGACTTCTATAACAAGGAGCGACTTGGAAAAACTGTACATCAGGTTCTTACTTATCTCAAGAACGACAAGGACGTTACTCTTGTTGTCTGCGGCCCTGCAGTTACTTTCCTTGCACCAATGATGCACTATCTATCAGGTGTGCCTTTTTGCGGAATCCACCTCGTTCTGGACTTGTTTCCGGCATCTCAGATTCCATGCCAGGTATTTCCATGGATCTTACCATTTGGTCTCTCAATTCGATTGTGCAATCTGCTTCTTCACTCGTTGTGCATGCCCCAGTTTTAAAACATGTCAGAAATCTGGACTTCAGTGAATTCAGTAATATCAATATGGTCAAGGCGGTCCTCCCACCTCAACGGATTCTCCCACACTATTTTGCTTGTTCCCATAACATCATGCCCAGACCAAGTGACTGGCCCGCTGATATTTTGGTCGGAGGAAACGTCTTATACGAGAATAGATTTGGGAACAACTTGCTCTCTCCAGAAACAGAGGCTTTTTTGGATGATGGTGACGCTCCTGTATACATTGGATTCGGGAGTATGGCGGCCGATTTGTGTACGGACTTTTTTGCATTTATCAACGAAGTAGTTGAGCATTCGGCGCAAGCTACACGCTTCATTGTGTTTGCAAGAAATATGGATAATACCAAGGAAGTAACGACACCATCAGGAAAGGCATTACAGGAAAAGTGGGGAAATTCTGGCCGGGTACTGTTGTGACCAGTGAGCCACATAACGTTTTATTTTCACAATGTTCTGTTATTGTTCATCATGGTGGGGCAGGAAAGACAGCCGAAGCGGCGCGTGGAGGGAAACCAGTTGTTATCTGTACCTTTTGTACCGATCAACCTCTGTGGGCAGAGTATATCGCAAAGACCGGAGCAGGAATCAATGCGGGACCATTCTGTAGCCTCACTGGAAAACAACTTTCCGCTTTGATTAATAAAGCACAGGAGCCAAAAACGACAGCTGCTGCGAAGGAGTTGGGATATCGAATGAGGGAGGAAAGAGGGCTTGAAAATGCGTGTGATTGGTTGACATCGCTTGCTGGCGGAGACTTTGCCCTTCGCGAAGAATTGACGTGGTTGGAGTGGTTTTGGACAGGTTTCCTCTCTTTCTTTGGATTTCAGTTTCTCTCGTTCACCAAAAAGAAATCTGAGTAAATTGACAATAAATGACAACAGCTGTTAGGATTAAACGTTTTATTGTATTTTGAAATGGAGAAACTGAATTCCAACTCATCTCAAATATTGACTCTTGTGGAGTTGCTGCGGTTTAGTGTCGTTTTAAATACATACGACCTTTGCCAATGTAACCGGGGTGTAGCTCATATGGTAGAGCGCTCGCTTTGCATGCGAGAGGCAAAGGGATCAATGCCCTTCTCCTCCATTCACGGAATGATCTTTTCTCTTATGAACTGTGCGAAAAGAAGGAGCACCAGATGGGGAGAGCGGCTGAGGAAGCCCTAATTTGTACAATCCCGTCGTATTTATTAATTATGGATGAGAGTAATAAGGTTGTATGGAATTAATTTTTGAAAAGCACGTCATAATATCCGAAACTAACGAAGACTCAATGGTTTATATTCTAAGTTATTTTCCCACTTCAAAATCCGAAAATGCGGTCATCAAAACGCATTTTCAAGGTATTCCAATCGTTATAAGCTGTAAAAACAAGCAGATTTTCGTGAAGCTCCTTAGGTGCATTGATTGAACTTATCCATGTACTAGACTCATTACTGAAGGCAGGCCGAAACTAAGCGAAGAAGCGCATGGAATAAGTCCAATAGTCCAGAATGAAAGCAACCTCCGTAACCAACTGAAACAAAGAACGATCAGACGGCAATTTGGCCGAGTGGTTAAGGCGTTGCACTCGAAATGCAATTCCCTCTGGGAGCGCAGGTTCAAGTCCTGCAGTTGTCGTCTTTTGGGCAGCTTCGTTTGTTGAAGTGAAGGTTGGGGTTGGCAGTTTGATGATGGATTTTGATTGAGGGGAATATGGATGGGGGTAACGTCGCAGACCGCATTCAGGGTTTTAGCATACAACCATTATCATGGCGGCTGTGATAAAATGAATACAAGGAATGGGTGTCCCTTGTCGCATGAACTGCCAAACCGTTTTGGCAGTCCATCGTAAGGAATCAGTAAACCGTTAATGTACAATGGAGACATACTTGTCAGGGTATGGCGGTAAAGCTGTGGACTGTACACGATGCAGAAAATATTATACGGTATACGGTATATACTTTTCACTATACACTATACACTATCCGTACTTTGTATACCGTATACTATACAATATACCGTACACTGTACACCGTATACTAAGCGCTACAACAGTATACCGCTGTACTGTAATAACACACACTCAAAATTCCAAAACTTAGACCCACACAAGATAATTTATTGAAACCAAAAACTTTCAACGCACAGGTCCATCTCCACTACCACCACTACCACGACTCAAAGCATCCACAAGTCCTTCCTTCACAGCAACAAGCTCCATGTACCGTTCCTGCAACCTCCCCTCCCTCTTCTCCAACCGCCCAACTTCCTCCTTCAATCCTTCAACTCTCTCTCCAATCGCAATATCCTCTAACGCTTTCACAGCCTGGAACGATTCAAGTTTCACACTCTCCTCCTCAACTTCTTTAGCCGCTTCCGCAAGGTCACGTTTGAGTTTCGTGGACCGGTTCACATATCCACCGAGAACGACGCCAAGTTTCTTTTCGAGTTTGGTTGCCTTGGCGTGCTCGCGTTTCATGGTTTCACGCGCGAGTTCAAGTTGACGCGTGTGGTTTGCGATGCGGTCTTGTGTGGTTGTGTGTTCGACTTTTTCAAAGCGACCGACAGAGGCGTCTGAGGATGTTGTGGGCTCGAAGAAGAGGTACTGCTTCTTGACGCGGTCGTGGAGGGTTTCCAAGTCTTGTTGCATGTCGATGCGGCATTGGGCGAGTTCTTGGAGGATCATGTCGTTTGCGGAGGCGAGTTCTTGGAGGGTTGCAGTGTATGCAGGTGCTGGGACGATTGAGCGGGGGACTGGGGTTTGGCGAGGAGCGGGGGTGTATGCCATGTCTGTCAAAAGCATGCGTTCCATTTCCTGGCGAATGAGAGTTTCTGCCATGTCAGAGGAAGATTCAAACGCGTCAGGGTAGTACACCAATGGACGAGGAAGGTTTCGCTGGATGGCAGTGGATTGGAGAAGAATGCGTTCCTTTTCCTTTTCACTTGCATTCTTGAAAGCGCGCGCTTGCACATCTTCCATATCTTCCACCTTGGCGCGAGCGCGTTGTTCTCCTTGATCAAGCTCTTCACCTCCGGCAGACGCATCGTCGTCATCAACAGGCTTCTTGGCCTTTGGAATCACGACTTTAAAGTCGTTGGTAGGTGCAGGAAGGGACTTGAACAGAGAAGCAAGCTGTTGACGCATCACAGACTGATGTTGCCGAGGAGTCTCCCCAAATCCACTCTCAGATCTCATGGGAGTGTTGATTCCCATCTCATCACGTGGCGTCATTCCGCCGCGACTACTTCCTCCAAATTCACTGCGAGGAGTGGAACTAACGCCTCCAGCACGGGAGTCAATTGAGCGGTAAGAGGATTTGGTGTTTGTACGACACGCGGAGTCGCTCCAGTTTGGTACGTGTACGCGTCCTCTCCTTCCAAATCAACAGTTTCTCCCAACAACGGCGTTTGCATCTGCGACATGGCTTTCAGGTTACGCGCCTGGACTTTGAGACTGTCACTCGAGGGAGTGGCCGGAGTTCTGAGAGGAGTGCGAGCAACACCGCCACCAGAGGGAGGGCCCATGACAGATGGTTTGTAGTCAGTCAAGAGAGCGTTTGTGGCAGCAGCACTGTCGTCCGTGTCGATAACAGACTTGGCACCATCTTCACGAGCCTTGATTTTGACAAGCTCTTCAATTTCCGCGTCACCGACTTGAGGAGCCGGAAGCACAAGAGAGCGACGCGCACTAGTTTGGTAGAGGGTAGCATCTTCTGCGGCGTCACGGAGAGCTTTCGGTGGTACAAAATCGCCCTTTTCTTTTGCAACTTTCTGCTTCTTTGCGTCACTCTTTCGTTCATCCTCCTCAATCTCCGAGCGACGCTTTCCATCAAGTTTGGATAACAGAGCACCAATTCCCTTCTCCTTTTCCTTCTGTTCACGGCCCTTTTCCTCCGCAACATCAAAGAAACCAACAGGAGCGCGTTTCTGGAACGGAATATCAGCATTATAATCCATTCCACGCTTCTTTCTCGGCTTCAAGTTTGTCTCGATTCCTGCCGCCTTGAGTTCGCGTCTCTTTTGGAGGGAGGCAAGACGGCGCGCTTCTTCCAGCTGCTTCTCGCGGGCCTTTCTCTTTGCCTTCTTTCCCTGTGTGTTTGCCAGTCTCGCACGAGCCTCAGAGAGCATTTCCTTCTCGTCCTCGTCCATGTCGACGGGATCCGGGCGTGCGGGCTTTGACTCCGGCTCTGGATCGATTTCGCCCTGACGAAGGCGGCGCACGTCATCAGCATTTGGGGGCGTTGTCGTCGTTGTCGTTTTGGGTTGTGTCGTCGGCGGCATCGAGAAGGAATTGGTAGCGCTCGAGGCACTGGGACGGGGTGCGGCCGACGATGGGTGCGATTGTGCGCCACTGTTTTTGGTTGTTTTGTTTGGTTGGTTGGTTGTGTTGTTGAGAAGTTGGTTGGAGAGTGAAGAGAAGAACAAGTAAAGTCAACCTGTGTCGGCATCAACTTTGCCAGGTGCAACAGCTTCTCGTCTTCTTCTTTGGCCCATTCTGTCTTTTTGATGGAAGGATCGAGCCATTCAAACCTGTGATTGTTTAGTTGTTTGGTTGAGTGGTTGGGGGACTTGGTTAGAGGGACTGCGCATCGTGGCTCGAGTGAAGTACGTACCATCTGGCTTTGCACTGCTTTGGCGTCTTTCTCGTTAAAAGAGATGAAATACGGGCCCACTGGTTCTTGCCGTATCTGGTTGAAGGTGTCGTGGCTTTAGTCCTGTGTTCCACAACATTATCCCTCAACTTGAAACGTACTTCATAACAGCAGCCTTGAGGATTTCATCCTCCGTGTTCTTCCATACTCCTCCCTTGATAAGTACTCTCATGGTGCCAATGTGCGAGAGTGGGAGTTGTTTGGTGTAAAAAAAGTGAGTAGAATGGAATCAAGAAAGTAAGAACTAAGAACTGATATCTCCAAATTAATCAAAATATTGTCTTTACTGTGCATTTCAACACTGAACCCATCAAAAGAATCCAAATAAGACCACAATACAATCTAATAAAAATAACTTATTCGTCGTCATCGTCATAGTTGAATTTGATGGAATAACTCTCTTGATCAATCTGTCCTCCACGGTAGCTTCCTCTCTTCTTCTTGTTCTTCTCTTTTGTGAATCCTTTACCCTTGGTCACAATCAGATCCTGGTGCGCCTTCATTCCGTAAGATGAAATAGCTCCTCCTTTTGACTCGAATCGGTTGTCCTTCAGTCGCTCGTCAACAAAAACAACATTTTCGGCCTTGACGCGCTGGAATCGCTCCTATTGTAGAAAAATATACTGGTGATAAGTACTCTAACAGATGTTACAATCATGTTCATACCGGTGGAGTCTTTTGTGCACTGCCTTCCTCCTTCTTTTGTCGCTTTGGAGCTGGTGGTGTTGCAACTTCCTCGGCCTTACGCTTTGGAGGTGGGGCAGGCTTCTCTTCCTCTTCCTCATCAGAACTGCTGTCGTCGTCATCATCATCATCGTCATCGTCACTGGATTCTTCCTTCTTCGAGGCAGCCTTCTTTGGGGCTGGCTTTTCATCCTCCTCTTCATCAGAACTGCTATCATCCTCTTCGTCACTCGATTCCTCCTTCTTTGCGACAGCCTTCTTAGGTGCTGGCTTTTCATCTTCCTCATCTGAACTATCATCCTCAGAGCTTTCATCCTCGGTGCTGTCATCGTCAGAGCTAGAGTCATCATCGCTAGATTCCTCCTTCTTTACAACAGCTTTCTTTGCCACAGGTTTCTCTTCTTCATCGTCGTCAGAGCTTTCGTCATCCTCGGAACTGTCCTCATCGTCATCATCACTAGATTCCTCCTTCTTGGCAGCGACTTTCTTTGCAACAGGCTTTTCCTCTTCCTCCTCGTCCGAACTATCATCGTCGTCAGAGTCCGAGC
Organism: Rhizoclosmatium globosum; assembly: GCA_002104985.1. Taxonomy (NCBI): domain Eukaryota; kingdom Fungi; phylum Chytridiomycota; class Chytridiomycetes; order Chytridiales; family Chytriomycetaceae; genus Rhizoclosmatium; species Rhizoclosmatium globosum. The sequence goes on along the minus strand of MCGO01000092.1, from coordinate 557 downwards.
TGTCGTCGTCACTGGATTCCTCCTTCTTGGCAACAACAGCAGCTTTCTTTGATGGTGTAGGCTTCTCGTCTTCGTCATCAGAGCTATCATCGTCCTCAGAGCTCTCGTCGTCGTCGTCATCGCTTGATTCTTCCTTCTTTGCAGCAACTTTTTGGCAACAGGCTTCTCATCCTCAGACTCCTCATCGGAGCTGCTATCGTCCTCTGAACTATCCTCCTCCACTTTAGCAGCCTTCTTTACAGGTTTTTCATCCTCAGAATCATCATCGGAACTGGATTCCTCCCTAACGTAATTGAAATCAGCTCAACCATGTCGAGTATCGACACTTACTCAGAGCTAGAATCATCTTCTGAAGATTCGTCTTCGTCAACATCCATCTTGTCGGCTTTCTATCGGAATTTTAGTCCCCTACTTTAAGAATGGATTCCGGCCACATACTTTGGCTGGCTTTTCATCTTCGTCATCGTCATTATCACTTGAAGAATCGTCGTCGTCCTCGTTGTTACTAAAACATGGGAAGCGACTGTTTCAAAACCCTGTCTGACACAAAACCCAGA